>CAUOFW020001737.1:465487-625428 GCA_963454935.2 Ilex paraguariensis | reverse complement strand
TCGCCAATATTATTGGAGCGGGATGAAGAAAGATGTTGAAAATTTTGTTAGCCGATGTCTCACGTGTCAGCAGGTTAAGGCTGAGCACCAGAGACTAGAGGGATTACTCCAGCCTTTGGAGGTAGCTGAATGGAAGTGGGAACATGTCACGATGGATTTTGTGACTCACTTGCCACAGACATCACGGGGTCATGATGCGGTGTGGGTGGTAGTGGACCGGCTTACCAAGTCGGCACACTTTTTAGCAGTGCGGATGACTTTCACATTGGAGGAATTCTATGGGGTGTATATACAGGAGATTTTCCGACTGCATGGAGTGCCCGTATCTATTGTATTAGACCAGGATCCTAGGGTTACGACTCATTTTTGGGAGAGTTTCCAGCGAGCCACGGGGACACAATTAATGATGAGCATTGTTTTTCATCCCCAGATGGACGGTCAGTCTGAGAGGACTATCCAGACTTTAGAGGACATGCTACGGGCATCCGTCCTAGATCTCAAGGGTAATTGGGAAGATCACTTACCCTTGGTGGAGTTCGCATACAATAACAGTTACCAGGCGAGCATATAGATGGCACCCTATGAGGCTTTATATGGGAGGCCATGCCGTTCTCCGGTTNCTTTCACATTGGAGGAATTCTATGGGGTGTATATACAGGAGATTGTCTGACTGCATGGAGTGCCCGTATCTATTGTATTAGACCAGGATCCTAGGGTTACGACTCATTTTTGGGAGAGTTTCCAGCGAGCCACGGGGACACAATTAATGATGAGCATTGTTTTTCATCCCCAGATGGACGGTCAGTCTGAGAGGACTATCCAGACTTTAGAGGACATGCTACGGGCATCCGTCCTAGATCTCAAGGGTAATTGGGAAGATCACTTACCCTTGGTGGAGTTCGCATACAATAACAGTTACCAGGCGAGCATATAGATGGCACCCTATGAGGATTTATATGGGAGGCTATGCCGTTCTCCGGTTTGTTGGACGGAGGTGGGAGAGAGATCCTTTCTGGNCTTTATATGGGAGGCCATGCCGTTCTCCGGTTTGTTGGACGGAGGTGGGAGAGAGATCCTTTCTGGGTCTGGNGATTTATATGGGAGGCTATGCCGTTCTCCGGTTTGTTGGACGGAGGTGGGAGAGAGATCCTTTCTGGGTCTGGATTTGGTCAGGGATACCTCTGAGAAAGTGGACTTGATACAGAAGCGTCTTCTCACGGCTCAGAGCGGACAGAAGTGCTATGCCGACAGACGGCGACGACCTTTGGAGTTTGAGGTGGGAGATCATGTCTTCTTGAAGGTGATGCCTAGGAGAGGAGTGGTCAGGTTTGGTAAGTGGGGAAAGCTGTTGCCGAGGTATATCGGGCCCTTCGAGGTACTCGAGAGATGGGTGTAGTGGCTTACCGGTTGGCGTTACCGCCAAATTTATCGGGTGTCCATGCAATTTTTCATGTCTCTATGCTCCAAAAATACACTCCGGATCTGACTCATGCGGTGGATTGGGGAGAGCTTGTTGTTGATGCTGATGGGACCTTCGAAGAGGGACCGGTNTTGAGGTACTCGAGAGATGGGTGTAGTGGCTTACCGGTTGGCGTTACCGCCAAATTTATCGGGTGTCCATACAATTTTTCATGTCTCTATGCTCCAAAAATACAGTCCGGATCTGACTCATGCGGTGGATTGGGGAGAGCTTGTTGTTGATGCTGATGGGACCTTCGAAGAGGGACCGGTGCGCATCGTGGATAGCTGGGAATAGGTTTTACGAGGCAAGACCGTGCGGCTAGTGAAGGTGCTGTGGCAGCATTGAGGAGTAGAGGAGGCGGCATGGGAGCACGAGGACAGCATCCGTACCAATTATCCTTTCTTATTCGAGGATGGAGGTACATTCTTATAGTCTTTTAGCATTATTTGACTGTTGTATGTGCATGTGTATGTGAATTTCGGGGATGAAATTTTTTTAAGGGGGGAAAAAAGTGAAACCCGGAAAAATTTGAACTTTTTCTTAAAAAGGGCAAAATGGTAATTTGCCATTCTAATGCATATTTAAAATACTGATGTTTTAGACCTGGGATGAGGAAACGGAGTTTGCCGTTGGATTCGTATTGCAAAATCTAGTCACCCAGTCAAATTTTGTCGAATTCCGAGATAGTCAGACTTTTGCACGTCATTCGAGGCGAATGACATTTTAAAAGTCCCAAAAAATGAATTTATTTAAATTTTCCTTAACATTAAGTTAAAGTTCCAATAAAATTTATTTGAACTTAAACCGGAATGTAATGAATCGTTTCGGAACGAAAAATGGACCCGAACAAAGGAGGACAGTTGGCACGACGAGGGCTAAGTCTTTAAAACTATAAATAGGGGTAAAATATCTAAAATATCAGCTTTTTCCTCCCCTATGGCCAGCTGTATCAGAGATTAAGAGAGAAAAGAGAGCAAAGAGGGAAAAACCAAAAATCTTAAGCCTTCTCCTTCGATTTCCCAAAGATCCGTCGGTCGGAATCGCTCGAGCCAAGAATTAAAGTTGCTCTACGCGACGAGGGCTACGCGTGGGTACCAAGAACGAAGATTTTCACCGAAGATCAAAAGGCGAGATTTTAGAGAAATCAAAGTCTTGAGCTTTTGGGGGTGTTCTTGGAGGTTCTAGTATTCATTTACGCTTCAAGAGGTAGGGTTTTCCTACTTTGGTTCATTCTAACCTATGGTGTTCATAGGAGAGGGGTTTAAGCATGTGGGGTTGTATAGCCTTTGCATGAGGTTGGTGTTTTGGTGGATATCAGAAATGTATGGAATATACATTCTATCTTGAAGTGGTTTTGTTTCTTGTAATATGTGGTTACTTGAAATGGTTTGTAGAAATCACTTAGTATGATTTCTTGAGCTATGTGGTTACTTGGAATGGTTATGTGAATATATGACTTGAGTGCCTTTAAGGTGTTTGATAAAATGCCTTTGTGAAATAAAGTGTGTTAATTGCATGAGATTATGCTATAACATGCTTGGATAATGTGGTAATGTGAAATCATATGCTTATGATATGATTTATGATTGAAATGTACTTGTTGATATATGCATGTTTTGATATATATTGACATTGTGACAAATATGGTATTTATATGCTTAGGATATAATTTATCATGGATGTGTTGGAAATTATTCATATGTCATTCATAGCATATTGAATATTATGTTGTTGTGCAATGGTTCATCACATTGCATACGCAGGGAAACATGACATCACATTCATGGGCATGAGTCATGAGTGTGGGTGTGTGTATGCATGGTTAATCAAACACCATTCTTGGTGATTGATGGGTGAACTCGGGAAAGTTGGGTTGAAAATCTGAATGAGTCACATGGTTGCACGAAAGAAAAACTTGTGTTGGGTATAGTAAGAAGGGGTAGATTCCCCCCTCGGGTGCAAGACCCGGCAATTTGGTTATACACTCCCCTGTGGTGAAATTCAAGAAAAGTGTAGTATGGTGTACGGAACCGGCGGTATAAAATCCAAAATCTGTTGCCCAACAAGACACAAGATTTTGATTTACAAAGTACTCATAAAATGGGTAACACCTATCAATGATTTGGTTTTATAATAAAACAAATTTTATTTCAAACGATCATTTGGTGGATTTTTTTGTCAATTAACCGATTCAGTATACCTTGGCATTGCATTGTATCGTGGGAGTCAGTGATGACTTGGGGTAAAGTGCATGAGTGAGTATTATCTCATTTCATGACATGACAGGATTACATTCCACATTTAATGCATATTCTTGTATGGAATGATTGTTAAATGTTGTTTGTTGTTTATACACACCACATATGCACCTAAGGTGGAGAGTAGCCTCTGTAGGGATTATTCTATTGGGCGTTGGCTCAGCCTATACGGGAAAACATTTTAGGTGGGAGAGATACACTGGTGGATGNATTGCGAGGCGAATGACATTTTAAAAGTCCCAAAAAATGAATTTATTTAAATTTTCCTTAACATTAAGTTAAAGTTCCAATAAAATTTATTTGAACTTAAACCGAAATGTAATGAATCGTTTCGGAACGAAAAATGGACCCGAACAAAGGAGGACAGTTGGCACGACGAGGGCTAAGTCTTTAAAACTATAAATAGGGGTAAAATATCTGAAATATCAGCTTTTTCCTCCCCTATGGCCGCCTGTATCAGAGATTAAGAGAGAAAAGAGAGCAAAGAGGGAAAAACCAAAAATCTTAAGCCTTCTCCTTCGATTTCCCGAAGATTCGTCGGTCAGAATCGCTCAAGCCATGAATTAAAGTTGCTCTATGCGACGAGGGCTACGCGTGGGTACCTAGAATGAAGATTTTCACTGAAGATCAAAAGGCAAGATTTTAGAGAAATCAAAGTCTTGAACTTTTGGGGGTGTTCTTGGAGGTTCTAGTATTCATTTACGCTTCAAGAGGTAGGGTTTTCCTACTTTGGTTCATGCAAACCTATGGTGTTCATAGGAGAGGGGTTTAAGCATGTGGGGTTGTATAGCCTTTGCATGAAGTTGGTGTTTTGGTGGATATGAGAAATGGATGGAATATACATTCTATCTTGAAGTGGTTTTGTTTCTTGTAATATGTGGTTACTTGAAATGGTTTGTAGAAATCACTTAGTATGATTTCTTGAGCTATGTGGTTACTTGGAATGGTTATGTGAATATATGACTTGAGTGCCTTTAAGGTGTTTGATAAAATGCCTTTGTGAAATAAAGTGTGTTAATTGCATGAGATTATGCTATAACATGCTTGGATAATGTGGTAATGTGAAATCATATGCTTATGATATGATTTATGATTGAAATGTACTTGTTGATATATGCATGTTTTGATATATATTGACATTGTGACAAATATGGTATTTATATGCTTAGGATATAATTTACCATGGATGTGTTGGAAATTATTCATATGTCATTCATAGCATATTGAACATTATGTTGTTGTGCAATGGTGCATCACATTGCATATGCACGGAAACATGACATCACATTCATGGGCATGAGTCATGAGTGTGGGTGTGTGTATGCATGGTTAATCAAACACCATTCTTGGTGATTGATGGGTGGACTCGGGAAAGTTGGGTTGAAAATCCAAATGAGTCACATGGTTGCATGAAAGAAAAATTTGTGTCGGGTATAGCAAGAAGGGGTAGATTCCCCCCTCGGGTGCAAGACCCGGCGACTTGGTTATACACTCCCCTGTGGTGAAATTCTGGAAAAGTGTAGTATGGTGTACGGAATCGGCGGTATAAAATCCAAAATCTGTTGCCCAACAAGACACAAGATTTTGATTTACAAAGTACTCATACAATGAGTAACACCCATCAATGATTTGGTTTTATAATAAAACAACTTTTATTTCAAACGATCATTTGGTGGATTTTTTCGTCAATTGACGGATTCAGTATACCTTGGCATTGCATTGTGTCGTGGGAGTCGGTGATGACTTGGGTTTAAGTGCATGAGTGAGTATCATCTCATTTCATGGCATGACATGATTACATTCCACATTTAATGCATATTCTTGTATGGAATGATTGTTAAATGTTGTTTGTTGCTTATACACACCACATATGCATCTAAGGTGGAGAGTAGCCTCTGTAGGGATTATTCTATTGGGCGTTGGCTCACCCTATACGGGAAAATATTTCAGGTGGGAGAGATACACCGGTGGATGGCTCCACTTTGGACCCTCATGTTTGAAGAAAGCCGAATGTGGCTTTATTTTGTGTTAATGTAAAACATTTGTGGAAATAATGTTTTGGGCATGTAATCTTTTGCAAATAATTGTAATAGAACTTATATAGACTATTATTAAACTAACCTTGCATGTGTTGATATAAATATGGATAATTGGACCCAGTGTGACCAATGTTTACTTATAATTGGATCCGGTGTGGTCATTGTTGAATATTGGACCTCGGATGGGTCTTGTTATTATATGATTGCACAGGTTGAGTTTTGGGTAGAGCTTCCCGTACAAAGGAGACTCTGCCCGAATTTCGTCAAAATTATGGTTTCCGGTAAATGGAGCACAATGGCGTGATATCGAATTACTCGGTATCCACAGGTATTCCGTGGGTTGATGTGTAATCAACGGATCCCCGGATTTTGGGGTGTCACATAAACTGGGGTATTGGGGGGAGGCCTCTTGTACTNTGTTTCTTTTAATATGTGGTTACTTGAAATGGTTTGTAGAAATCACTTAGTATGATTTTTTGAGCNGCAAGAATCAACCCTAGGGATGAAATTTGAGAGATTTGGTGGATGGGTGAGGGATCTATGAAGGAGAGGGAATTTTTTAAGGAGAGGAGAGGGCTTGAATGATTGAGAGAAATGTAGAAGGTGAAGGGTTTTCAAAAAAATCAGATTGAAAACCCTAGTTTCCAGGTTTTCGGGGGCAAAACCTACAAGTAGAACGAGTAAAACCTACCAATAGGTTTTGTGCTCTAAAAAATTCCTACCGATAGGTNTCGAATGGTTATGTTAGTGCCTTTAAGGTGTTTGATAAAATGCCTTTGTGAAATAAAGTGTGTTAATTGGATGAGATTATGCTATAACATGCTTGGATAATGTGGTAATGTGAAATCAAATGCTTATGATATGATTTATGATTGAAATGTACTTGTTGATATATGCATGTTTTGATATATATTGACATTGTGACAAATATGGTATTTATATGCTTAGGATATAATTTACCATGGATGTGTTGGAAATTATTCATATGTCATTCATAGCATATTGAATATTATGTTGTTGTGCAATGGTTCATCACATTGCATACGCAGGGAAACATGACATCACATTCATGGGCATGAGTCATGAGTGTGGGTGTGTGTATGCATGGTTAATCAAACACCATTCTTGGTGATTGATGGGTGGACTCGGGAAAGTTGGGTTGAAAATCTGAATGAGTCACATGGTTGCACGAAAGAAAAACTTGTGTTGGGTATAGTAAGAAGGGGTAGATTCCCCCCTCGGGTGCAAGACCCGGCAATTTGGTTATACACTCCCCTGTGGTGAAATTCAAGAAAAGTGTAGTATGGTGTACGGAACCGGCGGTATAAAATCCAAAATCTGTTGCCCAACAAGACACAAGATTTTGATTTACAAAGTACTCATAAAATGGGTAACACCTATCAATGATTTGGTTTTATAATAAAACAAATTTTATTTCAAACGATCATTTGGTGGATTTTTTTGTCAATTAACCGATTCAGTATACCTTGGCATTGCATTGTATCGTGGGAGTCAGTGATGACTTGGGGTAAAGTGCATGAGTGAGTATTATCTCATTTCATGACATGACAGGATTACATTCCACATTTAATGCATATTCTTGTATGGAATGATTGTTAAATGTTGTTTGTTGTTTATACACACCACATATGCACCTAAGGTGGAGAGTAGCCTCTGTAGGGATTATTCTATTGGGCGTTGGCTCAGCCTATACGGGAAAACATTTTAGGTGGGAGAGATACACTGGTGGATGGCTCCACTTTGGACCCTCATGTTTGAAGGAAGCCGAATGTGGCTTTATTTTGTGTTAATATAAAACATTTGTGGAAATAATGTTTTGGGCATGTAATCTTTTGCAAATAATTGTAATAGAACTTATATAGACTATTATTAAACTAACCTTGCATGTGTTGATATAAATATGGATAATTGGACCCGGTGTGGCCAATGTTTACTTATAATTGGACCCAGTGTGGTCATTGTTGAATATTGGACCTCGGATGGGTCTTGTTATTATATGATTGCACAGGTTGAGTTTTGGGTAGAGTTTCCCGTACAAAGGAGACTCTGCCCGAATTTCGTCAAAATTATGGTTCCTGGTAAATGGAGCATAATGGCGTGATATCGAATTACTCGGTATCCACAGGTATTCCGTGGGTTGATGTGTAATCAACGGATCCCCGGATTTTGGGGTGTCACATAAACTGGGGTATTGGGGGGAGGCCTCTTGTACTTCATCAAAATCGCTATCAAGTTCGGGGTGACCACAAAGACCTTCCCACAAACATTTGTCTTGAGTATCCCTAGGTCCTCGTCCTATACCTTCAACCTTTTGTATAACTCCCTACACAGTGGAAGGTTATACCCCACAACTGGCTCAAACCATATACCAATCCCATGCCCCTCTATCACCCTTACAACCTCGTCATTTGGCCCGAGGGTGGGCCTATCCACATGATGCTCACATGTCTTATTCTTCTCTTCAATGCTCTTCGTACGAGCATCATTCTTTTACTTTTTACTCCACTCCCCACTCTCTCCACTGGGGCTCGTCTTTGTCCTCTTGTGGGAATTCGTGCCCATGAGTTATGGAGAACTCGACCCTGTTCATTTCGTACGGGCCATGAATATCACAAATGTTCCAATGGCCATGAACAGCAAAATCCACATCCAAAATGCCTCAAAGAGATCAAAAGGGACATGAGAGAGCTTACCTATATGAGCCATTGGATTGGAATCTAAACTTTTGATGAAAACCTAAGTGAAATGGAATAGGGGAAAATTTTGAGAAAACTAGGATTTTATAGAAATACCAACAATTTGTAGTGAAATCCAAGCAAGAATCAACCCTAGGGATGAAATTTGAGAGATTTGGTGGATGGGTGAGGGATCTATGAAGGAGAGGGAATTTTTTAAGGAGAGGAGAGGGCTTGAATGATTGAGAGAAACGTAGAAGGTGAAGGGTTTTCAAAAAAATCAGATTGAAAACCCTAGTTTCCAGGTTTTCGGGGGCTAAACCTACAAGTAGAACGAGTAAAACCTACCAATAGGTTTTGTGCTCTAAAAAATTCCTACCGATAGGTTTTGACCAACATCTACCGATAGGTTTAACTTTTTTCTAAAAATTCCCCTATGCTCCCATTTTCATTTTCACTCCAATTTTATTCAACCTCTACACATTCTAACAATCTATTTACAACCTCTACTCCACCAAAAAAAACTAAACTATGGTTGTCAACCACAATTGAGTGATCATGCCCAAAGTCATTTACAAAATTCTAATGTGATTTAAAATTTTGATGCAGTAAAAAACACAAGACATAGATTTCTAAATCTAACTACCAAAATGAATACCCAAAATGTAAAGCATAGATTCAAATGGTAAAGTCATTCCTATTTCTTCCTAATATCAAAATTTTGAGTGATATTCCCCTATCCCACAAGCATAGGGTTACATGACACATAATTCAAATACGCAAACTAAATACACATGAGCAACACCATGACTTTAAATGCTATTCTAGAGTATGCACCTACACATTTGCCTTCAAACTCATGTGTGTGTGAAATGGACATATAATTTAAGCATTTACACAATGGAATTCACATTCACTTGGCTATCCAAATTTAGCTTTGATGCAAAACTCATCAAGGGTTTCTCTCAAAAATGAATAACCCAATGATTATCCGAGCATGCTCTCCATGTGTATATGTGAGATAGAATTTTATGCACAAACCAAAATGCTCACATATAACCCAAAAATGATGTGCATGCATAACAATTGAAACTAACTTGGCATAATCTCATGATTGGAATGTTAGGGCACTAGATAGCAAGACCAACTTTTCTTTTCATTTAAAGTGTGCTTTCACCATGCTTTCTCTATATCATTTAGGGCTTTCAAGGGTTGTAATGAGGCCTTGGAGGTGATATTTTGGGCTGATTGAAATGAAGGGTCAAGGAAAACAAACAGGGTTATTCCGAGGGCATTGACCTTTATTACCAAAATCTCCTTTTTGCAAAAATTTTTGGATTTATAGCTTCACTTCATTTTTTGTTTCTTTTTTTTCTTCTTCATTCTTTTTCTTTTCTTTTTCAACCCCTTTTTCTCCTTTTTCTTGGGCTTTCTTTATCTTTTTCATTCCAATTTTGAATTAAGCACCATTTATCCCTTTTTGGGTTTCCCCACCACATTTTCTTCCCTTTATGATCAATCACAATCAATTCTCAGAACAACTAAGGTGCCGTAAATTTTCATTATTTTGCACTAGCTTCATCAATTGCGTGGCATTGAAATGAAATTTTCTTTTAAGGATCAATCACAACACTAGGGATAAATTTTTCCAAGAAAGTCAATCAACTATCATTTTAATATAAAGTCAATCAACTATCCACATGCACTCTAACCAAAGCAAGCATAATGAGATTATTGAATAGATTTGAATTTAAAAAATTGTTCCTTTGAGTAAATGTAAATTCCCTCCAACAAGGATTGATACTAAAGCTCACACAGATACTTATTTCATCTTCACTATGCATGTGAAGCATTAAAATGTAAATGGAGACCGTAAATTGCAAAAATTACACGTTCATGGTGCACTATGGTTGAGTTCAAAGGAAACACATAAGTGATACTCAGTCAGAGGATATACTTCAATGATGTGCTCATATATTCAAAGTTCAAATTAAAGATCAAGCAATCATTTAACCCATAACACTTTGCATAGGGGAATATGGTTCAACATTCAGATATTTTTCACACAAATTTTCAAAATTTTCACATATTTAACAACTATTCTACAAAAAGTATAGTTAAATATGTGAATGGTGAATTTCACTAGAAAATGGTATTCTCAACAGCAAAAACTTTGGTGTATTATACAAATGGTGCACTTCACCCCCCAACTTGAACCATGCATTGTCCTCAATGCAACAAAAAGATATGGAATGCAATTAAGGACTTAAAAAGATAAGCAGGGTTAGAGAACACCTCGTATTCAGATTTGAAAAAAACACCATCGTCTGTACATTTGAAAAAAAACGCTATGCAAAGGTAAGAGTAAGTAAACAAATTAACTGGTAAAGTAAATGATAAAAGAAAGCCATTTTACACTACAAGCTATTTCAACAGTTATCAATCAACAACCTTAGGGTAAACTGGATGTACTAACTGCTCCACCATTTGAACATCAAAACCCTCGAAGAATGACTTAAGTCTTTGGCCATTGACCTTGAATGTTTTGCCATCTTTGGGGTCTATAATTTTCACGGCTCCATTGGGGTAGGCCACCTTGACAAGATTGAGGCCATCGTAATGTGATCGGAGTTTTCCTTGGAAAATGGAGAGTCCAGAATTATACAAGAGCACTTTTTTGTCCGGGCTCATGTTTTTTCTCACAATGGATTTATCATGAAAAATTTTTGCCCTCTCTTTGAAAATTTTTGAGCTCTCATACGCATCTCTCCAGGTTTCCTCTAATTCATCCAACTCCAACTTCCTATTCTCTCTGGCCATTCTCAAATTGAAGTTCAAGGTTTTGATGGCCCAATAAGATTTGTGCTCCATCTCTACTAGCAAATGACAAGCTTTGCCATATACTAGCCTATAGGGAGACATACCTAGAATGGTCTTGTACGCGATATGGTAAGCCCACAAGGCATTGGTTAACCTAAGTGACCAATCCTTTCGATTAGGACTCACCGTTTTCTCTCGTATATTTTTAATCTCTCTATTTGTCAACTCGGCTTGGCCATTAGTCTATGGGTGATAAGCGGTGGACACCTTGTGTGTTATGCCATACTTATGCATTAACAATGCAAATGACCTATTACAAAAATGAGACTCACTGTCACTTATCATTGCACGAGGTACTCCAAACCTTGAAAAGATGTTTTTCGTTAAAAAATTGACCACAACTCGATGGTAATTGGTCTTGGTTGGAATAGCCTCCACCC
This sequence comes from Ilex paraguariensis, assembly GCA_963454935.2. Taxonomy (NCBI): domain Eukaryota; kingdom Viridiplantae; phylum Streptophyta; class Magnoliopsida; order Aquifoliales; family Aquifoliaceae; genus Ilex; species Ilex paraguariensis. The sequence goes on along the minus strand of CAUOFW020001737.1, from coordinate 613,713 downwards.
ACTTGGACACATAGTCCACTGCTAGTAGGATATAAAGGTAGCCAAAGGACATAGAGAAAGGACCCATGAAGTCGATACCCCAATAATCGAATATCTCAATGACTAGCACGGAGGAAAGGGGCATCATATTTGTACAGGTCACACTACCCAACTTTTGGCACCTATCACAGTTTTAATAAAATGAAACACAATCTTTAATTAAAAAAGGCCAATAAAAACCAGATTGCCAAACCTTAGCCGACATTTTCTTTGAAGAGTAGTGGCCACCGTATATCTCAGAATGGAAGAATGAAAGGACATCCCATTGTTTATTTTTAGGTACACATCTCCTCATCACTTGATCTAGGCAATACTTGAACAAATACGGGTTGTCAAAGTAGAAGTACTTTGCATCCGCCATGAATCTTCCTTTGACCTACGGTGTCCAATGTGGTGGTATTTGTTCGGTGGCAAGATAATTACATATGTAAGCATACCAAGGACAAATAGAATGAATAGAAAATAAATGCTCATCGAAAAAATGTCAGGGATAGGAATATGCTTTTCAGCATCTTGGACAACAAGTCAGGAAAAATGGTCCGCCACCACATTCTCCATTCCTTTCTTGTCTGTAATGGTCATGTTGAATTCTTGTAGGAGGAGGATCCACCAAATGAGTCTCAGTTTCGCATCCTGCTGAGACAAAAGATACTTTAAAGCAAAGTGATCAGTATAGACTACAGTAGGCGAACCAATGATGAAGACCTAAATTTATCCGATGCAAATACCAAGGCTGACAACTCTTTTTTGGTGGTAGTGTAATTCATTTGTGCTTAATTTAGAGTCTTGCTAGCGTAGTATATTACATAAGATATTTTTTCTCCCCTTGGACTAAGCACTGCGCCGACTGCGTAATTACTTGCATCGCACATGAGCTCAAGTGGGAGTTCCCACTTGGGTGGTCGCATGATTGGAGGTGAAGTGAGCATGCTTTTGAGTTTTTCAAAAAAAGCCTCACGATCATCCGACCAAATAGAGGGAACATCCTTTGCTAGAAAATTGGTAAAGGGCCTTGCCAATGTGCTTGATGTTATTCATTGTATGCCCTAATCTCCGCACATCACCCTCAAATGTGTATATAGCTTTTGTGTGTAGAGGAGTATCACTCTCCCTTGGAATGATGCGAGAAATGGGACAAACATGTATGTGGAATGCACAAAATGTGTGTGTGTGTGTACAAAAGTGCTCTCCAAGCGTAGAGAGACTTTTGAGGGTCGTGCTTTACTTGGAATTTTTATTCCAAGGAAATCTCATCAAGGAAGGAAGGGAATTATGTTGAAGGTGATTTTGGTGAAAAAGGAAAGTGTAAAAATCTTTGAGTTTGAGTTTGGGTGAATTGTGTTCTTGATGAAAATGAAATGGAAACAAGTGTTGGCTAATCCAAAGAGGTCATTCCAATGGGAATGCCAAATCAACCCAAGACCTTCCTCCAATGGTGCCTAAATATTTGATTGATTCATAGGAAGCGAGGAACTAAAATAGAGGTGAGGATTCAAGCATACCCCGTGACAAGTTTACGGTGTATCAAGAACTCACAACCACATCCACCTCGACCCAGTCAAACCAAATCATCATACACTACGAGGAGGAATAAAAAAGGGTTGATTTAGCATACCCAAGAGTCCCTTGGATTAGCGAACTTGAAGCTTAGCTACTTATATTTAATGCAAGAACATAAATAAAGGAAAGAGACATTATAAAGAAATGAAGATTGGAGCTTGGACTGATACAAGAAATCTTAAACTATGAAGAAAAACATTCAATACCCATTTTAAAAGCTTGAAATGAAGAAAACTTAATACAACAATGGTGAAATCCAAANAAGCGAACCAATGATGAAGACCTAAATTTATCCGATGCAAATACCAAGGCTGGCAACTCTTTTTCGGTGGTAGTGTAATTCATTTGTGCTTAATTTAGAGTCTTGCTAGCGTAGTATATTACNATTAATAACAAATGACATTAAAGACATTAAATGAAGCTTACACAATTCTTACAGGAAACTACAAGTGAAATGGATGGAAGAAAATGCAAAAACATAAATTTTTCTCTCTAGAACTTCATCTTCTTCTATGAGCTTCTCTGTCGATAATGCAATGCAATCTGAATAATAATGAATGGAGCTCCCAAATTCATCCATGGAGGTCCCCCTAGGTGTGTCACAACCCTCCCATCCATAGGAGGCTGAAGTGATGGCTTTGGGTAGGGTAGGACAACCTATCTCGCAACTCCCAAGCTTTTCTTCTTCTCTCTCGTCCTCACAGATGCCAAAGCCACCAAATTCCAAGCCTAGGTGAAAGAAAACGTGTATGTGTGTAGTAGGTTTTAGGGAGTAAGTGGGAGAATCAATGGTGGGGCCCCCAAAGTGGTAGAGTTTGAGTTACAGAATCTGACGTTTTCAGCAAATCCTATTCGTAGGTTGATGGCAAAACCTATCGGTAGGTTTCACTTTAGTAGCCAAAACCTATCGATAGTTTTATGAACAAACATATCAGTAGGTTTTTACTTCTTTTGCTCAAATCTTAGTCCTCTCACCTTCCAAGCCATTGCCAAGCCTCCCCTTCATCTCCATTGACTTTAAGCACTATGATAGGGGCTTAACATACACCATTTAAGCTCTTTTACCTGCAATCACATTGAAACCTCGTTAAAAGCTTGAAACATTGCAATTCCTCTCATTTTCACCACAAAAGAAAGTATAAAAGGGGTGTAAATGCACACATGATATGCAATATTTAATGTTAATCACACTTCCAAACTTGAGCTTTTCTAGTCCCTAGCAAATTTTACTTTCAAATCAACGAGTATGAAACTAAAACAATCCATTTACAGAAGTAATTCACCAAACATTCAAAATATAAAAATCACAATGCAATTAATGGAATGAAATTAGGCAAGATGGAACAACAACTATGGCATTTCATTAATTACTTTCAAAAGTTTAGTACATGAGTTAGAATTCAAAAATAGACAAAACAACCTAAAATTCCTAAAGACTCTTCCACTAGGCCGATAAAATCCACTCTTAGCTATGTACAACTCAAATCAAAGAGGACCAAAAATAATAGCACCCTACTCATCATCTCCATCTCCCTCTTCTCTATCATCGTCCTCCCCAGCTTCCTCCTCCTCAGTTTCATCCTCAGTCCCCTCCTCCTCTTTGTCATCATCATCCTCATCTAAGTTTCCCACCTCAACAAATAATGGAAGCTGAGGGGGCAAAAGCAGAAGGTCTAGCAACCGGAGGTAGTGGTCCATCAGGGATCGGTTCACTAGGGAATGTATGCTGGAAGAGCCGGATCATCATCATTGATATCCCATGAACTGTATCCTCTAACACATCCAAGGGCTGAGATACTGTGCGCACAAGAGCAAAAGTGGACGGCCCAAGAGTAGATGGTCCCATAGAGGATGGTTCTACAGCAAATGACTATGGCCTCGAAGCTCTAGATCGCTCACCCTGGCTCATTGTTGTCCTCTTGCTACTACTTGCCTTTCCAATGGCTCCGATCTTCAGGGGAGTCAACTTGTCAAAGGCATAACCTTTCACCTTGAAATGGTCGTACCTCCAGGTGACTAGATTTCCAAAAGGGAGATTCATTTTTGGCTTTTTAGCCTAAGTAAATTCTTTCATAATCTCCCATATCAAAAGCACTATGTCCAATGCCTTCCTTGTCATCAACGTATCCAAGAGAGCTAGATTTTCCACATTTGGGCTCTTCTCGGACCCCTTGGGAAACAAACTATAATGCAATACTTTATTCATCATTTCGTATGCATACTTAAGGCCCCTTACTTGGATCGTTCCCCTAAATTGAGTCGGGTCCTCGAACATCGACCCCACATGCTCTGGGATGGTCTTGACCTCAAGAATATTATGTGGATACACCGAGGTGGAGGGAGGTGGCCTTTCGTACTTCATTAGTGTGGCAATCACGGTTGGGTTCACATCAAAATTTTTGCCCCTCACATTAGATCTCAAAATCTTTGCATTTGTATCCACAACCTTTAACTTTTTGTAGAACTCCCAACATAACGCCAAATTGAACCCACTAACAAGCTCAAACCAGATTTTAATCCCATAGGCATCATTGATCCTCACAACCTCGATGTTTGGGCCAAAGGAGATCCTATCGACGTATATCTCACAAGTGAAATTCTTTTCATCGATGCTTTAGGAGCGAGCCTTCTTTCATTGCTCCCTCTAGCCTCCACTCAACCTATCTCTACTCCTTTTGTGGGCATTAGCTCCTGCGGGTCTTGGGGTATTTGGCTCGGTAAGCTTGGTGCGGGCCATGCAAAGCAACAGTGCTCCACACACCAAGAGTGACAAAAAAAGCCAAAAACAACCCCTCAATCGAGTCCACAACATCACAGACGATCCTCCCTATGCGAGCCATTGCAAAAATTTTGAAACTTTNAGTGCTCCACACACCAAGAGTGACAAAAAAAGCCAAAAACAACCCCTCAATCGAGTGCACAACATCACAGACGATCCTCCCTATGCGAGCCATTGCAAAAATTTTGAAACTTTTGAAAAGATTTAAAGAGGTTAGGGCTTGGGGTAAAATTTGGCAAACCTAGGGATTAAATGAGGAAATCCACAAATATTCACTAAAACCCACTCAATCAACAACCCTAACAATGAGAGATGAGAGATTAAGGCAATGGGTGAGGGAGTTTTAGGCTTAGAGATGCTTAGAGGGAGAGAGAAGTGTTATAGGGTGTGTAACTTAGAGAGACAATGAACAATTCTCCCGAAAAAAATTTGATTAAAACCCTTAATTTTGGCATTCTGGGCAAAACATACCAGTAGGTCGATGCAAAACCTATCGATTGGTTTTACTCCAGTGAGCAAAAACTATCGGTAGTTTTCTGGTAGGTTCAGGACCAGTGTGTAAAATCTACCGGTAGTTTTACATACAAGAACTACCAATAGGTTTTCACTTATTTGCAAGAACCTATGCTCTCCACTTCACTTCAACTCCTACACATTTAGCACTCTATTTATGACCTATACTCCACCCAAAACATGTGCTAAACTTGTAAACCACAATTTGAACCATCATGCCCCAAGTCATTACCGAAATTACAATACGATTTACATTCTTGATTCTTTCAAAACACATGGTATAGATTTTAACATTTACCTAACAAAATGAACACCCAAAATGTAAGACACATATTCAAATAACAAGGGCATTCCTAATTCCCACAAATATCAAAAACTTGAGCAATATTCCCCTATCCTGTAAGCATTGGGCTACCTAACACATCGTTCAAATAGCCGAACCAAGCATACATGAGCATCACCATGGCTTTAAATGCTANCCTCATTGATCCTCACAACCTCGTTGTTTGGGCCAAAGGAGATCCTATCGACGTATATCTCACAAGTGAAATTCTTTTCATCGATGCTTTGGGAGCAAGCCTTCTTTCATTGCTCCCTCTAGCCTCCACTCAACCTATCTCTACTCCTTTTGTGGGCATTAGCTCCTGCGGGTCTTGGGGTATTTGGCTCGGTAAGCTTGGTGCGGGCCATGCAAAGCAACAATGCTCCACACACCAAGAGTGACAAAAAAAGCCAAAAACAACCCCTCAATCGAGTCCACAACATCACAGACGATCCTCCCTATGCGAGCCATTGCAAAAATTTTGAAACTTTTGAAAAGATTTAAAGAGGTTAGGGCTTGGGGTAAAATTTGGCAAACCTAGGGATTAAATGAGGAAATCCACAAATATTCACTAAAACCCACTCAATCAACAACCCTAACAATGAGAGATGAGAGATTAAGGCAATGGGTGAGGGAGTTTTAGGCTTAGAGATGCTTAGAGGGAGAGAGAAGTGTTATAGGGTGTGTAACTTAGAGAGACAATGAACAATTCTCCCGAAAAAAATTTGATTAAAACCCTTAATTTTGGCATTCTGGGCAAAACATACCAGTAGGTCGATGCAAAACCTACCGATTGGTTTTACTCCAGTGAGCAAAAACTATCGGTAGTTTTCTGGTAGGTTCAGGACCAGTGTGTAAAATCTACCGGTAGTTTTACATACAAGAACTACCAATAGGTTTTCACTTATTTGCAAGAACCTATGCTCTCCACTTCACTTCAACTCCTACACATTTAGCACTCTATTTATGACCTATACTCCACCCAAAACATGTGCTAAACTTGTAAACCACAATTTGAACCATCATGCCCCAAGTCATTACCGAAATTACAATACGATTTACATTCTTGATTCTTTCAAAACACATGGTATAGATTTTAACATTTACCTAACAAAATGAACACCCAAAATGTAAGACACATATTCAAATAACAAGGGCATTCCTAATTCCCACAAATATCAAAAACTTGAGCAATATTCCCCTATCCTGTAAGCATTGGGCTACCTAACACATCGTTCAAATAGCCGAACCAAGCATACATGAGCATCACCATGGCTTTAAATGCTAGTCTAAAGTATGTACCTACACATTCATTTTCAAACTCGTGTGTGTGTGAAATGGACATGTAATTTAAGCNCATCATTGATCCTCACAACCTCGATGTTTGGGCCAAAGGAGATCCTATCGACGTATATCTCACAAGTGAAATTCTTTTCATCGATGCTTTAGGAGCGAGCCTTCTTTCATTGCTCCCTCTAGCCTCCACTCAACCTATCTCTACTCCTTTTGTGGGCATTAGCTCCTGCGGGTCTTGGGGTATTTGGCTCGGTAAGCTTGGTGCGGGCCATGCAAAGCAACAANTCTACACAACAGAATCCACATTCAATGGGCTAGCCAAGTTCAGCTTCAATGCAAAACTCACCAAGGGTCTCTCTTAACAATGAATCACATTCTAGTTATCCTAGCATGCTCTCTATGTGTACATGTGGGATAGAATCTTGTGCACAAAATGAAGTATACTCACATATAATCCAAAAATGAAGTTCATGCATGAAAATGAAACAACCTTGGCATAATCTTATGAAGGGAATGCTAGGGCATTAGATAGTATAACCAACTTCTCTTTTCTTTTAAAAGTGTGCATCCCCCATGCTTCTCTAGATCATTTAGGACTTTCACGGGTTGTAATGAGGCCTTGGGGTGATATCTAGGTAAATGAATGAAGGAAAGAAGAAAAAAAAAAAGGGTTGTTCCGAGTGAATGACTTTCCTTCTCTTTTCTTTCACTCATATTCAGCTCTAGGAACAACCAAGGTGAGGTGGATTTTTATCATTTTGCACTAGCTTGGTCAATTGTGTGGTATGGAAATGAATTTATAATTAAGGCTCAATCACGATACTAGGGATAACTTTCACAAGAAAAAGGCTAAGGCTCAAAGTAAATCAAAGATGTCCTAAGATCCTTTCTAGATGGGCATGGAGGAGCACATTGCATTTCAAGACAAAGCCAATCCACTACCCAAATGCATCTAGCCAAAACAAACATAATAAGATTATTGAACAAATTTGGAATTTAAAATATTGTTCCTTGAGTAAATGTAAGTTCCCTCCAACAAGGATTGACACTAAAGCTCTCATGGGTCCTTACTCATCTCCACTATTCATGTGAAGCACTAAATTATGAATCCAATCTGTAAATTGCCAAAATTACACATTCATGGTGCACTTAAGGTTAAGTTCAAAAGCAAATACATATGTGATACTCATGCATAGGATGAACTTCTATAATGTGCTCATGTATTCAAGGTTCAACGCAACGATCAACATGCTAGCAAACCCATAACACTCTAAATAAAGGAATATGGATCAACATTTAGATATTTTTCACAAAAATTTTCAAAATTTTCACATAATTTGCAACTAATTTAAACAAAAATCTGTATGATATGCGAAAGGTGAATTTTCACCATAAAAATTGGTATTATCAATAAAAATTTCCACCAATATTGGTGTATTATACAAATGGTGAACCTCACCCCCCAACTTGATTCATGCATTGTCCTCAATGGAACAAAAAAGATATGAAATGCAATGAAGGACTGTAAAAAGATGAGTAGAATTAGAGAATACCTAGCACTTGAGCTTTGACAAAAACACCAATAACTGCAATTAAGAAAAACAACACTATATGCAAAGATAAAGTAAGTAACATAAAGAGATAAAGTAAGTAAAGACGACTGTACACTAAAAACTATAAGAACAGTTAATCCTCTCACAAGTCCGGGTAAATCAGATCCACCAATTCTTCCTCCTCCCGTTGACCTTCAAACCCCTCAAAGAATGGCTTAAGTCTTTGGCCATTGACCTTTAATATCCTGCCATCCTCGGGGTTTATGACTTCTATAGCTCCATTAGGGTAGGCTACCTTGACAAGATAGGGGCCATCTCAATAGGATCGGAGTTTCCCTTGAAAGATTTAGAGACAATAGTTGTATAAGAGCACTTTTTGGCCGGGCTCAAATGACTTCCTTACAATGGATTTGTCATGAAAGATCTTAGCCCGCTCTTTTAAAATTTTAGAGCTCTCATACGCATCTCTTTGAATCTCTTCCAATTCAGTTATTTCTAGCTTACAATTCTCTTTGGCCATTCTCAAATTGAAGTTTAAAGTCTTTATGGCCCAATAGGCGTTGTGTTCTATTTCAACTAGCGAATGGCAAGCCTTTCCATAGACAAGCCAATAGGGAGACATGCTTAGGATGGTTTTGTAGGCAGTGCGGTAAGCCCATAGGGCATCAGTCAGTCTAAATGACCAATCTTTCTTATTCGGGTTTACCATTTTCTCTAGGATATTTTTGATCGACCTATTGGCCAACTCGGCTTGGCCATTTGTTTGTGGGTGATATGCGGTAGATAACTTATATGTGACACCATACTTATGCATCAAAGATATGAATGGTCTTTTACAGAAATACGATCCACCATCTCTTATCATAGCACGAGGCATCCTAAACCTTGAAAATATATTCTCTTTGAGAAACTTGACCATGACCCAGGGGTCATTTGTTTTGGTTGGGATAACCTCCACCCATTTGGACACGTAGTCCACTGTTAGTAGAATGTATAGGTAGCCCAACGACAAGGGGAAGGGACCCATAAAGTCAATGCCCCAACAATCAAATATTTCAATAACAAGTACAGGGGAGAGGGACATCATGTTCCTTTGGGTCACAATACCCAATCTTTTGCACCTTTCACATTCCTTTCAAAATGAAACATAGTCTTTGTTTAATGAGGGCCAATAAAAATCTAACTGTAGAATTTTTGCTGAAGTCTTCTTGGAAGAGAAGTGGCCACTGCACACTTTCGAGTGGCAAAATGTAAGGACATCCAGTTGTTCATTTTTTGGTACACATCTCCCCATGAATTGGTTAGGGTAGTGCTTGAATAGGTACGGATTGTCAAAGTAAAAGTACATCACATCTGCCATAAGCCTCCTTCTATCCCCCGGGCTCCAATGTGATGGTATTTTGTCATGTAGCAAGATAATTACATATGTTAGCAAACCAGGGATAAATAGAATGATTCAAAAGTAAATGCTCGTCAAGAATAAAGTCAGGGATATGAATATGTTCATCGGCATCTTGAACCACAAGTCAGGATAAATGGTCTGCCACCATGTTCTCCACTCATTTTTTTGTCTTTAATCGTCTAGTTGAATTCTTGTAGGAGGAGTATCCACATAATGAGTGTCAAATTTTCATCCTGCTTAGACAATAGATACTTCAATGCAGAGTGATTGGTATAGACTACTATAGATGAACCAATGATGCAAGACCAGAATTTATCCAATGCAAATACTACCGCTAGCAACTCCTTTTCTTTAGTGGTCTAGTTCATTTGAGCTTCATTGAGTGTTTTGCTAGCGTAGTTTATTGCATAAGGTCTTTTGTCCTCCCTTTGACTGAGCACTGCACCGACCGCATAATCACTCGCATCGCATATAAGCTCAAATGGTAAGTTCCACTTGGGTGGTTGCATGATCGGAGGTGAAATTAGCATATTTTTTAAAATTTTTAAAAGATGTCTTACAATCATCCAACCAAACAAATGGGATTTCTTTTGAAAGCAAATTAGTCAAAGGTTGGGCCAATGCACTAAAGTCTTTAATAACTCGACGATAAAAGCTAGCATGACAAAGAAATGACCTGATATCTTTGATGACCTTTGGCATGGGGAGGTTAAAAATTGCATCCACCTTCAATTTTTCCACTTCAATCCCCTTTGCCAAGACGATGCGCTCAAGCACAATTCCTTGTGTCACCATGAAGTGGCACTTCTCCCAGTTGAGGATCATGTCTTTCTCCTCACATCTTTCTAGAGCCTTCTCCAAATTCTCCAAACATCCACAGAAGGAATCTCCGAACAATAAGAAGTCATCCATAAACACTTCCACGATCTTCTCCACCATATCACTGAAAAGTCCTTGGGGCATTACACAATTCGAAAGGCATGCATCGGTACCCAAAAGTACCATAGGAGCAAGTAAAGGTGGTCTTTTCTTGATCCTCCATTGCGATCTCAATCTGGTTGTACCCAGAGTAGCCACCCAAAAAGCAGTAAAATAGATGCCTAGCAACTCTTTCCAACACTTGGTCAAGGAATGCCAATGGAAAGTTGTCTTTTCTCATTCACAAGTTGAGCTTTCGGTAATCAATACACACTCTACATCTAGTGATCACCCTTGTTGGAATAAAATCATTCTCCTAATTTGTAATAATCGTGAATCCCGACTTCTTGGGTACTACTTGTGTGGGGCTAACCTACTTACTATCGACAATCAAAAAAATGATGCCCACATTAAGTAGCTTAAGTACCTCATCCCTCACCACATCTTTCATAATGGCATTGAGTCTCCATTATGGTTGTCAGGATGGTTTTGCATATTTCTTAAGATAGATGCGATATGTGCAAATGAGGGGACTTATCCTTTAATGTTGGCAATTATCCAAGCAATCGCTCCCTTGTGCCTCCTCAACACTTTCAAGAGATCCTCTTCTTGCCTCAACTCTAAAGTTGAGCTTATGACCACCAAGAAGGATTTGTCATCTCCAAGATATGTGTACTTAAGATTGGATGGTAATGGCCTCAANGGTGAACCAATGATGCAAGACCAGAATTTATCCAATGCAAATACTACCGCTAGCAACTCCTTTTCTTTAGTGGCCTAGTTCATTTGAGCTTCATTGAGTGTTTTGCTAGCGTAGTTTATTGCATAAGGTCTTTTGTCCTCCCTTTGACCGAGCACTGCACCGACCGCATAATCACTCGCATCGCATATAAGCTCAAATGGTAAGTTCCACTTGGGTGGTTGCATGATCGGAGGTGAAATTAGCATATTTTTTAAAATTTTTAAAAGATGTCTTACAATCATCCAACCAAACAAATGGGATTTCTTTTGAAAGCAAATTAGTCAAAGGTTGGGCCAATGCACTAAAGTCTTTAATAACTCGACGATAAAAGCTAGCATGACAAAGAAATGACCTGATATCTTTGATGACCTTTGGCATGGGGAGGTTAAAAATTGCATCCACCTTCAATTTTTCCACTTCAATCCCCTTTGCCAAGACGATGTGCTCAAGCACAATTCCTTGTGTCACCATGAAGTGGCACTTCTCCCAGTTGAGGATCATGTCTTTCTCCTCACATCTTTCTAGAGCCTTCTCCAAATTCTCCAAACATCCACAGAAGGAATCTCCGAACAATAAGAAGTCATCCATAAACACTTCCACGATCTTCTCCACCATATCACTGAAAAGTCCTTGGGGCATTACACAATTCGAAAGGCATGCATCGGTACCCAAAAGTACCATAGGAGCAAGTAAAGGTGGTCTTTTCTTGATCCTCCATTGCGATCTCAATCTGGTTGTACCCAGAGTAGCCACCCAAAAAGCAGTAAAATAGATGCCTAGCAACTCTTTCCAACACTTGGTCAAGGAATGCCAATGGAAAGTTGTCTTTTCTCATTCACAAGTTGAGCTTTCGGTAATCAATACACACTCTACATCTAGTGATCACCCTTGTTGGAATAAAATCATTCTCCTAATTTGTAATAATCGTGAATCCCGACTTCTTGGGTACTACTTGTGTGGGGCTAACCTACTTACTATCGACAATCAAAAAAATGATGCCCACATTAAGTAGCTTAAGTACCTCATCCCTCACCACATCTTTCATAATGGCATTGAGTCTCCATTATGGTTGTCAGGATGGTTTTGCATATTTCTTAAGATAGATGCGATATGTGCAAATGAGGGGACTTATCCTTTAATGTTGGCAATTATCCAAGCAATCGCTCCCTTGTGCCTCCTCAACACTTTCAAGAGATCCTCTTCTTGCCTCAACTCTAAAGTTGAGCTTATGACCACCAAGAAGGATTTGTCATCTCCAAGATATGTGTACTTAAGATTGGATGGTAATGGCCTCAACTTACATCTAAGAATGATCAGATATGGTGTTAAAAAAATTGAATGCCTCCTATGGACTCTTTCCTATGAACTCTCCTTGAGCCATCATTTCAACATACTAACGTAGTCTAGTGGGCAAAGAATGATAGAAAAATTCTACCAGAGTCCCATTCTCAAAAGCATGGTGTGGACAAGATTGGGGAGGATCCTTGAATCTCTCCCAACATTGGTAATATGTTTCTCCCTCTTTGATCGAGAAATTCATGATTTGCCTTTTGAGTGCATTGGTATGGTGTAGAGGAAAAAAATTTCTACAAAATTCATTCTATAAGGCATGCCAGTTTGGTATTGAATGGGCTTTCAAAGAATTTAGCAATTTTTTAGCTTTGTCCTTTAAAGAGAAAGGAAAAAGTTTCAACTTGGCTAGTTCAGAATTATCTTGGAATGTTCCACATACCTCCTCAAAATCTTTAATATGCAGATATGGGTTTTTCGATTCGAGTCCATGAAATTGAGGTAGTAGTTGCACTGTCACTGCCTTTACATTAAAGAGGGGCGCATTTACAGGAAATACAAAACAAGAGGGGACACTATTTCGTGTGNTCCGATTCGAGTCCATGAAATTGAGGTAGTAGTTGCACTGTCACTGCCTTTACAATAAAGAGGGGCGCATTTACAGGAAATACAAAACAAGAGGGGACACTATTTCGTGTGGGATGCAAGTAATCCCATCGAGTTCGAATGTTAGAAACTTTTCCCTCTCTCTCAAGAACTTCCCCTTATCTCCCATTATTAGTCATGCTATTATCAAAAGAGTCTGATACTAATCGAGGTGAAGATGGTCCAAACGGATTTACAGACCCAACAGATTCTTCTGGAAAATTTGAAAAGTGAGGATCGTCCTCAGACATAAAATAAGAATTATACACTATAAATCAAAAATATATACAACAAATGAAGGTCTTTTCACCTTTTACTTTAAAACAACTTTTTGGTTCCCCGACAATGGCGCCAAAAATTTAACTTGATCCAAAATGTGTACACCCAAGTGCAAGTGGTCAAGTTATAGTTATAATCTAGTTAAGTCCAGAATCGAATTCACAGGGAACTAATGTTGGTGTTTCAGAGTAAATAGTGACGGAGACCGAAGTGACTGAAACCCTTGAGATTTGAAGTTATGATGTTTATTGGATTTCTTGGATAGATTATAAGATTCTTTCAAAAGGGTTTTTCTAGACAAAATATAGCATTCTCTCAAATGTAAATGCCCCCTTTTAGCTCAAGGATTTGAACATATAGTCAATCATCCAGTTGTTATATTTGTGCTTTGAGAACTCAATTAACCCCTTGTATCAACAACAAATTAATTGGAGGATAAAGATGGACTGTGAGAATTAAAAGCATGGTTCTGATGTCTTTGTAGAGATTTACAAGAATTGTCTGTGTCGGGACTCAACCCATCTGCAAACAAGCAAGTAATTCTACAAGTCATCCAACCATTGTGTTAGTATTCCATTCTTGGTTGAAGACCAATAATGGTGAAGATTGAAATGTAGTCATGAAGATCTAGCTGGAGTACTTGCAAAGAACCAATGAATCCTCCTATACCAAGAGTCATCTTGTCTTAGAAAGGACTCATGGTTATATAAAGTACCTTAGCTTTTCTAGATGCATTCAATCATTCAATAAGTAATTAACAGATAAAGCATTAAGCATAAATGAAATGCATAAAAATAAATTTTGAATGATTTATAAATATCCATCACCTCTTACTAAAGAGTTAATGAGAAACTACTTACTCTTCATGGCTTTGAGAAAGCTAGAAACGTGAGTGATTCTTATCCCTCCAAGTAGAGGAGTTACAAGAGAAACAACACTACACAATGAGCCTATCTTTGACGAAGAATGAATGAATCACTTTCCACCCTTCATGACTTTGGTAAAGCTAAAAAAGTGGAAGAGTTTCACTCCTCTAAGGGAAGAGAGAAGCTCTAACAATGGAAGCTAATGAAACTAATAATAAAAGTAGAAGAAAGCTAATTACTTTTGGAAGGTTTCCTCCTCAACCAAAAGATGATCTATCTCTCTATATCTCTCTCTTTGTATGTCTATCTATCTATATATCTGCATGCCTCCATATCTCTCCAAATATGAGGTATTTATAGGCAAGGTGGAGGGGGTAAGGAAGAGTAAAAGAATAGTTCAAAGTCCAAATGAATGCCCCAAGATTTGGATGAAAAATTAACCACTCTACATTCTATCTGAGGAGTATGTTCGAATGTGAGATGACATTTGAATGTTGACTCTTGTCTTCTGTGATGGACGTTTGAACTCTGAGTTGAGTTTGAACGTGGAACTCAAGTGGTTTTTGTCACCCATAGTAGATAGGAGTCAACAAGCCATGCCTCATCATCCTAGCAGTCTTTTGTAGGTCCTTAAATAATTGAAGAGGGCGTTCGAATGTGAATTGGCTTTCGAACGTTGTACTCAAGTAGCTATTTTTCTTTTGTGAAAATAACTACAACACGCCATATGCCATCACCCTAGCACTCTTCCAAGGGCCCTCAATTATTTCGAGATGGGTGTTCAAACATGAATTGGTGTTCGAACATTGATGCCTTGCTTCCAAATTCTCTAACTTTCTTCTATAACAAGTGTGTGTTGCATAAAAGTTTGATGTTTATTGACTTTAGGCCCGTGTGCAATCTTTTTCCTAAAATGTTGTCATTGAAACTTTATCAAAGCATAATTAGTCTTATAAAAGCATATTAAGATTCTAATTTTAACTACTAATCAACAACCAGATTGAGATAGCTATTGAAGATCAAGAAAAGACAACATTCATGTGTCCCTTTGGAATGTTTTCCTATAGAAGGATGCCATTCGACCTTTATAATGCTCCAGGCATATTTCAGAGGTGCATGATGGGGATTTTTAGCTACATGACAGAGAAAAGTGTCAAGGTTTTTATTGACAACTTCTCCATGTTTGGTGATTCATTTGAGGGTTGCTTGAAAATTTTGGAGTTGGTATTAAAGGGGTGTGAAGATAAAGGATTGGTGCTTAACTAGGAAAAATACCATTTTATGGTGACACAGGGGATATAGTCCTTGGTCACATTGTGTCAAAGAAATGGATAACGGTGGATAAAGCTAAGATTGAGTTGATTTTAACCTCCTTATTTCCAAGACTGTTAAAGATGTCTAGTAATTTCTTGGTCATGTTGGGTTTTACATGCGATTTATAAAGGGTTTTAGTGGCTCGGCATAACCTTTATGTTATATTTTGTCCAAGGATAATCATTTTGAGTGGTCGACTAATTGTGAGGCAACTTTTAAACACCTACATAACATGTTCATTTTGCCTCCAATCTTGCAACCACCCAATTGGGAACTTCTTTTCGAGCTTGTGCGTGACACAAGTGATTATGCTGTTGGCGTAGTGTTGACTCAACGACATGACAAGAACCCCATGTCATCTACTACACTACCACTGAAAAGGAACTGGTAGCAATAGTTTTTGCACTTGATAAATTTAGGTCATACATTATAGGATCACCTACTGTTGTTTATACTGACCATGCTGCTTTGAAGTGTTTAATGATGAAGCATGATGTAAAACCAATGTTGATTAGGTGGATCTGTCTTCTTCAAGAGTTTTACATCGTTATCAAAGACAAGAAAGGAATGGAGAACATGTTGACCAATCATTTGTTGAAGCTTATGATTGAAGACACAGATGCTCACATCCCTGTTGTTGACCTTTTCTCTGATGAGCATTTATTTGTTTTGAATACAACTGTGCCATGGTATGCTGACATTGAATTATCTTGTTATAGGGTGGCTACCAAGTCAATGGAATTCAAAAGACAAGAAAAGATTCTTGGTTGAGGCAAAACAGTTCTACTTTGACAATCCTTATCTGTTCAAATGTTACCCTAACCAAGTTATGAAGAGATGTGTGCCCAATGAGGAGCAGATGGACTTGATTAATTTTTTTCATTCAAAAGATTTTAGAGGCCACCTTTCATCCAAGAAGACATCAACAAAGATCTTACAATGTAGTTTTTATTGGCCTTCTTTGTTTAAAGACTATTTTATGTTTTACAAACATTACGATAGATGCCAATGATTAGAAGGTGTGACATTGATTTCATTGTTGGGCCATTGACTTCATGGGTCTATTTCCCTTGTCTTTTGGATATGATTACATTCTTTTGGCAGTTCAGTATGTGTCTAAGTGGGTAGAGGCTATCCTAACTAGGACCAATGATAACAAGGTTGTGATTAAGTGTTTGAAAGAACACATTCTATCTAGGTTTGGGACGCCTAGAGAAATAATCAGTGATGATGGGTTACACTTGTGTAATAAGACATTTTCCAATCTTATGCATAAATATGGTATTACACGCAAAGTGTCCACAGGTTACCACCCATAGACTAATGGCCAAGCTGAATTGACCAATAAAGAGATCAACCACATCTTGGAAAAGATAGTCAATCTTGATAGGAAGGATTGGTCACTTAAGTTGACTAATGCTCTATAGGCTTATAGGATTGCTTTAAGACATCATTAGGTATTAACCTGATTTAAATTATCAAATAAATACTTAACCAAACTTTAAATTACAATGTGTTAGGCAACCCTATACCTGTAGGATGGGGGAATATCGCTCAAACTTTCGATATTGGAAAGAAGTAGGAATGCCTTTACTATTTCAATTTATGCTTTACATATTAGGTATTCATTTTGGTAGTTAAATTTAGAAATCCATTTATTGTGTTTTAAAAGCATCAAAAATTTAAATCACATTGCAATTTCATAAATGAATTTGGGCATGGTCACTAATTTGTGGTTCACAAGTGTAGTTCAAGTTGTTAGGGGAGTAGAGACTGTAAATAGGTTGTTAGCATGTGTAGGAGTTGAAAAAACTTAGAGTGGAGATGAAAATAGGAGCACAAGGAAATTTTTGAAAAAGACTAAAACCTACTAGTAGGAATTTTTTAGTGCACAAAAATTACCAGAAGATTTTGATCGTTCAACCAATAGATTTTGCCCAGAATTCAAAAAAATGAGTGTTTTAACTCAGTTTTNTTTTGAAAAAGACTAAAACCTACTAGTAGGAATTTTTTAGTGCACAAAAATTACCAGAAGATTTTGATCATTCAACCAATAGATTTTGCCCAGAATTCAAAAAAATGAGTGTTTTAACTCAGTTTTTTTGGGGAAACTATTCACTTTCTCCACTATTCTCGATCTTTCAAGCTCTATCCTCTCCCTTAAAACTTCTCAAACCCTCAAAGAACCCCTACCCATCCTTTAAATCCCTCGATTAACATTCATAAGACCAATTTTCACTTGGATTGCACTACACTTGGTTGGTTTTGTCCCCCAAATTCATTAACCCTATGTTTTATCAAAAGCTTGGATTCCAAACACCATGGCTCATTTGGGTAAGCACTCTTATGTCCCTTTTGATCTCTTTGTAGGATTTTGGAGTTGAATCTTGCCTTTTGTGGCCCTTAGGGTGTTTTTGATTTACATGGAAAGGACAAACCAAATGGGACCAAGTCCCCCACCAACCACGGGCACAAAACCCAATCCTCCACCACGCACGGGCACAAGATAATGTAAGAGGATGAGGACTGGCCCAAGTGGAGGGAGTGAGGAAAGAAGGAAGAAGTAGAAAAATGATGCTCACATGAAGAGCATTGAGAAAAAGAATGTGACATGCAAGTGTCACATGGACAAACCCACCCTTGGGCCAAATGACGAGGTTGTTTGGGTGATCGAGGGACATGGGATTGACATTTGGTTGGAGTCGGTGGGGGTTATAATCTTCCGATGTGCAGGGAATTTTACTAGAGATTGAGGGTAGAGGACGAGGACATATTAATGTGAGGAGGAAGGTTTTAGATGTCACTACGGGATTTATGGTGGATTTGATGAAGTATGAGAGACCTCCCCCTAACTTCCCAGTCTATCCCTATAATAGCCAAGGAAGGAAATCACTCCCAAAGTACATATAGTTGATGTATGAGGACCCGATACAATTCAAAGAAAAATTCAAGTCAATCCCCTCAAGCATTCATACGGGATCATGAACAAAGTTCTGCATTACAACCTGATACCCCGAGGTGTGAAGAAGACCCAAGGGGAAGAAAAGATTACCCTCCTCCATGCTTTTATGACGGGGAAGAGCATGGACATGGCACTGATGATTTGAGAGTTCATGAAGGAGTTCGCCTAGGCTAGGAAACCGAAGGCGAATCACTTAACTATCCACATTCATCTTCGATGCAAAACTCGCCAAGGGTTTCTCTCAAAATTGAATAACTCTATGATTATCCTGGCATGCTCTCTATGTGTATATGTGAGATAGAATCATATGCACAAATCAACATGTTCACATATAATCCCAAAATGTTTAACATGCATAACAAATGGAATGATCTTGACATAATCTCATGAATTGAATGTTTGGGCATTAGATGTAGCAAAACCAACTTTTCTTTTTCATTAAAAGTATACTTTATCTGTTTATGTTTACTTACTTTATCTTTGCGTATAATGTTGTTTTTCTTAATTGTAGATATTAGTGTTTTTCTCAAAGCTCGAGTGCGAGGTGTTATCTAACCCTACTCATCTTTTTATAGTCCTTCATTGAATATCATATCTTTTTTGTTGCATTGAAGACAATGCATAAATCAAGTTGAGGGGTGAGGTGCACCATTTGTATAATACACCAATGTTCGTGGAAAGTTTTGTTGATAATACCAATTTTTGTGGTGAAAATTCACCTTTCACATATCACACAGATTTTTGTTTACATTAGTTGCAAATTATGTAAAAAAATTTTGAAATTTTTTGTAAAGAATAGCTGAATGTTGGTATTCCCCTATTTAAAGTGTTATGATTTTGTTGATATGTTGATCGTTGCGTTGAACAGTGAATACCTGAGCACATTATAGAAGTTCATGCTATGCGTGAGTATCACATATGTATTTGCTTTTGAAATCAACCTTAAGTGCATCGTNATTTTGTTGATATGTTGATCGTTGCGTTGAACAGTGAATACCTGAGCACATTATAGAAGTTCATCCTATGCGTGAGTATCACATATGTATTTGCTTTTGAAATCAACCTTAAGTGCATCGTGAATGTTTAATTTTGGCAATTTACGGATTGGATTCATATTTTAGTGCTTGACATCAATGGTGGAGATGAGTAAGAACCCACGAGAGCTTTAGTTCCAATCCTTGTTGGAGGGAACTTACATTTACTCAAGGAACAATTTTTCAAATTTCAAATTTGTTCAATAATCTCATTATGTTTGTTTTGGCTAGTGGATTGACTTTGTCTTGAAATGCAATATGCTCCCCCATGCCCATCTATAAAGGATCTTAGGTTATCTTTGATTTACTTTGAGCCTTAGCCTTTTTTTTGTGAAAGTTTATCCCTAGTGCCGTGATTGAGCCATAATTATAAATTCGTTTCCATGCCACACAATTGACCAAGCTAGTGCAAAATGATAAAAATCTACCTCACCTTGGTTGTTCTTAGAGCTGAATATGAGTAAACGAAAAGGGAAGGAAGTATGGTGTGGAAACTCAAACAAAAGGGATGAATGATGTGGAAACTCAAAGAGTTGAATGAAAAAATAATGAAAATCCAGAAAAGGCGACAAAATGGGTGAAAAGAAGAAATGAATGACAAAATAAAAGGAAAATGTTGAGGCAATGAGAGAAAAATAAATAAAGGGTGTGATGATGGTGTTAGACTGAAAGGCCCATGAAAAGGGAGATGTTTGAAACAAAAGCAATTGACTCACAACAACCCTCTTTGTTGTCCTCTTCCCTTGGTTCATTTGCCTAGATATCACTCAAAGGCCTTATTACAACCCGTGAAAGTCCTAAATGATCTATAGAAGCATGAGGATGCATACATTTAAAGAAAAGAGAAGTTGGTTTTGCTATCTAATGTCCTGGCATTCCCTTCATAAGATTATGTCAAGGTCGTTTCATTTTCATGCATGAATTTCATTTTTGGATTATATGTGAGCATACTTTGTTTTGTACACAAGATTCTATCTCACATGTACACTTGGAGAGCATCCCTAGATAACTAGAGTGTGATTCATTGATAAGAGATACCCTTGGTGAGTTTTGCATCGAAGCTAAAATTGTCTAGCCAATCGAATGTGAATTCTGTTGTGTAAATGCTTAACTTACATGTCATTTCACACACTCAAGAGTTTGACAATGAATGTGTAGGTGCATACTCTATACTAGCATTTAAAGCCATGGTGATGCTCATGTGTGCTTGGTTCAAGCATTTGAATGATGTGTTAAGTAGCCCCATGCTTATAGCTTGAGAAGTGACATTCGAACGTGGGTAACGTTCGAACGTGTCTTGAAGGATTTTAAATAGATCATTCGAACATTAGTGGTGTTTGAACGTGGTGAGCTCCCAGTACTTTTGAGTTATGTTAGAGACTAAAGAACTGTAAGCTCCTCTCGTTCGAACGTTCTATTGACGTTTGAACGTGAATTTCTTGTTCGAATGGTCTATTGGCGTTTGAACGCTGAGAGGTTCTAGTACTTTTTTTTATCATCAGAGGTTTCATCAAAGGTTGAGTACTGCAAGTAATTGACGTTTAAACGTCACTTCGCGTTCGAACGTTGAATCAAAAATCAAAAATTTTTCTACACTACACTATACACAATCAGAGAGGTTTATACACACAAGTCTTAACTAAAAATTCATGGCGTTTCAGGATAAGTCCCTACACACGCTTCACGTTGGTATGCTGGGACACTCCTTACTCGGCCCATATTTCCATTTCAGTNTTTCCTGACCCGACCCCTTTTTGTGTTGGCAGGGGCTAATCTCGGAGGGATATTCTGGATCCATTAAAAGAATGGTATCCACATCTTTCACAAAGTTCTCCAAAAATAGTTTCAACTAACGACCATTAACAGTAAAGATATTACTGCTCGATCAGTTTTTCACTTCTACTGCTCTATGTTCAAACACCTTTTTGACAATATAAGGCCCTATCCATCTTGATATTAACTTACCAGGAAAGCGGCGGAGTCTTGAATTAAACAACAAGACTTTTTGAGAAGGTTTAAAAGATTTATGCACAATGTTTTTGTCATGAAAAATTTTCATCCTGGATTTTGCAATTTTAGCATTCTCCTATGCTTCATTTCTCAACTATCTCTAGTTCATTAATTTGTAGTGTTCTTGAAAGTCCAACCTTGTCCAGGTCACTGTTCATTGCTTTAATAGCCCAATATGCCCTATGCTCCAGTTCGACAGGTAGGTGACAAAGCTTGCCTTAAACTAATCGATAAGGAGACATGCCCAAAATTGTTTTAAATGCAGTGCGATATGCCCAGAGTGCATCAGTTAGTCATGATGATCAATCTTTGTGGTCTGGATGATAAGGGGTTACAATTTTGTGAAAAATCAAATATTTTTTCATCAAATTCCAAAAAGGGTGATTGCAAAAATGAGCACCACCATCACTTATGATTGATTTAGGAACTCCAAATCGGAACAAAATATTTTCTTTAGAAATTTGATCACTGTTTGGTTATCATTATTCGAGCATGGAACTGCCTCAACCCATTTGAATACATAGTCTATAGCCGCCAAGCTATATAGATAACCAAAGGAAGGGGGAATGATCGCATAAAATCAATGCCCCAACAGTCAAAAATTTCAATCACAAGAATTGAGTTTAAGGNTCAAAAGAGTTTGGAAAAAAAGATTTCTACACTTTTCAAAAAAATTGGACCCTTGGCTTTCATCCCAACAAAACACAATTTTGCACAGAAAATAATCTAATCTGAGTCTCCCTCCGTATCCGTGTAGTTAGAACAACTAGTGAATCTCCCAATTTCCTCTCACAAAAACCGGTTAAGCATAGTACTAGAATAGCATGACATCTCAGGGTAATCCTTACTCAGCCCATTTACTAGGTAGTCTAATTGATCGAGTGCTCGACCGGAAATTAGTTCATAACACTGATTATATCTTTTCACGTGAAAGACTCTGCCACACTATTTACATGCACCAAGTCTTTTGGCACGACAGTGTTTAGCAAAAATGCTTCTGCCACATAGGGGTTTCTTTTGCTTTTCTCAGATCTCATTCTTTCTTACCTGTCTTATTTTTCTCATGATCACAATACGCACATTAGATGGAAAAGTGCACAAAACTCCCAGACTAAACTAACAAAGTTTAACATCCATGCTTTCTACACTTTAAGACTCACTATCTGGTTCTTTAACGTCTACCAGTCACAAAGACGATTAAAGCTAACTCACAAAAATAATCATTAACTTACACAAAATTCAAGGCAAGGTACATAATATGATTAGAAACAACAACAACAAAAATAAATAAAAATTTTATGGGCACAAAATATGAACTGTTCTCACCCCCCAACCTAAACTGACCATTGTCCCCAATGTTTTAAATTTACCGATATGTTGAGCTTGGAGATGAAGTTGAAAGGTAGAGATATGTGCATCTGCCGAAAACCTACAAGAAAAATACACAAATTAATCATCTCTCCGCAGATCTGGGTTTCCACTAGGATAAAAACCTTGATTTTGAGTGCAGACAGAAGAAAAAGAGTCATGTACAAATAGCGTAAACACATGTAGATCATGAGACAAAGGATTGGGTCTTCGAGTAATATGGTCATGGTACTATTGGGAGTTGGGTCGTGCTTATAGAAGATCGCAAACAGTGAAAAAGAAGAAGAAGAAGAAAAAAAGGGAAAAAAAAGGAAAAAGGGGAAAGACGGTGGGGAAAAAGAAAAAGGGGAGGGTGGGTCTTTATAAAGGCGCTCCCGTGGGTCAGGTATGATCGGGTTTTTCCTGACCCGACCCCTTTTTGTGTTGGCAGGGGCTAATCTCGGAGGGATATTCTGGATCCATTAAAAGAATGGTATCCACATCTTTCACAAAGTTCTCCAAAAATAGTTTCAACTAACGACCATTAACAGTAAAGATATTACTGCTCGATCAGTTTTTCACTTCTACTGCTCTATGTTCAAACACCTTTTTGACAATATAAGGCCCTATCCATCTTGATATTAACTTACCAGGAAAGCGGCGGAGTCTTGAATTAAACAACAAGACTTTTTGAGAAGGTTTAAAAGATTTATGCACAATGTTTTTGTCATGAAAAATTTTCATCCTGGATTTTACAATTTTAGCATTCTCCTATGCTTCATTTCTCAACTATCTCTAGTTCATTAATTTGTAGTGTTCTTGAAAGTCCAACCTTGTCCAGGTCACTGTTCATTGCTTTAATAGCCCAATATGCCCTATGCTCCAGTTCGACAGGTAGGTGACAAAGCTTGCCTTAAACTAATCGATAAGGAGACATGCCCAAAATTGTTTTAAATGCAGTGCGATATGCCCAGAGTGCATCAGTTAGTCATGATGATCAATCTTTGTGGTCTGGATGATAAGGGGTTACAATTTTGTGAAAAATCAAATATTTTTTCATCAAATTCCAAAAAGGGTGATTGCAAAAATGAGCACCACCATCACTTATGATTGATTTAGGAACTCCAAATCGGAACAAAATATTTTCTTTAGAAATTTGATCACTGTTTGGTTATCATTATTCGAGCATGGAACTGCCTCAACCCATTTGAATACATAGTCTATAGCCGCCAAGCTATATAGATAACCAAAGGAAGGGGGAATGATCGCATAAAATCAATGCCCCAACAGTCAAAAATTTCAATCACAAGAATTGAGTTTAAGGCATCATGTTTCTTTTTGAGATGCTTCCCAACCTTTGACATCTATCGCAAATTAAACCAAAGGCATGGACATCTTTGAAAAGTGTGGGCCAGTAAAATCCACACTGCAAGATTTTTGCAGCAATTTTTCTTGAGGAGAAGTGGCCACTATATGTTTCAGAATGGCAAAATGATATTACCTGTCTGCTTTCATGAGTGAGGACGCAACGTCTTATGATCTGATCCTTACAATACTTGAATATGTATGGATCCTCCCAAAAGAAGTTATGAACCTCTCGTAGAAATTTCTTGNCTATATGTTTCAGAATGGCAAAATGATATTACCTATCTGCTTTCATGAGTGGGGACGCAACGTCTTATGATCTGATCCTTACAATACTTGAATATGTATGGATCCTCCCAAAAGAAGTTATGAACCTCTCGTAGAAATTTCTTGCTGTCCATCATTGTAAAGGATGGAGGGNAATATTGGGAGTTGGGGTCGTGCTTATAGAAGATCGCAAACAGTGAAAAAGAAGAAGAAGAAGAAAAAAAGGGAAAAAAAAGGAAAAAGGGAAAAAAAAGGAAAAAGGGAAAAGACGGTGGGGAAAAAGAAAAAGGGGAGGGTGGGTCTTTATAAAGGTGCTCCCGTGGGTCAGGTATGATCGGGTTTTCTCGGAGGGCAGGGGCTAATCTCGGAGGGATATTCTGGATCCATTAAAAGAATGGTATCCACANCCCAAAAGAAGTTATGAACCTCTCGTAGAAATTTCTTGCTGTCCATCATTGTAAAGGATGGAGGGCGCTTACCCATAGCAAGAAAGTTAGCAATATCAGTGTACGACGTTGTCTCCTTGATGGTGAACAATTGTTCATCATAAAAATTTTCATTGATTGGTACTCCATAATCCTGAAAGTCATATGTTAATTTGGACAGATGATCTGCCACCACATTCTCAACGCCTTTCTTGTCCTNGCGCTTACCCATAGCAAGAAAGTTAGCAATATCAGTGTACGACGTTGTCTCCTTGATGGTTAACAATTGTTCATCATAAAAATTTTCATTGATTGGTACTCCATAATCCTGAAAGTCATATGTTAATTTGGACAGATGATCTGCCACCACATTCTCAACGCCTTTCTTGTCCTTAATGACTAGATCAAACTCTCGAAATAAGAGTATCCATCTTAAGAGCCTTGGCTTGGCGTCCTTCTTTGTGAGCAAAAATTTCAGTGCTGCATGGTCAGTAAATACAACAATAGAAGAACCAACGAGATAAGAACAAAATTTCTCCAAAACGAAAACTATAGCAAGCAATTCTTTTTCAATGGTGGAGTAATTCATTTGGGCTTCATTCAAAGTCTTGCTTGCATAGTAAATCACATATAGTTTCTTATCTTTTCATTGCCCCAATACAACACCTACAACATAATCACTGGCATCACACATTAATTCAAAGGGTAGGATCCAGTCAGGGGGTTGCATGAATGCAGTAGAAATTAACATGCCTTTGAGTTTTTCGAAAGCTTTATTACATGCTTCACTCCACACAAAATTTATGTCCTGACGCAGGAGATGACACATAGGGTTTAGCTATGGTACTGAAATCTTTTATGAATCTCCTGTAAAACCCTACATGTTCCAAAAATGATCGAACATCCTTTACAGTCTTTGGAGTAGGCAGATTTCCATTTAGATCTATTTTTGCCTTGTCTACTTTCATGCCCTCAGACGACACAATGTGACCTAAGACACTGCCTTGTGTTACCATAAAATGGCATTTCTCCCAATTAAGGACCAGATTGGCTTCTTGACACCTTATCAATACCTTTTCTAGGTTGGTCAGACACAAATCAAATGAGTCACGATAAACAGAGAAGTCATCCATGTGTACTTCCAAAAATTTCTCAACCATGTCACTGGAGAAGCTTAGCATGCCTCTTTGCAATGTTGTAGGAGCATTACAAAGTTTGAATCGCATCCTTTTGAATGCAAAAGTGCCAAAGGGGCATGTGAATGTGGTTTTCTCCTAATCATTGAGTGCTATCTCAATTTGATTGTACCCGAAATACCCATCCAGGAAACAGTAAAATTCAGGGCTTGTAATTCTCTATAGAACCTGGTCAAGAAAGGGAAGAGGGAAATGGTCTGTCCTAGTCAGCAAATTGAGTTTTTGATGGTCAATACACATTTGCCATCCTGTGATGACTCGAGTTGGTACTAGTTCATTGCCTTCATTCTTGAACACTATGACCCCAGACTTCTTGGNACCAAATTGAGTTTTTGATGGTCAATACACATTTGCCATCCTGTGATGACTCAAGTTGGTACTAGTTCATTGCCTTCATTCTTGAACACTATGACCCCAGACTTCTTGGGCACAACTTGGGTTGGACTAACCCATTTGTTATTGGAGATGGGAAAGATTACTCCTGCATCTAAGAGCTTTAGTACCTCAGTTCTCACTACTTCCTTCTTGTGAGGGTTCAGTCGTCTCTACATTTGACAAGAGGGGTTTGAATCCTTTTCTAGGTATATAGCATGATTGCAGATTAACGTGCTTATACCTTTCAAGTAAGCGATGGTCCATCTAATGGTGCTTTTATGGCTTTTAAAAATTTCAATTAGTTTAGACTCTTGCAAGTCTATGAGCTTAGATGAAATTACCATTGGGTATGATTTGTTCTCTCCTAGGAATGCATATTAAGGCTTTGGTGGCTTGACACTTGATGAGAGTGGCTTTGTGCCACTTGATGAAAGTTCCTCGAATTTAGGGGCCCATGTATCAACAGCATGAGTCGGGAAATTCTTTAGATCATCATTTGTTGTCTCATATGTGATGGATTCTAACAGAGGGAATTCAATAAAATTTTCACAGAAGGTGTTATTCAGATGGTCCAAAACCAACGACCTCAATGTAATTTATTTATCTTTCTTCTTTGTCCTCTCCTGGGTGTTTGACAACATTGAAAATATTCAACTCAAAATTCATATTCCCAAAGGTTAATTTCATGACCCCATTCTTGCAATTGATTAGTGCATTTGGAGTTGCTAGGAAGGGTTGACCAAGAATAACGGGAATTAAGTTCTCTGCATGCTTTACTTGTTGAGTATCTAGAATGATGAAGTCAACAGGGAAGACAAAATTATCTACTTGGACAAGTACATCTTCAATAAAGCCCATAGGGACTTTGATAGATTTGTCTGCCAATTGGAGTGTAACACTAGTGAGTTTGAGTTCACCCAGACCCAACTACTGGTAAATAGAGAATGAGAGAAAATTGAGACTTGCTCCAAGGTCTAACAATGCTTGTTCAATTATGAAGTTTCCAATGACACACGACACGGTTGGACACCCAGGGTCTTTGTATTTTGGAGAGGTTTTGTGTTGAAGCAAGGCACTGGCATGTTTTGTCAAGAAAGCTCTCTTGTGGACATTTTCGCTTCTCTTGACTGTGCACAAGTCTTTTAGAAACTTGGCATAAGACGGGACTTGTTTGATTGCATCGACAAGTGGGATGTTGATATTTACTTGCTTGAAGAGCTCATAAATTTCTTGCTGATTATTCAACTTCTGTATAGTTTTGAGTCTATAAGGAAACGGAGCAAGAATAGGACAGAAGGGTCCCTTTTCTTTTAATGGTTCTGGGTCTTATTCAATTACAAGTTCAAGTTCCTCCTCAGTTACAAGTTCAGGCTCAACTGGTGAGTTAACTAGGATTGACTCAGGTTTTGGTTTGGGAATTAGCATGTCCCTATTGGTCTTGTCAATTACCTTGCCACTCCTTAGTGTAGTGCCAACTTGGGCTTGGTCTTGTGGAGTTTCCATGATTGCAGGATTTTCTACTTGGAATTGGCCTTGTGGTGGTTTTGGTTAGGCAGGAAACTTGCCCTTCTCATATGTGATCATGGATTGGGTCAATCTTTGGATATGGCTTTTGGGATCCTCGAAAGATTGAGTGGTATAGGTTTTGAACTCAGTAAAAGCCTGAGTGGAACTATTGTTATAGTTCATTTGGTTGTGCATAAACTGATTCAAGGTATCCTTAAGGTTCCTCTTTTGTGGTGGTTGGTATAGTTGATATGCGGGAGGTCCTTAAGGTGGTAGTTGCGAACCTTGTTGTTGGTTCATGGGAGTTGGTTGTATGTTTTAGAGTACGGGTAAGACTTTTTGAAGTTGGAAATGACATTTATTTGTTCCAACAAAACCTCTTTGAATGCTGGATTGGTTGGACATTCCCTAGTAGGGTGTCTAGTCAGTGCACAAATTCCACACACTTGTTCAGTGGGAGGGCCAACATCAACTTGATAAAAAATTTTCATCTCTAAAGCTTCAAGCTTTTGAGATAGGATGAACATTTTTGCTCTTAGGTCATCATCATCTCTCATGACATACTTACCCCCTGGGAAGTGGATGGTTTGGCTTCAACAATGGTAGGGGAGGTTGAGTCCCACATCTGAGAACTGTCAGATATGGTATCAAAAAAATTGAATGCCTCCTTCGGACTCTTGCTCATAAACTCTCCTTGAGCCATCATTTCAACAAACTAGCGTAATCTAGTGGGCAAGGAGTCATAGAAAAATCCTACCAAAGTCCAGTACTCAAAAGCATGGTGCGGGCAAGACTGGAAAAGATCTTTAAATCTCTCCCAACTTTGGTAAAAAGTTTCTCCTTCTTTGATTGAAAATTTCATGATTTGCCTTTTTAGTGCATTAGTGCGGTGTAGAGGAAAATACTTTCTGAAAAATTCATTTTATAGTGCCTGTCAGTCAGGTATTGAAAGATCTTTTAAAGAATTTAGCCATTTCTTAGCTTTATCCTTTAGAGAAAATGAAATTTTTTTTACTTTGGCTAGCTCATAATTGTCTTGAAAGGTTCCACATACTTCCTCAAACTTTTTTATGTACAGATATGGGTTTTCTGTTTCGAGTCAAAGGAATTGAGGGAGTAGTTGAACTGTTCCCATCTTTACAGTAAAGAGGGGTGCATCTTTAGGAAAGATAAAACATGAGGGGACACTATTTCTTGTAGGATTTAAGTAATCTCGTAAATTTTTAATGTTAGGCACTTCTCCCTCTCTCACAGGAACTTCTCCTTGCCTTTCATTATTTATCACTTTACTTTCGCAAGAGTCTGCTACTGATCTAGGTGAAGGTGGTTAAAGTTGATTCATAGAACCAGATGATTCTGCTGGCAAATTTTGATAGTGAGGAGTGTCCTCAGACATAAAAACAATGAAGATAAATTTATACACAGTAAAGCAAATATATATACAAAAAGGAAGGTCTTCTTACCTTTTAGCTTAAAACACCTTTCATGGCTCCCTAGCAATGGCGCCAAAAACTTGACTTGATCCAAAATGTGTACACCCAAGTGCAGACGGTCAAGTTGTAGTAATAATCTGATTAAGTTCGGAGTCGAATCCACAGGGAACTATGATGAGTGTTTTGAAGTAGTAGTGATAGAGACCAAGTAACTGGAAACCTTGAGAGTTTGAAGTTATGGGATTTCTTTGAATAGAATGGAAGATTCTTTTCAAGAGTTTTCTAGACAAAATATAAGATAAATTCAAATGTTAAACAATCACCCTTTAGCTTGAGGACCAGAACATGTAGTTGATCATCTGGTTTATTATTCTTGTGCTTTATAACTCAATTAACTCCCATGTCAACAAGAAGTTAATTGGAAGAAAAAGATGGACTGTGAGAATTAAGCACATAATTTTGATGCCTTTCTAAAAGTTTACAAGAATTGTCTGTGCCGAGATTTAACTCATCTACAAACAAGCAAGTGTTTCTACAAGGCATCCAACCATGACATTAATGTTCCATTCATTAGATAAAGCACAATAATGGTGAAGATTGAAATGTTGTCATGAAGATCTAGCCGGGGTACTTATCTTGAACCAATGGGTCTTTCCATGTAAGAGTCATCCGTGACATAGAAACAACCCATGGTTATACAAAGTACCTTAGCTTTGCTAGGTACATTCAATCATTCAATGAGAATGTGAAATATAAAGCATTAAAGCATAAAGGAAATGCACAAATATAACTTCTGGATAATTTATACATATTCATCACCTCTTACTAAAGAGTGAATGAGGAACTACTCACTCTTCATGGCTTGTGTAAAGCTAGAAAAGTGGGTGATGCTCATCCCTCAAAGTAGAGAACTTACAAGGTAAAGTATAATAAGTGAGGAGCTGTTCTTCGACGAAGAATGAGTGAATTACGTTCCACCCTTCACGGCTTTGGTAAAGCTCTAGAAAAGTGGAAGAGTTTCACTCCTCTATGAAAGAAGGAAGCTCAAGCAATGGAACTGAAATAAAAGAAGAAAAAAAGTAGAAGAAAACTAGTCACATTTGGAGGGTGGCTTCCTCAACCAATAAATGGAGGGTTGCTTCCTCAACCAAAAGATGAACTATCTCCCTTGTTACAAGCAAATATAAATCTAGCTATATGAGTGGGAGTCTAAGCCTCCACCTAAATCTTGACTAGTTCTTAGTGTAGTGTAAGCCTTACAAACCAAGTTCTAGTCTTCTACATGAACATCCTCCCTTCAAAGGCTCTCCCAAGGAGAGTATTTATAGGCAAGGAGGAGGGGGAGACAAGAGAGTGTGAAGGAATAGTGTATGCCACCCAAGTCTAAGTGAAAAACCAACTACTCTATAGCCTTCTAGTGGTGGACGTTCGAACGTGAGTTGGCGTTTGAACTTTGTCTTCGTTTTTCCTTTACAGGTGTTCGAATGTTGTCTGGCGTTCGAACGTTTTTGCTATTTTTGCTTTGTGGTAGTTCGAATGTTAGATGGGGCCTGACCTCCTCACTCAAGTGGCCTGTGGTCTTTTGTGGAAACCCATTTCCACAGTCTATGCATATCTTGGCGCCTTGCACTCATCACTTGGTCTTCAATCAATTCAAGTGGATGTTCGAACATGGTACTCAAGTACCTCAGAGTCTTCTTTCTTTGCTGCAACATGCCATCACTTAGCAATCTGGGCTTAATCAATTCAAGTGGATGTTCGAATGTGAGTTGGTGTTTGAACATGGTTGGCTTGGTCCAAGCTTTCCCAATTTTGCTCCAGAATATGCTGGTATTGCATGAAAGCTTGATATTCATTGCTTTTGGTCCCTTGTACACTTAATGGCCTGAAATGCCATCATTTAAACTCCATCAAATTATAATTAGTCTTAAAAGAGAATAGTAATATGATAATTTTAAATACTAATCAGATACCACTAGTTAACCTAAGAAGTTGTTGTGTGATGGTTTATATACATCAGACCTACCGGTTGACTTGCGAGTAACATGGAAGTTAATTACTATAAGGTAGCATTTTCAATACTTGACCAATATAAAACATATTGGATCCTTAAATTGAAGGATACTTTTTATTATTGTCTTAATCTATCTGTANCAGGTTGACTTGCGAGTAACATGGAAGTTAATTACTATAAGGTAGCATTTTCAATACTTGACCAATATAACGCATATTGGATCCTTAAATTGAAGGATACTTTTTATTATTGTCTTAATCTATCTGTAAATTAGCGTTTAACTAGACTAATTATCAATCTAAGCTCACATCACAAGCTATCTCATACTATCTTATTCTAAACAACAACTTCACTATTTTATTTTGTTTCCTAATTATTAAAAACTCTTTTTGCAATCGACACTTGGACTTAAAATCCAGAAAACTACAATTCGACCACTTATACTTGGGTGTATAATATAAATATCAGACCACGAAAAAGTGCGAATCAAGTTTTTGGCGCCGTTGCCATGGAGTAATGGTAATGTGAAATTAAATGAAATAGAAAAGTTGTAAACCCCACACTTTTATCTTTATATATGTATATAGGTTTATATAGCAAGTAATTATTTCCTTTTGAAATGAATATGGTAAAATTCGAGTAAATAGTAGTTAAAACTTAGTTTTAACTTGCAAATATATGAAATTGTTGTAATAAAACTTGTACCAACTAGGTTTTTTGTACAAAAGTACGTTATATAAGTTTGGATTGGAATTGGAAGGGCTTGGAATGGATTGGAATTGGAAGGGCTTGGAATGGATTGGAAATGAAGAAGGGAGGATTTGTAGAAAAATAGGCAAAACCTTCTGGAAGGTTAAGGTAAAGCCTTATCTAGTAGGCAAAACCTTCTGGAAGGTCGATGACAAACCTTTCGGAAGGTTAATGAAAATGTTGTCCAGTAGACAAACTGTCCAGAAGGTTAATGTAAATGTTCTTCCAGAAGGTTAATGTGAATGTTTATCCAGTGGACAAAACCTTCCGGAAGGTCGATGAAAACCTACTCGAAGGTTAAAGTAATGTTCTTCCAGAAGGATAATGGAAAAGTTTGTCCAGTAGGCAAACCTTCCGAAAGGTAGATGAAAAATCTTCCGGAAGGTTAATGAAAAGGTTTGTCTAATAGGCAAACCTTCCGGAAGGTCGATGAAAAACCTTCTAGAAGGTTTTCGAAAAATTTGAAATTTTAAGTCGCGAACAGCTGGCTTTCCTTCCACTATAAATACCTAAGGACATCCTAATTAGCCCCATTTTCAACATCTCTAACCCTAGAAAACCTTAGAGAGGAAGAAAGGAAGAAAAAAACACAAGCTCAAAGGGGATTTCCACTTTAAGAAGATCAAAACCATAGTTTTTCAAGAACACCAAGGTAGGGGTTTCTTCCTATTCTCTTACATTGAGGCTAGGGCTTATCTATATGTATTATTATATACATGCTATGAAATATTTATTTCTTGGTATCCTTGCAAAGACCACCATGTTTTACGCAAAGTAATGGTTGGATAACCATTAAATCTCTTTTCATGGCATAAAATTATAGTTTTCAAGATAAATGGATTTTTCTCTTGATTCTTTCTTTGTGCTTGATTTTGAAACCCTAGTGCTTTGTGTTGAGTAGTAAAATGGTATTTGTGATGATCTCTTGCTTAATTTCTTAAATTGTTCTATTGGAAAATACCGATGAAATTGGGGATTTATGATTTACTTAAGATTTGAGCATTTGGTTGGAATTGCATCTCTTTTATGGTTGTTGTGATGGACTTGAACTGCATTCGAGCAATGCCGTAGAGTGCTAGAGGTTAGTCTATCCCAGTGGGGGTGAGATAGTTTCCTAACACTTGTTGCGGTTTTTTGTTTGTGATAGCAACCACTATTATACACGTAAGTTCGAGTCTTAGGGATGGTATACCTTTCGTGGGAAGGATTCGTCAATGCCGTGGGAGACAGTATACGCCCTTCCTAAAGTGGTTTGTGTGGTTATGATTGGGTGAATGAGGTAGAGTCGTTGCGTAGATTCATGGGAAGCAACCAACATACATGAGAATATGGGATGACAATATTGAATGATTATTGTTATTGTGTGGAATTGGTTTCCTACAAGAGCTTGTGGAGGTATGGAACTCTGCAAGAACTTGTGGGAAATGGTTTATGGTTGTAAATGATTTGTTAATACCAGAAATAGTTTCCTACAAGAGCTTGTGGAAGTATGAGACTCTACAAGAACTTATGGGAAATGGTTTATGGTTGGAAATGGTTTATTGTTGGGAAATTCATTTTACTGTTCATTCAAATTATTGTGATTGCGTACACTTGAGATCAAATAAATAGTCACTATTTTATTTCAAGTTATATATGCTATTTTGAAAAATGAGACCGAATTGTTTTATATGTTTTCTAAACCTTGTTCGAGATTGGGAGAATGTTGCTATAGAGCTTAGAGCTCACCCCTTACAAACTATATATTTCTTTCAGATTGTGGTCTAGACGAGGAGCTCAGAGTTGAGGAACCGATACATTGGGAAGCTCCACTAGACGGGCTCGTGGATCCCGAGGTGGACGTCTAGGGTTATATTCTCCTAGGTGCTGGACTAGGAAATTTATTTTGAGATTATGTAATGACTAATCTTTTGTTATTCCGCTGCGAGTTTAAATGTAATTCTTTTGGGATGTAATTGTTATAGTCGATCATATTCTTTTGGGATAAAATAGCGCTATGTGTTGGTATATTCTTTTGGGAATGATGTCGTCAATATTATCTTTGGTAAATGGAATTTCTTTATTGATGAATTTTATTAGTTGCTCTCATGATGTGGATGGTTTTCTTTTTAAATAGTTTATGTCTGTTCATTCATCAGTAGGCTCTGTAAATTAGTCATCTCCTTCGTCTTCATCTACACAAGAATCATTTGAATTAAGCATGACTCAAAACATACCTAGGGAAGAACAACCTAGAGAATAGGAAGTAGTAAAAAATATTTGACCATGAAGAAAATATTTACATCCAACCCGAACTAATATTCTGTCATGTTTTGCTTTTCCAACAGACGCTCCAAATCTTAATATTAAGCCAGGAACAATTCAGTTATTACCACAGTTGCATGGTCTGGAAACTAAAAACCCTTATCTTCATATGAAAGAATTTGAAGAAGTCTGTGGAATGTTGCAAGATAATTCTGAAATGGTTAGATTAAAACTTTTTTCTTTTTCTTTGAAAGATAAAGCTTAACATTGGCTTAACTCTTTGAGAGCTAATTCAATCACAAATTGGCAAGCTTTGCAAGCTAAATTATTTTAAAAAAAATTTCATGTACATCATACTAATACATTAAGACGCCAAATAATGAATTTTTCTGTAAAAGAAGGCAAAAATTTTTATCAATGTTGGGAAAGATTTAAAGATCTTCTCCAAGCTTGACCACATCACGCCTTTGGAAACTGGACATTAGTTGGTTTTTTTTTATGATGTTCTTCCTTCTGCAATGCATCAATTCGTTAAAATGATGGCCTAGGGGGAATTCATGAGTAAAAATCCTGAAGAAGCATTCTAATTTTTTGATACTATTTTTGAGAGCTCTTAGATGTGGGACTCAACTTCTTCAAATATAATGGAAACTAATCCATCTACATCCGAAAGAGGAAATTATGTATTGAAAGAAGATGATAATTTAAGAGCTAAAATGGCTAATTTATCTCGAAAGCTAGAAGCCTTAGAAATGAAAAAATTAAGCAAGTATATGTTCTTTCAACTACTGATTAAATATGTGAAATTTGTGCGTTGTCAGGACATCCTGCAGTAGAATGTTCAACTATAGCTACATTCAAAGAAATTTTAATTGAGCAATCTAATGTTGTTTCAACTTATAATAAGTCTCATTTGAACCCATATTCTAAAACTTACAATCCAAGATGGAGGAATCATCCAAATTTTAGTTGGAGAAATACACAACCTACAAATCAAACACAAGGTCCACCACAGTCTCAAAATCAACAACAATATCAGCCATTTCAACCCCCACAAAGAAGAACTCTGGAAGATACTATGAATCAATTTATTCAAAGTCAAATGAATTTTAACACTCAAACAACTCAAACTTTTAATGTTTTTAAAGCCCAAACTTCTCAAAGTATTGAAGATATCAAGAGTCATCTAGCTAAATTAACTCAATCTCTCAGTATGTCAGAAAAGGGAAAATTATCATCTCAATCTAAACCTACGCAAAGTCAAAATCAAGCAAATTATGTGTCATCTGAACCTTCTCCAAGTCAAGTACAAGTAATCACAATGTTAAGAAGTGGTAAAATCATTGATAAAACTATTAAACCTAAAATCCCTTAAAAATTACGGAAGTTAATTCCTGTTAATGAACCACTTGAGCCTGAACTTTCAATTGAAAAACAACCAGAAATACAAAGAAAAAAAGAAAATCAACCATGTCCTATTCCGTTACCTTTTTCTAAAAAAAGTCAAGAAATCTTTATCTGAAAAAGATCAATCTGAGATCATGGAACTATTAAACAAGTTAAGATTAACATTCTTTTGTTAGATGTTATTAAAAGAGTTCCAGCTTGTGCAAAGTTTTTAAAAGACCTTTGCACAATAAAAAGAAAAACAAATATACCAAAGAAAACATTTCTAACTGAACAAGTCAGTACTATAATACACCATAATACTCTTATTAAGTATAAAGATTCAGATAGCCCTATAGCCTCATGCATCATTGGAAATTTCTGTATTGAAGAAGCTCTGCTAGATCTTGGAGCGCGCTGTAATTTAATGACATATTCAGTATATACACAATTAAGATTAAGTGAACTAAAACCCACTAGTGTTACACTACAATTAGCAGACTGATCAATAAAAACTTCACGAGGGATTGTGGAAGATGTTATCATCCAAGTTGATCAATTCTATTTCCTAGCAGATTTTATTATAATAGATACACAACCAATTTTTCATGCATCTTCACACATACCTATTATTCTAGGTCGACCGTTCCTAGCTACATCAAATGCGTTGATTAATTGTAGAAATGGAATCATGAAACTTTCATTTGGAAATACGACCTTGGAATTAAATATTTTTAACAATTCAAAACAACCTAGAGAAGAAAATGAAATGCATGAAATAAATTGTGTTGAGTCATTAACGCAAAAATTTGTTGAAATTTTTTTTTATGGAAAAAGAATTATATACATTAGAATCTATATCTGATAATGAATCTGAAAATATGGAGAAACCAGAATGTGAAAGTCTGTTACCTAAAGCGGTAGAATCCAATATCAAAATCTTTNTGAGCGTGGCTCATCTTTTATGGGGATTTATATTTCGAGTGTTAGACAAGTTTCAGCGAACAGCCCTCACTTGGGCCCGTCTGGCATAAGGAGCTGGGTTGTAACTCTTGAATTACATGTTGTAATTTCTTATATATNATCTTTAAACCAGATTTAAAACCACTTCCAATCAATTTGAAATATGTTTTTTTTAAAAAAGATAAAATTCATCCTGTAATCATATCATCGACTTTATCTGAAAGTCAAGAAAAATAATTAACAAAAGATTTGAAAGATCGTCAAAGTGTTCTTGGATGGACAATTGCAGATATAAAAGGGATAAGCCCACTTTTGTGTACTCATTGTATATATTTAAAAGAAAATTCTAAACCATCTTGTCAAATGCAAAGAAGACTAAATCCACATCAAAAAGAGGTAGTCCGAGTTGAAGTACTTAAACTATTAGATGCAAATATTATATATCCTATATCTGATACTAAATAGGTTAGTCCTACCCAAGTAGTTCCAAAAAAATTTGGTGTTACTGTAATACAAAATAAAGAAAATGAATTNTGCTAAACCATCTTGTCAAATGCAAAGAAGACTAAATCCACATCAAAAAGAGGTAGTCTGAGTTGAAGTACTTAAACTATTAGATGCAAATATTATATATCCTATATCTGATACTAAATAGGTTAGTCCTACACAAGTAGTTCCAAAAAAATTTGGTGTTACTGTAATACAAAATAAAGAAAATGAATTAGTTCCAATGTGTACAATCACAAGTTGGCATGTCATATGTATTGATTATCAAAAGCTAAATTCACTCACCGAAAAAGATCACTTTCCCTTGCCTTTTCTAGATCAAGTACTAGAAAGAATAGCTGGTCATGCATATTATTATTTTCTAGATGGATACTCTGGTTATAATTAGATTAAAATTGTAATAGATGATCAAGAAAAGACTACATTTACATGTCCTTTGGGTATTTTTGCACATAAAAGGATGCCTTTGGACTANATTATTTTCTAGATGGATACTCTGGTTATAATTAGATTAAAATTGTAATAGATGATCAAGAAAAAACTACATTTACATGTCCTTTGGGTATTTTTGCACATAAAAGGATGCCTTTGGACTATGTAACGCTCCAGCTACATTTCAGCATTGTATGCTAAGTATATTCAGTTATATGGTAGAACGATGTCTAGAAGTCTTTATGGATAATTTTTCAGTATATGGGGATTCATTTCATATATGTTTAGAAAATCTAAAAAAAGTGCTCATTCGATGTGAAGAAACAAACCTTGTCTCAAATTGGAAAAAGTGTCATTTTATGGTTACACAAGGTATTGTTTTAGGTCATATAGTATCCAAAAAAAAGAAAAAAGAATTGAAGTTGATAAATCAAAAATTGATTTGATAGCTAATCTGCCTTCTNAGTGTCATTTTATGGTTACACAAGGTATTGTTTTAGGTCATATAGTATCCAAAAAAAAAAAAGAATTGAAGTTGATAAATCAAAAATTGATTTGATAGCTAATCTGCCTTCTCTGAAAATAGTAAAAGATATTCGGTCATTTTTTGGTCATGCAAGATTTTACAAAAGATTTAGAAAACATTTTAGTTCAATATCTAAGCCTATATGTA
Source organism: Ilex paraguariensis (assembly GCA_963454935.2). NCBI lineage: Eukaryota > Viridiplantae > Streptophyta > Magnoliopsida > Aquifoliales > Aquifoliaceae > Ilex > Ilex paraguariensis. The sequence continues at coordinate 575,306 of CAUOFW020001737.1, read as the reverse complement.
ATATTTTATGTCAGGATACATTATTTGAATGGAATAATACATGTCAATTAGCATTTGATAAATTAAAAAACATGATTTTTTTTGCATCAATCATGCAACCTCCTGACTTATCTTTACCTTTTGAAGTAATGTGTGATGCAAATGATTATGCAGTAGGAGCTATACTAGATCAAATAAAAGCTAAAAAACCTTATGTTATTTACTTTGCAAGTAAAAATTGGAATGATGCACAAATGAATTATTCAACAACATAAAAAGAACTACTTGTTGTATTTGCATTAGATAAATCCTGTTCATATCTGGTTGGGTGGTCAATTGTTGTATTTATAGATCATGCAGCTTTAAAATACTTACTTACAAAGAAAGATGCTAAACCACGTCTCATACGTTGGATATTGTTACCACAAGAATTAGATTTAATCATTATAGATAAGAAAGGAGTAGAGAATGTGGTAGTAGATCACTTATCAAGACTAAGTTATGAAATAAAGGAAGAACCAACTCCAATTAATGAAACCTTTCCGGATGAACAACTATTTGCAGTAACAGAAATACCATGGTATGCAGATATAGCTAATTATTTAGCCACTGACACTATTTCTTCTAATTATAGCTGGCCTGACAGAAAGAAATTTCTAAGTGAAATACGTAACTTTTTATGGGAATATCCTTATTTGTTTAAATATTGTAAAGATCAAATAATAAGGCGATGTGTACCTAATCAGGAAATAAGTCAAGTAATTCAATTTTGTCACTCAAAAGCTTGTGGAGGTCATTTTGCTTCAAAGTAAACTGTTGCTAAAATTTTATAGTGTGGATTTTATTGGCCAACTTTTTTTAAAGATGTTCATATCTTTTATTTAAATTGTGACATATGTCAAAGATTGTGAGATATTTCAAAAAGAAATATGATGCCTTTAAACCCTATTTTAATTATTGAAATTTTTGATTGTTGGGGCATCGATTTTATGGGTCCATTTCTCCCATCGTTTGGATATCTGTATATTTTAGTTACAGTCGACTATGTCTCTAAATGGGTAGAAGCAATTTCATGTCAAAATAATGACCATAAAACAGTGATCAAGTTTTTAAAAGAAAATATTTTATCCAGATTTGGAATTCCTTGGACCATTATAAGTGACATTGTATTACATTTTTGTAATAAATGTTTTGAAAATCTTATGAAAAAATACTCAATTTTACATAAAATATCCACTCCATACCATCCACAGACAAGTGGACAAGCTGAATTAGCTAATAGGGAGATAAAATATATCTTGGAAAAAACAGTAAATCTAGATCGTAAAGATTGATCCTTAAGATTGATTGATGCGCTTTGGGTTTACCGTACTGCATATAAAACTATTTTAGGGATGGCTACTTATCAATTAGTATATGAAAAACCATGTCATTTGCCTGTAGAGTTAGAACATCGAGCATATTGGGCAATCAAAATGATGAATTTTGATATGAACAAAGCTGGAATAGCTCATAAACTTCAAATTAATGAATTAGAAGAGTTAAGAAATGAAGCTTATGAAATCGCAAAAATCGCAAAATCAAGAATAAAAATTTTTCATGATAAAAATATCATGCGAAAATCTTTTGAACCATCTCAAAAAGTTCTATTACATAATGCAAAGCTTCGTCTATTTACTAGAAAATTAAGATCAAGATGGACAGGTCCTTACATTGTTAAACAAGTTTTTGACTATAGAACAATTGAAATTGAAAATCCATTCACTGAAAATATCTTTAAAGTAAATGATCAAAGACTTAAACCATATTATGATGGATTTACTCAAAATATAACTTTTGGACAACTTTGTAATCTAGTTTATGTGCTCTAAAAAAATTTGTTGTTTGATTATAAATGATATTACTAATTATTTGTAATTTATTTGATAGATTAAATCTCCTGAGTAACAGTCATATATCTCAATCGTTAAAAGACAACAAATTGCTAAGTTTTATTATCAATGTTGATTATCACTGTTTTTATATTGCAGATAATGTTTNATATATCTCAATCGTTAAAAGACAACAAATTGCTAAGTTTTATTATCAATGTTGATTATCACTGTTTTTATATTGCAGATAATGTTTAAATTAAATTGGGGAGGNATGATATTACTAATTATTTGTAATTTATTTGACAGATTAAATCTCCTGAGTAATAGTCAGATATCTCAATCGTTGAAAGACAACAGATTGCTGAATTTTATTATCAATGCTAATTATTGTTATTTTTAAATTGCAGATAATATTTAATTTAAGTTGGGAAGGTATGAGTGTGAATTTATTATTTATATTTAAAGTATTAATTTTTTTTAAATTTTTTTGTCTTTGTAACTAACAGACGTTAAAGAACCGGATAGAGAGTCAATTTCTAAAAAAAAAAAAAAAATTTGTACAATGGACCAAAAACTATTTTGGTTAAGCTTAATTTTACTACGTCGTCTTCCAAAAGATATACAAGCATTGATCATGCAAAAAACCAGAAGAGTTAGAAATTTAGAAAATTTTGAAAGTCAACCAAGACCCTTACGTGGAAAAAGTACATTTACTAAACGCCGACGATCAAAACGTCTTAGTGGTTGTGTAAGATATGGCCCTTTAGAACATTTAAGACAATATAATTAGTGTGCAAAACTAATTTCAGGTCGAGAATTAGATTGTCTTCGATAGATTAGATATGGGCAGAGTAAGGATTATCCTGAGACACCATACTATTCTACCCCAATGTTAACAAAATACGTAAGAAATGAAGTTGACCGTGTCACTAATAATATTGATCCAAACAATTCTGACTCTGAATCAATCTGATCAATTGGTGTATAATTTTTTAAAAGAATTGTACATATTTGTAAATAATTGTACATAATTATACATAACCGTAAATAAATGTAAATAACTATAGATTAATTAGGTAAATTAGTAAATAAGAAATAACAAATAAAATTAAAATTTAAAAACCCTCATTTTTTGAAAAAAAAAAGAGTGGTTAGCAAAGTTGTGTAGAATATACAAAAATGTATTTAATTTTGCAAATTGCATAAAATCAAAAGAAAGAAAGCAGAACTGCAGAAAATCAGAAGAAGTGATTTGTAGTTGCAAACCAAAAAACCAGTTAGGCAACACTGTCTGGACGGTGGGCCTGGCGTCCGGATGACACTGCCATATATATATATATATATATATATATGCATGCAAAAAAAACCGTTCAGTTGCCCTCCCTCGCAAGCAAAAATTTCAAAAAAATCGAAAATCTCTAAAGAAAAGCTCCCAAATCCACTGCACTCAACTGTTTTTCATCAAATCTGCTCTGATTATTCTCTTACCCATAATATTTTGAAGATATCTACCAATTGAAATCAATTGGAATGAAGTACTTGAAGAGAAATCAAGAAAAACATGGATTTGAGACGACAAACGAGAGGATCTTCAGGTCGGTCACAAAGGGATCAACCCCAACCACCTCCATAACAACCTGGACCAGGAAATATCTATAATGAGGTGATATTTGAGAATTTTGAACAATAGGCCTAGTATGATGCTAATTTTCTAATTAAAACTATCATTTCTGAAAGACTAGTTATTTACGAGGATTTTGAGAACACAAGAGTAAGACAAATTCTTGCTAATAGAGGATGGTTGCATTATGTTAGATTTATTGCTCCTGCTTATGATTGTTTAGTTTGTGAATTTTACAATAATGCTGAGATAAGTGGGGAAAGACAATTGTGTGTGTTCGTACAGGGTATTATTTTTCAAGTTACACCTGCTACCATAGTCAAATTTTTTCAACCCATGCAAAGACAAGAAAACCCAAAATATCCCTATACTGAATTACCTGATTTGAATGACATAGGGAGAGAAGTGATGGGTAACCAAGAGTTTGTTTGGGGTAGACCCAATAAATACATAAAACAAGGAGATCTAACAGATAAATATAAAATTTTGAATTTGATAATAGTGTAAAGTTTGCTACCGCCGAGCCCAAAAGAATCAAATTTATACTGAGCAGGTTTATTTCTTATATGCATTCGAGATGGGACACACCATTAATCTTCCAAACTTAATCATGGATCAAATGATTCTTGCTGTAGATAGAAAGAAACCCTCACTCCCCTATGCTATGTTAGTTTCTCAGCTGTGCAGGAGCAAGGGAACGTTTTGGAGGAGGACCATCTACTTAGTGAAGATTGGAGATTCTACATAAAAACTTTGTTATCTTTCACTCACCTTTTAATTATGCACTTGAACTTTAATTTATGTTTTGCACTTGTTTGTTTTTGAACTTATGTATGTTTTGAATTTGTTTGCTTTGAACTAGTGTGTGTTTAAGTTTGTTTTTGTTAAAATTATGGAACTGAAATTTATGCTTTTAAGTTAAGAAGACTAGTTCGTATGATTCACAGTTGAGTTAAATTAACATTCTTATGCTTTGTAAGAATAGTCTTAATCTGATCACATGAGATTTTCATATTTCAGTTGTGTATTATCTCAATATTTTTGTTTAAACTTATTTTTAAAAGCACAATTAGATTTCTTTATTGTTAAAAATCTTGTGAAATACTACACTCTTTTGCATATATAGTAGAGATGTAAAACCTATTGTAGATCTTGAACCAATCTTGCTTGAAGAGATTTTCTACATCTACTCAAATATGAATCATCGATTCAGTGGTAAATTTTTCTTGAATAATCTCATTAGCTTTGTTTTGATTAGCACTTAATAAATTGTATTGTTAGCATTATCCTTTACTTTCATGCAGAAATTATACAGATATATGATTTCTGAAAAATGATCTTAGACCATGTTTGTTTAATCTTGAGCCTTAACCATGATTGAGCCTGAAAAAGTATAAATTCTTTTCTTGAAACTCAAGAAATACCCGTGCTAGATAAAAATATGTTCAACATACCTTTGCTATCTAATTTTCTTGCAACCTCTTTTAAATCAGCAGAATACGGAAAAGCAAAAAAAAAAGGTAGAAAAGGACAAGAAAAGGCAAAAGAGTGATCACGGTACAAAAGAAATTTCAAAAGAAAGAAAAGAGCCAAAAAAGTGAAAAATGAGAAAAATGAAAAGGATGAACATGTAAAGTCTTAGAAAAATAGAATCAGGTGTGTCCTAATATTAAAGAGAGCACTTGAATTTCACCAACGTCATTTCATAAACCTTATACCGATGGCCACATTGCAACCCTAAGAAAGTCCTTTTTGATTCTAGAAATTATATATTTGTATTAATCCTGTCAATTCTAAATAGGAAAATGTTAGTAATATATTTAATATAGTATTAATATTCTTTCATGAGATTATGTCAAATTCCACTTTCATTCAAAAACCCGCTCTTTTAATTAACTACATGTAGAATTATTTGTTTTGTTAACTATATTCCAATCATATGTAGCTTGTGAGAATAGTCACTATAGCATGTGTGTTCTTTTTGCTGAGTGTATTCCAGGAAAGGATTGACATCAAGACTACCATGAAAGATGGTAATATTTCTTAAGTGATTTTTGAAAATAAAGAAATCACTACACACACACACACACAAGTTTTTATTAAAATATATAGATAATATTACATCTAACATGTGTTACTCTTATAGTGATAAGAAAATGAAGTATTTTAACAGGACAAAAGGAATATTTATTTAATTTTTCACATGAAAAATATGAATTACGAACTCCTAACTACTGAAGTTTGTAGGTAGCTTCTCTGAAAACCTTCATGAGACAGAACTCGTCCGCTAGGAATCACCTAAGGGTTTAAAAGCTTACTGCATATGCTAAATGTAATCGAAAAAAATCTATGAAAATGATTTTACCTCTGCGTATATTATATTTCATTTAATAGGTTTTTATAATTTACTAGGGACTAGTAAAGTTTAAGTTGAGGAGTGTGATTAACCCTAATTAGTATATAAAATAGAATCATTAAAAAAATCAAATTGGTAAGATAAAATAATTAAAAAACTATCAGTTAGGGTCAATTAGGGTTTTGTGCATAAATTAGGGTTTTATGTATATTATGTTTGAAATTTCAGGGTTTGATGTGGAATTACTACAAAATACAAGGAACAATGCGTCAAGGCTTGAAACAATGAAGGACTAAAATGTAATTTACACAAAACAAGAGTCAGCACACCAAGAAACCACCATCTGGCAAGGCTCCACCGTCTGGACGATAGACGGGCGTTTGGACGGTGGCCCAAGTCGGCTCATCATCATCTTTCCACCTCCTACTTCCTTCCTTTTATAAATATTGCATGCCTTGTCCTCCTTAAGTTGGCCAGGGATAAGGAGTTCTAGAGAGAAGTCCAAAGAAGAAAAAGAGAGAGAAAAAAGAGAGAAAGAGAAATTGCAATCCAATCCAGTCTATCATATACTCCAATTGAAACTCTGTATTTCTATATTTTTGTTGTATCTTTCTATTCGGATAGTTGAACTACGGCCACCTTTTTGTCTTAATTGATAATCAAGGTGGTTGTGTTTCAATTGTTCCTTGTGAAAGAATATTCGAGTTTGTACTTTAATTATTGTTGTAATGAAAACTGTCTACACTCCTTGCTTGTCTGTAGTAATAGGGTTGTGAGTAGTTACTTATATCCTCCAGTAAGAGGTAAACATATGTATAATACTGGTTAATTTCTAGAAATGTTGATGTTTTATTAATATATATATTATACGCTTCATACATGATACAATGATATACGTAATTTCGGTGTTGTGCCTGAAATAATGTCATCAGTTCATCATCAACCTGTCGGTTAAATATCTACGGTGTTTCATCGGTATGGCTAGTCCTCCACCGGAACGCTTAGGGTGTTCTATTGGTGCATGTTACAAACTTAAATGATTCTCATGAATGGCTTGTCCTTCTAGGTTATTAGGGTTGTTTAACTATTATACACAACTATCAGATTAATGACCTAAGTGATCCTCATGAATGGTTTGTCCTTCTGGATTACTAAGATCGTTTAACTAGTATATATAATCAACCTGCCAGTTTAATATCTATGGTGTTCCATCGATATGACTAGTCCTCCACCGGATTACTAAGGATGTTTTAACTGGTATAGATGATAAGATGACCTATTGAGTAATTCAAGTACTGCTCATGAATGACTTATCCTTCTAGTTTACTCAGATTAGTCAATTGGCACATCTATAACCAACTAACCTAAGAAGTTATTGTGATGTGATTTATTATATACGCAATTACTACCATGGAGTCAATTGAATAATTCAAGTATTCCTCATGAATGGTTTGTCCTTTTGATTCAGTTGGATTAATCAATTGTCATGGATACCACTAGCTAACCTAAGAAGTTGTTGTGTGATGATTTATATATATCATACCTATCGGTTGACTTGCCAGTAACATGAAAGTTAATTACTGTAAGGTGGCATTTCTAGTATTTAATCAATAGAAAGCATATGTGATCCATAAACTGAAGGATACTTTTTATTATTGTCTTAATCTATCTGCAAACAACCGTTTAGTTGGACTAGTTATCAATCTAAGCTCACAAAACAGGCAATCTCATGTTATCCTACTTTAAACAACAACTCCACTATTTTATTTTGTTTCCTAATTATTAAAACTCTTCATGAAATCGATACTTGGACTTAAACCAAGAAAACTACAATTCGACCACTTATACTTGGGTGTATAATATAAATAGTAGACCACAAAATAGTTCAAATCACCACTTAGTGACCAACGAACAAGCATCCCAACACCGACTGATCCTAAAACCCAGAATAGCCCACTGCCCAAACTAGTCCCAAATCAGCCCACTGCCCAAACCAGTCCTAACCCATACCTAGTGAAACCACCCAGCCCAGACCACCTACTGCCTAGCGACTATGAACACTGCCAAACCCAATTCAGATCATCACAGTTGTCCCGCCTTCGTGTTCTTTCGTGCACCGCACTCTTCGTCGTAGTGCCATCATCTCTTTACGTCACAACATTCTTTACCTTGGATTGTAGCTTCTAAGACCTTTTAAGAGGGTTTAATTCCTCTTTTCTGTTGATCTTCTCTTGATGCAGTAGATCACTTATTATATTTTCTGAATTTTTGGGCACCGTGACCTGATTATTTAGGAGCTTTCTAGACCTTCTGTCGCTATTGCTCGACTTGAGGTATATTGTTCTCTCTTATTTTATCCCTCTATTTATTTTAGAGTTTTTTTTTTATCACGGGTGCCCACATATTATTGTCGACATGGCTATTACTGAGGGACTTGAGACTCCTACCATAGAGACCTCTAATGTTGAGAATTCTTTTAGTACTTCCACTAGGAATGTACCACCTGCTTCTCCTATTTTTATGTTTGACCAGTATATAGTACCTACTGGCATAGTTGCACTTCAGACACTGTCGGGTATGATCTCTCAGAAGGTTGTTGCAAGGTCATAACTTTGCTAAGTGGCCACGTTCATTCCAGCTTTTCTTGGGTTGTGTAGGGAAGCTTGGTTGGCTGACGGGATCTCACTCAAAGCCAGTTGATGTCAACCCTGAACATTCTATGTGGTTCTCCAAGAACTGCGTTATTCTTGGATGGTTATTTGGCTCGATGGAGCCACCTACTTGTAAGATTCACCAGTTTAATAGCTCTGTTTCGACACTATGGAGCGCATTATCAAAGATGTATTCCCAGTCAGGATGGGGATTTCGTGTTTATGAGCTTTCTCAGGAGCTCTCATATGCTCGACAATGAGATATGACCGTTCAGGATTATTATGGTTATTTGACCCAGCGCTAGCTTGAATATGAGAATCTACATTCTTTTGCTGCTATTTTGAGGATAGAGCACGAAGGAGCAACATTCTTGCATACTCAAAAGCAGGAGGATAGGATTCACAAGTTTATGCAACTTCGTGATGAGTTTGAAGGGCCTCATTCCTAGATCCTCTCGATGTTGAGGCTTCCTTCTCTTTATGAGGTGTATGCGATGATTAAGCAGCATGAGTGTCACGTCTATATTGCATCACTTTCAGTTGTGGCTTTGACTCCTCCAGCTGACTAAATGGCCCTTGTGACTGCTGCATGGCTTCATTCAGGATCCTTAATCAGAGGTGGTTAGCGCATGGACCAACGCCGTCAGGGTGCCCCAGATCAGCATAGACAGAGGGATTCTCATTAGTGTGATTATTATGGCCAACTAGGACATCTCAAGATTGCTTGCTNAGCGCCGTCAGGGTGCCCCAGATTAGCATAGACAGAGGGATTCTCATTAGTGTGATTATTATGGCCAACTAGGACATCTCAAGATTGCTTGCTGGAACCTCCATCTAGAGCTTAAGCTACCTCCACGCGGTTGTATTGCTGCTGCTCCTCCTTGGCAGAGATATATGGATGCTATCACTTCCCAATTGGATATACTTATGTCCACTCTAACTTCTCAGGGTCCAACTATTATTATTGTCACCACTACAGGTATACCTCATGCTTTTCATGCTTGCGTCAGTCCGTCTCCCCTTTGGATGTTAGACTCAGGTGTAAATGTTCATNACTATTGCCACCACTACAGGTATACCTCATGTTTTTCATGCTTGCGTCAGTCCGTCTCCCCTTTGGATGTTAGACTCAGGTGTAAATGTTCATATGACAGGTGAGGCCCGTCACTTTACCACTTTTAATGAGCAATTACATACACAGGTTCAGTTAGCAGATGAGACACATGCCCTTATTGTTAGTAGAGGTACAGTCCACCTCCCAGATGGATTTACATTACGTTTAATTTTTCATGCGCCAAAGTTGGCCATGAATCTATTATCTGTACATCAGTTAGTCAGAGATTTTTATTGTGTGCTTGTGTTCTTATCTGATTCGTGTTATTTGCAGGACCTGAGTACCAAAAGGATTATTATAAAGGAATATGAAAGAGATGGACTGCATTATCTAGGCGATCCACCTCCAGTTTCACTAGTTCCTTCACCTTCATCACCTGCACCTAATTTGTCTTTATCTGTTCCTAGCTTGCATGCTAGTAATTTACCTAGTACTTGTCGTTATGATTTTTTTATCACAAACTGTTCAGTTGTGGCATGACCATTTTGGGCATACAAATTTTAAATATTTATGTATGTTATTCCCTTCTTTGAGTAATACTTGTGTTGGTGGTAAACTTGACTGTGTTATATGTTTCCTATCGAAACATGTTCAAACCAGTTATATTCCTCACATGCACCAATCACCCAAACCATTTGACCTAATACACTCTGATATTTGGGAACCCTCTCCTGTTACTGCTCTGTTAGGTGCTCGTACTATGTGACATNTTTGATATTTGGTGACCCTTTCCTGTTACTGCTCTGTTAGGTGCTCGTACTATGTGACATTTACACATGACCATACCTATTGTACTTGGGTTTCCCTTTTGCATAGGAAGTCTGATGTACTCCCTATCATTTCTCAGTTTCTCCAGATGATTAAGACATAATTCGATGTCATTTTTTGTGCACTTCGTTTCGATAATGCCAAAGAATATGTGTCTGTTGCCTTAGTGTCACACCTTTCTTCCCATGATATCCTTCAACAGCTCACTTGTCCATATATTCCTAAGCAAAATGGAGTTACTGAAAGAAAAAATAGGAGTCTAATAAGGATGGTACATTGTATGCTTAGAGGTATGGGGGTACCAAAATTTTATTGGTATTTTACTATTTTGACTTCTACCCTTTTGTGTAATCGTACACCAAGTCGTGTTCTTCAGCATAGGGCTCCCTTACAGGTCTTATTCCCTAAGCAGACACTTTTTCCTGTCCCCCCCCTCATATTTTTGGCTGCACATGTTTTGTTCAGANTGTTTTGACTTCTACCTTTTTGTGTAATCGTACACCAAGTCGTGTTCTTCAGCATAGGGCTCCCTTACAGGTCTTATTCCCTAAGCAGACACTTTTTCCTGTCCCCCCCCTCATATTTTTGGCTGCACATGTTTTGTTCAGAATCAGTCTCCTACTCGTCATAAACTTGATGATAAAGTGATTTGATGTGTCTNCTCCCCTCATATTTTTGGCTGCACAGGTTTTGTTCAGAATCGGTCTCCTACTCGTCATAAACTTGATGATAAAGTGATTCGATGTGTCTTTGTGGGCTATTGTCATCAGTCTAAGGGGTATCGGTGTTATGATCCTGTTAGACAACGTATCTATCACAGTTTAGATGTTACCTTTCTTGAGCATATTCCTTATTTTTCTTTCAGTCCTGTGTCTGCTCCTCTAGTTGATGATACTCCCTTTGATTTTTCATCATCACATGAGTCAGAGTCATTGGTCACTATCACTACAGAGTCATTAGTCTCTCCTCCGCTAGATCCACTCATATTTGTCAGCATAGAGTCACTAGTCTCTCTTCCTTTGTAGGTTTATGTCCGTCGTCCTCGCTCTCATCCCCCTGCTGATGTCTCATCTACCTCAGGCGATGCAGGTAATACTTCTCAGTTCGTTGAGCATATTGATGCACCTGTTATTAGTACTAATAAGATTGTAGGTATTGAGCCAATTACTTTACTTAATCAAACATTATTAGTGGATGATGATGATTTAAGATGTTGTTATATACGGCGTGATCGCCGTTCAATTATTCATTATGGTTGGACTGCCAGAACTTTATATTCGTTCTCTGCTCATATTTCTTGTGATGCTCTGTCTCCTACATTTCGAGCTTATAGTATGGTCTTATTAGATACGCCAATTCCTTTCTCTATTTCAGAGGCTATGCAGGAACCCTAGTGAGTTCTTGCCATGCAGATAGAGATGGTCGCTCTTCAGCGTAATCATACGTTGGATCTTATCTCTTTACCTTCAGGAGTGAAGCCTGTTGGCTGTCGCTGGGTTTACACTCTGAAGTTTCTTGCGGATGGTACTATTGATCGTCACAAGGCTAGACTTGTGGTGAAGGGCTTTACTCAAGTACCAGGTCGTGATTTTGGTGCTCCTGTGGCAAAATTGATTATTGTTCGATTGATTATTTCTCTGGCTGCGGAGTACTCTTGGCCTCTTCATCAATTGGATGTGAAGAATGCTTTTCTTCATGGTGATCTAGATGAGATTATTTATATGGACGCACCACTAGGCTTTCGCGGTAAAGGGGTATGCTGGAAAGGTATGTCGACTATGTAAGTGTCTTTATAGACTGAAACAGTCACCACAAGCTTGGTTCTCTTATTTTAGTGATGTAGTGTACATTTAGGGTTCACCAGATGTCATTCTGATCATACCTGTTTTATTCGACGGAATACTTCTAGACAGTGTGTCATTTTTTTGGTATATGTTGATGATATTATTATTACTGGAGATGATGTTCCTAGTATTGCATAGGTCAAGGTGGACCTTGGAAAGGATTTCGATGTGATGGACCTTGAATTTCTGCGATACTTTCTTGGGATTGAAGTTGCCCGTAGCAATAGAGGTATTGTTCTTTCTCAGAGAAAGTAGTTCTGGATCTTCTCTCAGACACTAGGATGCTGGGGTGCAACCCATCATAATCACCCATGATTTCAAACTTGAAACTTACTACTGAAAGCGAGGAATTGAGAGATTTGGATATTTATTAGAGGTTGGTAGGTAGACTTATCTACATAGCTGACACTAGGCCAGACATTTCATTCGATGTTAGCCGAGTTATTCAGTTCAGGCACAGACCATGTCAGCCTTATCTTGATGCAGTTTATCATATTCTTCGGTACCTCAAGTCTTGTCTTGGACTTAGGTTGTTCTATGCATCAGGATCTCAGACTGGTTCTCTAACCAGTTATTCAGATTCAGATTATAGGGGAGTGTGTGACGATTGATCTACTACGGGCTTCTATGCTTTTTGAGGAACTCATCTTATCTCTTGGAAGAGCAAGAAGCAATCAGTGTTTTCTCGCTTGTCAGTAGAGGCAGAGTATCAGGCATTGACACTTGGCACATGTAAGATTATCTGACTGTGATCGATTCTTGGTGATTTGGAATTTCCTGTGACTTATTCATCTACATTATATTGTGATAATCGATCTGTTATTCAGCTGGCTTCTGACTCTGTATTACACGAGAGGACGAAGCATATAGAGATCGATGTTTACTTTTTTTGGGAGAAGGTTAGCAATGGTATTGTTAATTTGAGGACTAAACATTAAAACTTAATTTGAGGATTTAATTCAGTGCATTCATTAAATCACTTGTATGTTCCAATGTTTAGTGGAGCTCAATGTTAATCCAATAGTTAGACTGAATTGGATCATCAAATTAGGTCCAAATAATATTTTCCTAATATTCCTTATGTCCAAATGGTATTTTTCTTAATAATAAACAAAATGTTATTTGAACCTAATTTAGAAACCTATTATTAGTACTTAACTCAATCTAACTATTGACTTATGACAATCTTTGAATAAAATCTAGTACAAATCTACCGCGTTATGAATATCCAAACTATCCTTTTGTGCATATCAAACTCTTTTTTTTGACTTTAATAATAAAATATTAAAGTCTCATTTGAACCGTTCCATGCTAGACTTCAAAGTTGTTGTAAAAATGAATATGAAAGACAAAGTGAATGGCAGAATGAAGCGCAGATTAGACCACTCTCTTAATACAATTCATGCCCTTTTATGGAAGAAACACAATGCAAAATGTAGCAGTGTGTCAACCTCATGATATAACAACCCAGCCTAGTTGACTATTGCTTTATTTAGATTTACACAATCAAATGAAATAGAGTTCCACACGACATCTTTTTATATTGCCCAAGAAACTAATGCAGTAAAAAAGAATATAGAAGATTAATATTATATGTAAACCCAAATTCTTTTAGAAAATTAGTCGATGTGGAATTGAGTTGCACCATAAAGTGTTCATCTTATTAACTTTAGTTTAACAAAAGGCATAAGCCTGACCCAGTCAAAACAGTTGATGAAGTCCCCCACTTACAGGCACTTAGTCCTTCTCTTTTCTTGTGGGATTCACACGTGAGACGAGACTTTATTTTGATCCTTACTCTCTTCTCATCTACCAATTATCTCCTAAAAAATTGGAGTAGATCAATTAGAGGGAAGAAGAAAGTGTGTGAAAATTTTTCTCATCATTGTATAAAATAAAGGGGTTTTCGTGGCCATGGGTCTGATGCCCATGGTGAAGAGACTATGTCTGCAAATTTTGTTAAAGAAAAAAATGAGGCCTTGAAGTGGCTGCCGACAAGAGAGATTAGTTCTACTGTCGAANCTAGTTGACTATTGCTTTATTTAGATTTACACAATCAAATGAAATAGAGTTCCACACGACATCTTTTTATATTGCCCAAGAAACTAATGCAGTAAAAAAGAATATAGAAGATTAATATTATATGTAAACCCAAATTCTTTTAGAAAATTAGTCGATGTGGAATTGAGTTGCACCATAAAGTGTTCATCTTATTAACTTTAGTTTAACAAAAGGCATAAGCCTGACCCAGTCAAAACAGTTGATGAAGTCCCCCACTTACAGGCACTTAGTCCTTCTCTTTTCTTGTGGGATTCACACGTGAGACGAGACTTTATTTTGATCCTTACTCTCTTCTCATCTACCAATTATCTCCTAAAAAATTGGAGTAGATCAATTAGAGGGAAGAAGAAAGTGTGTGAAAATTTTTCTCATCACTGTATAAAATAAAGGGGTTGTCGTGGCCATTGTTCTGATGCCCATGGTGAAGTGACTATGTCTGCAAATTTTGTTAAAGAAAAAAATGAGGCCTTGAAGTGGCTGCCGACAAGAGAGATTAGTTCTACTGTCGAAGAGGGAGAGAGAGAGAGTGGTAATAGTGTTGATCGGTGAGCTTGATTGATTTTATGGTATTTTGTGGGGGATTTTGCTTACTAAATTGATTGATTTGATTGAATATAGGGAGGTATTTTTCTCTATGCAACTTGTTATTTTTGAGTTTTTTTCTGCAATAACCCTCGGTAATTCTCTGCTATTAAAATTGGGCCGACTTAACAGACCCTGCCAATCGGTACCTTAATCTGGTCAATTTATAAAATGGATCGTTTGAAAAGTTCACCAATCAGAGATCCGTTCACACCATGCAAAGACAGACAATTTTTATTCGCTAATGTTAAGTTATAGAACTTAATTTCAGGACTTAATTCAGTTCATTCATTAAATCACTTGTAAGTTCCAATATTTAGTGGAGCTCATTGTTAATAAAATAGTTACATTGAATTGGATCATTAAATTAGGTCCAAATAGTATTTTCCTTATGTTCCTTATGTCCAAATGGTATTTTTCTTAATAATAAAAAAAAATTTCTTTGAACCTAATTTAAAAACCTATTATTAGTACTTAACTCAATCTAACCATTGACTTAAGACAATCTTTATATAAAAGCCAATACAAATCAGCCGCCTTATGAATATCCAAACTATCCATTTGTACATATAAAACTCTTTTTTTTTTATCTTATTAATAAAATATTAAAATCTCATTTGAGCCGTTCCATGCTAGACTTCAAAGTTGTTGTAAAAATGAATACGGATGACAAAGTGAATGGCAAAGTGAAGCACAGATTAAGCCACTCTCTTAATACAATTCATGCCCCTTCATGGAAGAAAGACAATGCATAATGTAGCAGTGTGCCATCCCCATGATATAACAACCCAACCTAGTTGACTATTGTTTGATTCTAATTTACACAATCAAATGAAATAGAAGTTCTACATGACATTTTTTATATTGCCTAGAAAATTGATGCAGTAAAAAAGAATATAGAAGATTAGTATTATATGTAAACCCAAATTCTTTTAGAAAATTAGTTGATGTGGAATTGAGTTGCACCATAAAGTGCTCATCTTTTTAAATTTACTTTAACAAAAGCCATAAGCATGATCCAGTCAAAGTAGTTGATGAAGTCCTTCACTTATAGGCATGTAGTCCTTCACTTTTCTTGTGGGATGCTCACGTGAGACGAGACTTTATTTTGAGCCTTACTCTTTGCTCATCTACCAATTATTCACCCAAAAAAATGAAACTAATCAATTAGAGGGAAGAAGAAAGTGTGTGAAAAGTTTCCTCGCCATTGTATAAAATAATGGGATTTTCATGGCCAATGTTCCGGTGCCCATGGTGAAGAGACTATGTCTGCAAATTTTGTTGAAGAAGAAAATGAGGCCTTGAAGTGGTTGCTAGTGAGAGAGATTGGTGCCGCTATCAAAGAGAGAGAGTGTGATACTAGTGTTGATTGTTGAGCTTCATTGATTTTATGGTATTTTGTGGGGGATTTTACTTACCAAATTGATTGAATATCAAGAGGCCTTTTTCCATATGCAACCTGTTATTTTTTATTTTTTATGCAATAATCCTCACTAATCCCCTGTTATTAAAATCGGGCCAACTCCACGAACCCGGCCAATTAGTACCTTAATCAAGTCAATTTCTAAAATGGATTGTTTGAAAAGTTCATCCATAAGAGATCCGTTCACACCATGCAAAGACGGACAATTTTTATTCGCTAATGCAAAGTTATAGAACTTAATTTGAGGACTTAATTCAGTGGATTTATTAAATCAATTGTAAGTTCCAATGTTTAGTGAAGCTCATTGTTAATCCAATAGTTAGATTGAATTGGATCATTGAATTAGGTCCAAATAGTGTTGTAAACTCCCACATGTTTATATTAATATAATGATATAATTGTTTAGTAATTCTAATATATGTAATGACGTAAGAATGAACCACATAGATTATAACAGTAGAAATAAATATTTGGGAGATAAATTGATTGTTAAGTTTAAGTTTCGAAGGTGTTTAAGCTTGGAAGGGGTTGTTAGGTAAGTTCAAAAGATTTTTGGTCAAAATAAGATTTTCATTGAATCTGAAAGATCGAGAAACATTAGGAGAGGTAATATGGGGTGTAATAAAGTTAGGAAGTATTCCAGAGTTAAAGCACATTGTAGATAGAATTCGAGTTGAAAGAATTTTGACACTGCCTTAGTATTTCGACCATAACTTTTTACCCTGATGTCCGTTGGAGCTGAAAGTTTTATAATAGATAATAGACTTTCAGGGCTACAAAAGTGTATCTTACGAAAAGTTTTCAAATTGACCTCTAAATGAGCCAACACATCACTAGAAGTTTCAGAAGANTCACGAAAAGTTTCCAAATTGACCTCTAAATGAACCAACACATCACTGGAAGTTTCAGAAGAAACAGGGAGTCTGTTCGAACGTGAAAGTCCGTTTGAATGATAATTCGTTCTAGTACTCTTGTCTGATGGAAAAACAAAAAGTATTGGGAGCAAGTGACGTTTGAACGTGAGCAGCGAATCAGAACATCAGATTTACGTCAGTTGCACTCTTTTCTCACCCTATAAATACATAAGGCCACCTCCATTAGCCCCATTTCAACATATCTAACCCTAGAAAGTCTTAAAGAGGAAGAAAGAAGGAAAAAAAACACAAGATCAAGGAGGATTTTCGCACTGAAGTGGATCAAAATCTGAAGTTCTTCACACAAAACTAAGGAAGATGGTAGGGGTTTCTTCATAAACTTGTTCATTAAGGTTAGGGTTTATATATATGTATGTTTTGATTCTAAATCATATATATATGCTATGAAACCATTTTTTCGCGATTCTTTTACAATTCATATCATGTCTTGAATAAAATTATCGTTTGATAGCCATAAAGATTCTCGTTCTTGCTATCGAAACCCTAGTTTTCAAGAAAAATTAGTTTTACCCTTGAGATTTTATTGTTCTTGATTTAAAGGCTCTAGTGTTTTGTTGGAATAATAAAATTATATTTCTTGATGATCTCTTGTATATTTTCTTGAGTTGTTATGTTGAAAAAGTACTTGTGGAATTATGGTTCTTGGTTACCTGTGAAATAATGGTTCTTGATTTACTTGTGATTTTGTGAATTGATTTGGTATCTGTATCTCTTGTGTGGATGTTGTGATGAACGTGGGTGACCATTGATTGGGTATCGTAGAGTGGGTAGATGCGTTTCTTACTCCGAGTGGATTTGAAAGTTCCCTACCACTCGTAATAGGGTTGGTGCCTTGCAAGGACCAAACCACTATTCGCTCACGGGAATCGAGGCTGAGGGCTAGTATACTACTCCTGAGTTAGATTTATCACTGCCAATGTGTTGGTATACTTTCTTCCTAAAGTTGGATACCTTTGCAAGGATTGAGTGTGTATGTGTGGACTAGGATATTCTCGATTTGTTTATTCATGCGATATCATACATCATACCTGAGATACAAGTTATACATATATATATATATCATGTTGTAAAAGATACAAGTTGTAGCTTGATATACATTGTGGGTAATGGTACAAATTGTGGGTTATTGGTTATTGTTGTGGAAATGGTTTATTGTTGGAATTGGTTTTACTTCTTCATTTTATATATCGAGATTGCGTAAACTTGAGATCAAATGTTACTGTTTTCTTTCAAAAATTATATATGATATTTGTGAAATGAGACCAACTTGTTTTATATGTTTTCAAAACTTTGTCCCAATTTGGGAGGATTTTTCTACAGAGCTTAGTGTTCATCCCTTACAAACAATATTCTTTTCAGATTTTGGTTTAGAGGAGGAGATCAAAGTTGACGAGTAAGTAGCTTGGGAAGCTCAACTTAATGGGCATGTGGATCCGGAGGGGGATGTCTAGAATTGTTCTTTTTATGTTCTAGACTAAGAGATTCATTTTGAGACAATGTGAAGTCTAATATTTTTGTTATTCCGCTGCAAGTTAATAGTTAATTTTTGGGATGGAATTGTCATAGTTTGGCATATTCTTTTGGATGATGTTGTAATTATTATGAATGATGAATGAAATCTTCTTTACTTACAAATCATATTAGTTGCTCTCATGATGTGAATGATTTAAGATAGTAATGTCGTCCAAGGTGGATTTTGGGGCGTTACAAGTATTTTCCTTATGTTCCTTATGTCCAAATGGTTTTTTTATTAATAATAAAAAAAATGTTATTTGAACCAAATTTAGAAACCAATTATTAGTACTTTACTCAATCGAACCATTGACTTAAGACAATCTTTATATAAATCCCAATACAAATCAGCTGCCTTGAATATCCAAACTATCCACTTGTATATACAAAACTCTTTTTTTGACCTTATTAATAAAATATTAAAATCTCATTTGAGCCGTTCCATGCTAGACTTCAGAGTTGTTGTAAAAATCAATCTAGATGACAAAGTGAAGCGTAGATTAAGCCACTCTTTTAATACAATTCGTGCCCCTTTATGGAATAAACACAATGCAGAATGTAGCAGTGTGTCATCCCCATGATATAACAACACAACCTAGTTGACTATTGTTTGATTCAAATTTACACAAGCAAATGAAATAGAAGTTCCATAGGACATCTTTTTATATTGCCCAGAAAACTAATGCAATAAAAAAGAATATAGAAGATTAGTATTATATGTAAACCCAAATTCTTTTAGAAAATTGGTTGATGTGGAATTGAGTTGCACCATAAAGTGCTCGTCTTATTAAATTTACTTTAACAAAAGCTGTAAGCATAATCCAGTCAAAGTAGTTGATTATGTCCTTCACTTACAGGCATGTAGTCCTTCCCTTTTCTTGTGGGATTCTCACGTGGGATGAGACTTTATTTTGATCATTACTATCTGCTCATCTACCAATTATTCACCCAAAAAACCTAGAGCTAATCAATTTGAGGGAAGAAGAAAGTGTGTGAAATTTTTTCTCTTCATTGTATAAAATAATGGGGTTTTCGTGGCCAATGTTCCGGTGCCCATGGCGAAGAGACTACGTCTGCAAATTTTGTTGAAGTAGAAAATTAGGCCTTGAAGCGGCTGCCGACGAGAGAGATAGTGGTACTAGCGTTGATTGGCGAGCTTCATTGATTTTATTTATTTTGTGGGTCATTTTGCTTACCAAATGGATTGATTTGATTGAATATAGAGAGACCTTTTTTCTCTATGCAAACTGCTTTTTTTTTGCACTAATCCTTGCTAATTCCCTGTTACTAAATCGGGCCGACTCAACGGACCCGGCCAATCGGTACCTTAATCAGGTCAATTTCTAAAATGGATTGTTTGAAAAGTTTATCAATCAGAGATCTGTTCACACCAGCAAAGATAGATAATTTTTATTCGCTAATGCAAAGTTATAGAACTTAATTTGAGGACTTAATTCAGTGCATTCATTAAATCATTTGTAAGTTCCAATGTTTAGTGGAGCTCATTGTTAATCCAATAGTTAGATTGAATTGGATCATAAAATTAGGTCCAAATAGTATTTTCCTTATGTTCCTTATGTCCAAGTGGTACTTTTCTTAATAATAATAAAAAATGTTATTTGAACATAATTTAGAAACCTATTATTAGTACTTAACTCAATCTAACCATTGACTTAAGACAATTTTTATATAAAATACAGTACAAATCAGCCGCCTTATGAATATCCAAACCATCCATTTGTACACATAAAACTCTTTTTTTGACTTTAATAATAAAATATTAAAGTCTCATTTCAGCCATTCCATGCTAGACTTCAAAGTTGTTGTAAAACTGAACCCGAAAGACAAAGTGAATGACAAAGTGAAGCGCAGATTAGGCCTCTCATAATACAATTCGTGCCCCTTTATGGAAGAAACACAATGCAGAATGTAACAGTGTGTCATCCTCATGATATAACAACTCAGACTAGTTGACTATTGTTTTATTCAAATTTACACAATCAAATGAAATAGAAGTTCCACATGACATCTTTTTATATTGCCCAGGAAACTAATGTAGTAAAAAAAAATATAGAAGATTAGTATTATATGTAAACCCAAATTCTTTTAGAAAATTAGTCGATGTGGAATTGAGTTGCACCATAAACTACTCATCTTATTAAGTTTACTTTAACAAAAGCCATAAGCATGATCAAGTCAAAGCAGCTGATTAAGTCCTCCACTTATAAGCACGTAGTCCTTCCTTTTTTTTGTGGGATTCTCACGTGGGGCAAGATTTATTTTGGTCCTTACTCTCTTCTCATCTATCAATTATTCACCCAAAAACACTAGAGCAGATCAATTAGAGGGAAGAAGAAAGTGTGAAAAAATTTTCCTCAAAAGTGTATAAAATCATGGGTTTTCGTGGCCATTGTTCCGATGCCTATGGAGAAGAGAGTACCTCTGCAAATTTTGTTGAAGAATAAAATGAGGCCTTGAAGTGGTTGCCAGCGTGAGAGATTGGTGCTATTGTCGAAGAGAGAGAAAGTAGTACTAGTGTTGATCTGTGAGCTTCATTGATTTTATGGTATTTTTGTGGGGGATTTTCTTTACCAAATTAATTGATTTGATTGAATATACAATGGCCTTTTTCTCTACGCAACCTATTATTTTTGAGTTTTTTCTGCAATAATTCTCACTAATTCCTTTTATTAAAATCGGGCAGACTCAACGGACCCGAAAAATCGGTACCTTAATCAAGTCAATTTCTAAAATGGATCGTTTGAAAAGTTCACCCATTAGAGATCCGTTCACACGATGCAAAGACAGACAATTTTTATTCGCTAATGCAAAGTTATAGAAC
Source organism: Ilex paraguariensis (assembly GCA_963454935.2). Classification (NCBI taxonomy): domain Eukaryota; kingdom Viridiplantae; phylum Streptophyta; class Magnoliopsida; order Aquifoliales; family Aquifoliaceae; genus Ilex; species Ilex paraguariensis. The sequence continues at coordinate 553,744 of CAUOFW020001737.1, read as the reverse complement.
TTAATATGAGGACTTAATTCAGTGCATTCGTTAAATCACTTGTAAGTTCCAATGTTTGGTGGAGCTCATTGTTAATCCAAAAGTTAGATTGAATTGGATCATCAAATTATGTCAAAATAGTATTTTCCATATGTTCCTTTTGTCCGAATGGTATTTTGCTTAATAATAAAAAAATGTTATTTGAACCTAATGTAGAAACCTATTATTAGTACTTAACTCAATATAACCATTGACTTAAGACAATCTTTATATATAATACAGTATAAATCAGCTACCTTATGAATATCTAAACTATCCATTTGTACATATAAAACTCTTTTTTTGACTTTAATAATAAAATATTAAAGTCTCATTTGAGTTGTTCCATGCTAGACTTCAAAGTTGTTGTAAAAATGAATCTAGAAGACAAAATGAATGGCAAAGTGAAGCGCAGATTAGACCACTCTCTTAATACAATTTGTNAGTGAATGGCAATGTGAAGCGCAGATTAGGAATGCAGAATGTAGTAGTGTGTCATCCCCATGATATAACAATCCGGCCTAGTTGAATATTGTTTTATTCATATTTATACAATCAAATGAAATAGAAGTTCCACACGACATCTTTTTATATTGCCCAGGAAACTAATGCAGTAAAAAAAAATATAGAAGATTAGTATTATATGTAAACCCAAATTCTTTTAGAAAATTAGTCCACGTGGAATTGAGTCGCACCATAAAGTGCTCATCTTATTAAANATAGAATATTTGTATTATATGTAAACCCAAATTCTCTTAGAAAATTATTCGAAGTGTAATTGAGTTGCACCATAAATTGCTCATCTTATTAAATTTACTTTAACAAAACCCATAAGCATGATCCAGTCAAAGCAGTTGATTAAGTCCTCCACTTATAGGCACGTAGTCCTTCCCTTTTCTTGTGGGATTCTCATGTGGGACGAGACTCTATTTTGATCCTTAGTCTATTCTCATCTATCAATTATTCACCCAAAAAAACTAGAGCAGATCAATTAGAGGGAAGAAGAAAGTGTGTGAAAATTTTCCTCATCAGTGTATAAAATCATGGGGTTTTCGTGGACATTGTTCTGGTGCCCATGACGAAGAGACTACATCTACAAATTTTGTTGAAGAATAAAATGAGGTCTTGAAATGGCTGCCAGGGAGAGAGATTGGTGCCTCTGTCGAAGAGAGAGAAAGTAGTACTAGTGTTGATCGGTGAGTTTCATTGATTTTATGGTATTTTGTGGGGGATTTTACTTACCAAATTGATTGATTTGATTGAATATAGAGACGCCTTTTTCTTTATGCAATCTACTATTTTGAGTTTTTTATGCAAGAATCCTTACTAATTCACTTTTATTAAAATCAGTCCGACTCAACGGACCCGGCCAATCGGTACCTTAATCAAGTCAATTTCTAAAATGGATCGTTTGAATAGTTCACCCATCAGAGATCCGTTCACACCATGCAAAGACAGACAATTTTTATTTTCTAATGCAAAGTTATATAACTTAATATGAGGACTTAATTCAGTGCATTCATTAAATCACTTGCAAGTTCCAATGTTTAGTGGAGCTCGTTGTTAATCCAATAGTTAGATTGAATTGGATCATCAAATTAGGACCAAATAGTATTTTCTTTGTGTTCCTTATGTCCAAATGGTATTTTTCTTAGTAATATAAAACATGTTAATTGAACCTAATTTAGAAATCTATTATTAGTACTTAACTCATTCTAACCATTGACTTAAGAAAATCTTTAAATAAAATTCAGTACAAATCTGCCGCCTTATGAATATCCAAACATTCCTTTTGTACATATAAAACTCTTTCTTTGACTTTAATAATAAAATATTAAAGTCTCATTTGATCTATTCCATTCTAGACTTCAAAGCTGTTGTAAAAATGAATCTGGAAGACAAAATCCCCATGATATAACAATCCAGCCTAGTTGAATATTGTTTTATTCATATTTATACAATCAAATGAAATAGAAGTTCCACACGACATTTTTATATTGCCCAGGAAACTAATGCAGTAAAAAAAAATATAGAAGATTAGTATTATATGTAAACCCAAATTCTTTTAGAAAATTAGTCCACGTGGAATTGAGTCGCACCATAAAGTGCTCATCTTATTAAATTTACTTTAACAAAAGCCATAAGCATGATTTAGTCAAAGCAATTGATGAAGTCCTCCACTTATAGGCACGTAGTCCTTCCCTTTTCTTGTGGGATTTGCACGTGAGACGAGACTTTATTTTGATCCCTACTCTCTTCTCATCTACCAATTATTCATCCAAAAAAATTGGAGCAGATCAATTAGAGGGAAGAAGAAACTATGTGAAATTTTTTCTCGTCATTGTATAAAATAATGGGGTTTTTGTGGCCATTGTTACGGTGCCCATGGCGAAGAGACTACGTCTGCAAATTTTGTTGAAGAAGAAAATGAGGCCTTGAAGTGGCTGCCGACGAGAGAGACTAGTTCCGCTGTCAAAGAGAGAGAGAGAGAGAGTGGTACTAGTGTTGATCAGTGAGCTTCATTGATTTTATGGTATTTTGTTGGGGATTTTGCTTACCAATTTGATTGATTTGATTGAATATAGAAAGGCAATTTTATCTATGCAACCTGTTATTTTTGAGTTTTTGTGCAATAATCCTCACCAATTCCCTGTAATTAAAATTAGGCCGACTCAACGGATCCGGCCAATTGGTACCTTAATCAGGTCAATTTCTAAAATGGATCGTTTGAAAAGTTCACCACCAATGATCCGTTCACAACAGGTAAAGATAGACAATTTTTATTTGCTNTGTTGAAGAAGAAAATGAGGCCTTGAAGTGGCTGCCAACGAGAGAGACTAGTTCCGCTGTCAAAGAGAGAGAGAGAGAGAGTGGTACTAGTGTTGATCAGTGAGCTTCATTGATTTTATGGTATTTTGTTGGGGATTTTGCTTACCAATTTGATTGATTTGATTGAATATAGAAAGGCAATTTTATCTATGCAACCTGTTATTTTTGAGTTTTTGTGCAATAATCCTCACCAATTCCCTGTAATTAAAATTAGGCCGACTCAACGGATCCGGCCAATTGGTACCTTAATCAGGTCAATTTCTAAAATGAATCGTTTAAAAAGTTCACCACCAATGATCCGTTCACAGCAGGTAAAGATAGACAATTTTTATTTGCTAATGTAAAGTTATAGAACTTAATTTGAGGACTTAATTCAGTGCATTCATTAAATCACTTGTAAGTTCCAATGTTTAGTGGAGCTCATTGTTAATCCAATAGTTAGATTGAATTGGATCATCCAATTAGGTCAAAATAGTATTTTTCTTATGTTCCTTATGTCCAAATGGTATTTTTCTTAATAATAAAAAATATTGTTATTTGAACCTAATTTAGAAACCTATTATTAGTGCTTAACTCAATCTAACCATTGACTTATGACAATCTTTATATAAAATGCAGTACAAATCTGCCGCCTTATGAATATTCAAACTATCCTTTTGTTCATATAAAACCCTTGTTTTGACTTTAATAAGAAAATATTAAAGTCTCATTTGAGTTGTTCCATGCTAGACTTCAAAGTTGTTGTAAAAATGAATCTAGAAGACAAAATGAATGGCAAAGTGAAGCGCAGATTAGACCACTCTCTTAATACAATTTGTGCCCCTTTATGAAAGAAACACAATGCAGAATGTAGCAATGTGTCATCCCCATAATATAACAGCCCAGCCTAGGTGACTATTANGCCGTTCTATGTTAGACTTCAAAGTTGTTGTAGAAATGAATCCGGAATATAAAGTGAATGGCAAATTGAAGTGCAGATTAAGCCACTCTCTTAAGACAATTCATTCCCCTTTATTTTTTCTTTCGAGTAGATAAAGAAGAAATGACAACATCCTCAATGAACAAATATTGGAAGAACCTCAAAATACAAAGAAACAACTGTCGTTGTCAAAGTGGGTATTCCTTTGTGTTGCAACTAACCAGATTTGAATATACCATTTGAGTTGTTTTCAGTATATGTTTATGTATGGAGTGTACTGGGTCAATTGTCTTAATTAAAAGATAAGTTACAATGTTTTATCAACTCAAGAGAGAGAGAAAAGTATCCATTTTAAGACCTCATCAGTGATTTTGCAGCCTGTATATAATTATGAACAAACGTATACTGATTACAATTCCAAAACTCTGACTCGCTTTAGCTACTTTCTCCCTCTCCCTCTCCTATGGCTCTTGCTCTTGAGAGTTTGGTGCTGATTTTCCCGCTCCTTCTGTCCCTCGACTTGTTTGTTCCCAAGTCCATCTCAGCAATATCCATTGTTGGAAATGAAACTGATAAGCTAGCATTGCTTCAGTTTAAGTCCAAAATAAGTGATGACCCAAATGGAGTGTTGGCGTCTTGGAACGAGTCCTCACCATTCTGCCAGTGGGTGGGAGTCACATGTGGTCTCAAACATCAAAGAGTCATCAGCTTGAACCTATATAATCAAGAATTGGTTGGAACAATATCGCCCCACATCGGAAATCTTTCTTTCCTCCGATCCTTCAACTTGGGAAACAACTCCTTTTGTAGTGAAATCCCACCAGAAATTGGTCGCTTGCTCAGGCTGCACAACTTAAACCTAGGCAATAATCTTCTACAGGGTGAAATTCCTGTCAATCTGTCGGGTTGTTCCAATCTAATAAATGTCACACTGGATCACAACCATCTCATAGGTGGAGTTCCTTTTGAGCTTGGGTCTTTATCAGAGCTTGCAGTGCTGTGTCTCGAAAACAACAATCTTTCGGGAACCATACCAGCTTCAATTGGAAATCTATCCTCTCTCCAAATATTTTGGGCACACTACAACAATTTTGGGGGAGAAATTTCTGATAAGTTTTCCCAATTAAGGAGTTTGACAGAGTTTGCAATTGCAGCGAACAATTACAGTGGTGTGCTTCCTCCTGTTCTTTACAATCTTTCATCACTCAGAATTGTTAGTCTGGGTGTAAATAATTTCCACGGTATTGTCAGGCCTGACATTGGCCTTGTGCTTCCAAATCTCCAGAAGCTTTCTTTGCCACTGAGTCAAGTTAGTGGACCCATTCCACCTTCATTGTCAAATGCTTCAGAACTTTATTTTTTTGATATCGGTGAAAGCCGATTCACTGGGAACGTACCAACAGGTTTTGGAAATCTACAGAACTTACAATGGCTCAACTTTTATGGTAATTTTCTTCATGATGACTTGGAATTTGTCACGTCACTGGCAAATTGCAGCAAACTCCAACTTTTGGATATGAGTTTCAACCAATTCCAAGGTATATTGCCCAACTCTATAAACAATTTGTCATCACAACTAACATGGCTAACTTTTGGGGGCAACAATATTAGTGGAAGCTTTCCCTCAGAGATATCAAACCTCTTCAACTTGAATGTCCTCGACATGGATAGTAACTTGTTAAATGGTAGTGTTCCATCTTCAATTGGAAAGCTTTCAAACCTGCATAGCCTATATCTGGATCACAACCAATTCATAGGTGAGATACCCTCTTCCCTTGGCAATATCACTGGATTTTTGCATCTAAATTTGGGTTTAAACAACTTTGAAGGAAGCATACCGTCTAGCTTGGGGAACTTAAAGTACCTCCTAGTCCTCGGGCTTCATGGAAATAAACTTAATGGCACCATCCCCCAACAACTCATGAGTCTCTCAGCCTCTTTTAACATAGACGTGTCTTTCAATTCCTTGACTGGTTCCTTGCCTACAGAACTTGGTGAACTCAAAAATATTCTTTTCCTTGTAGTTTCAAACAACAAACTCTTTGGTGAGATTCCTAGCACAATAGGAAATTTGATTTCCTTGGAACATCTTGAGATGCAGGAAAACTTATTCCAAGGATCTATTCCTCCATTGAATCAATTAATGGGTCTTCAATATCTAGATCTTTCACACAATAACTTATCAGGCGGAGTTCCACAATATTTTGAGACTCTTTCCACCTTAATATATCTGAATTTGTCGTTTAACAATCTTTCTGGTGAAGTACCTAGTAAAGGAATTTTCAAAAATGCAACTGCAGTTGGAGTACTTGGCAACACTAAGCTTTGTGGAGGGGCCCCAGAGCTACACTTACAAGCATGCCCCCTTCAAAAACACAAAAAACGTACTAATCCAATGTTGACTTTAGAAATTGCCCTTCCTTCTTCATTTCTTGCTCTGGCATTGATTTTTCTTTCACTATACCTGACAAGAAAAACGAAGAAAAAATCTCTTTCCTCACCTTCTTTTGGACGATTTCATCCAAAAATATCCTACCAGGAACTCCTCAATGCCACTGGTGGGTTTTCATCAAGCAATTTGATTGGCTCAGGTAGTTTTGGAATGGTATATAGTGGAACTTTAAGTCCAGAGGGAACGACTGTTGCAGTTAAGGTACTCAAACTCAGCCAACCTGGAGCTTCCAAGAGTTTCATGGCTGAATGTAGAGCGCTGAGCAACATTCAACATCGCAATCTTGTCAGGATCCTAACTGCTTGCTCCAGCATTGATTTTGAGTGCAATGATTTCAAAGCTCTGGTTTACGAGTTCATGCCAAACGGGAGCTTGGAAAGATGGCTGCATCCAGAAGATGGTCACATACAATTGAGAAACTTGGATCTTCTCCAAAGAATAAACATTGCGATAGATGTGGCTTCCGCATTGCATTATCTTCATAAACAATGTGAAACACCAGTCATTCATTGTGATGTAAAGCCAAGCAATGTCCTACTTGACAATGACTTTACTGCTCACCTAAGTGATTTTGGTTTGGCGAGGCTCCTTTCAAAATCGGGCATAGATGCTGTTTCAAGTCAATTTACCTCCGCCAGTGTCAAGGGAACCACTGGATACGCAGCTCCAGGTACGGTTTCATATTTTTGTTTCTGAATGAAGAGGTCCATTCTGTTAGAAAAACTGCAGCAATAAGCATCAAATCACTAAAATGATAGAATTATTGGAACAACTAATTTTGCAGGTTCTATGCTATAATACAAAAAGTACTGCCCTAACTTCGTAATTAGCAATATTAAAATGGTCCATTATTTAATGTACCATATAAATTTTTGTTTTTCTTCTTGACAATGATTGAAGATGTAGAAAAGATTAGAAAACCAATATTGGTCCAATTGTAGTAGATTAAGTCGATGCTTCAATAGTTTAAAGTTATGCTTATACCAAGTCAACACCAAGTTTCTTGTTTATGCTGCAATTGCAATTGCGTTGCATTTCTGTATTCTCATGATCCTTTTTTGATGCATTCAAATTTGAAAATAGCAATAAGTTCTACTTCCAAAAAACCGTTGAGTCCTGTTTGTTTTTTTTAAGGCAATTAACTCCAACATTTCATAATTTGTTCTAATATACTACATGGAAATTTATATTATTGGTTTAGTTTTGAAAGACTCGTTGAAAGAAAACTTCTAGTGTCTCTCTTGTATTTGCTTCACATTAGCACTAATAGTGATTCATCAACTTGGCAGAGTACGGGATGGGTGCTCCGATGTCAACTCATGGAGATGTATATAGTTATGGGATTCTGTTGTTGGAGATATTCACAGGAAAAAGACCAACTGACAATTCATTCAGTGATGATTTAAATCTTCGTAATTTTGTTAAGATGGCATTGCCGGAGTTGGCAACAGAGATGATGGACCAATTTTTACTAACCGAAGGGATGCAAGAAGCTCAAAGTAGCATTGGAAGTTCCAGTAACCATAGAAATGAATGCATTGAATGCTTGATATCTACACTAGAAATTGGAATTGCATGTTCAGCAGAATCCCCAAGCGACAGAATTGACATCAAAGACGTTGACAATCGTCTACTTTCAATTAGAGACAAATTCATTGGATCAAGAAGGCATGATTAATAGCTCTAAACAGGTGAAATCTCTCGACCTCGTGAAGTGGGGTGTACTTGCATAAATTACTAATGAAGAGAGACATACCTGATCATCAACTCTTTACACACCAAGAAGCAATATGTGTAGTTACCTTGTACTGGCCCAGCTAGAATGCCTATCTACACACACACACACTTAGTGACTTAGAAGCACACGCCAGGGTATGAATTCCCTCACCTGTCTATCAATAAACAAAATAATTAGATAGACTGTGTTGCACAAGCAGTCCATGAATGTTAATGCTTCAAAATGCCAAGATATGTCTATCATTGCACCAGGTTCAATAAAACCTGATTTTTTACGGGTCATGTTTTTCCTTTTTCTTATTTTTAATTTTAATTAAGATACTTGGAGGTCTACTACCCTAGAACCCAATCTACCGGTAAAACTACCTTCAGTGTCCTTGGTTTTGAAAATGGAATGTTGAAATTCGAACATAATAATGCTGCATAGAAAATCAAATTATCTATTTAGATTGAACCAGCATAGAGACCAGGTAGATAGTTCATTGGTGCAACTGTTGAGTTAATTGGTGAGACCAATCATATAATTAAAAAATATAAAAAAAATTATAAAACATAAATTATAAATACAAATCACAATCACATTGTTCAAACATAAATTATAAGTTGTGAACCGGCCAGTTTGAGAAATCGTCGGGTTCACTGGTTTTGGCCAAAACTGGCCGGTTTGGCGGTTTTTCATCGGTTCGATTGCACAGGCGNATAAAAAAAATTATAAAACATAAATTATAAATACAAATCACAATCACATTGTTCAAACATAAATTATAAGTTGTGAACTGGCCAGTTTGAGAAATCGTCGGGTTCACTCGTTTTGGCCAAAACTGGCCGGTTTGGCGGTTTTTCATCGGTTCGATTGCACAGGCGGTCTTTTTAATCAATCCGACCGATTTAGGTCCTGATTTACTGGTCCGACCGACGGTCCGATCCGATTCTGAGTTCTCTTGTCGGAGATGTTCAGCAATTTAGCTAAGATGGCATTGCCGAATCAAGTAACGTACGTGCTGGACCCATTTTTACTTACTGAAGGAACATAGGAGGCTCAAAACAGCATTGGAAGTTCCAGGAACCATAGAGATGAATGAATTGAATGTTTAGAATCTGTCCTATAGATTGGAGTAGCGTGTTCAGTGGAACGTGGAATTCCTATGTGACAGAATGGAAATCAAAGACGTTGAGCTCCATCCAATTTAAATCACAGATAAATACATTAGACACTTGAACAGTTGCTTGAGATGCGGATACACGAACGGGAGATGGAGAGAAAAACGCGAAGTTTATATTTGGGAGTGGACTTTTTTTAACAGAAGGGCGTCATTTTGACTATTTAACGGTCAAAGGGATGCTGTTTCATTTGAAATAATTATAAAAAANCGGAACGACGTCATTTTGACTATTTAACGGTCAAAGGGACGCTGTTTCATTTGAAATAATTATAAAAAATAATAATAAAATAAATTGCGTGAATTCTATCGTTTTGAATCGTACAATTCTTGCGATTGCTTTGATTCAAATTTAATCATACGATTCAAGTGTGATTTTCGACCAAAAATGATTCTATAGTAAGATTATTGTTATTAAAATCATACGATTTGTAATTTGACTCATGCAATTTAATTCGATTTAGTTCTCATTCGATTCGTATCTTATTATAAAATCGTTTTTAGCTAAGAATCGCACCAAAATCACACAAGTCGATTCAAATCGAAAGAATCACACAATTCATTTTATTATTATTTTTAACTCTATTTAAAGTAAAACGACATCGTTTTGATCGGTAGATAATCAAAAAGACGTCGTTTTGCTAGAAGAAGCCCACTCCTAAATATAAAACTCATGTTTATCTTTGTATCTCCTATTCACGTTTTTGTCTTTCAAGCGTATGTGAACATCACACAGAGGCGAAGTCTCCTTCACTCAAAGTATGATGCTGCTTCTTATTCAAAACCTGCTATCAAACCCTAACGAACTTTACTTCTTCTTCAATAAATGCTCTATTTTTTTGTTTTCATTAAAATTTTATTTTTCAATCGAATGTGGGAAGGGATTTTCTAACTTTACATATTCGAATTAGTATAAGCTTTTCTTATTTTGGTTTAATTTTATTGGTAGGAAGACAATAGCAATTTGTTAGTTTAAAAATCATACATCTTTCATTATGACCATTTTGAGAGGACGATTTATTATACATTAAGAAAGAAGTAACAAAAGCACAACTCAAGTGTACCTTTATAAAGATTTATAAAAGCTTGTATTTTTCTATTTAGACGATGTGATCAAGTCAATACCATCAATTAATTATTTTTAAAATACAATAACGTTTAATATTCAATATCATGCATATTTTAAATGTGTACATATTATTATTTATCATTGTTCAAATTTTGTGTCAAATCTTGTTATTCCCGATTCGATACTATTCCTAATTTTCAAATTTAGGATCCTGATTCTCAAATTTAGGATTTCGATTTCTAATACGAATCTAAATTTGATAACTATGAGTAAGATATGAATCCAATGAAGATTAAATCGAATTGAATCGCGAATCATACGATTTTAATAATAATGCTCCATAACCATCTGCAGTCCTGCTTGATTCCTTATTCAACCCAGTTGCCAAAGTGGTCCTCTTTTACTTGAAGGTCTAATCCCTAAGAAAATAATCTACCTATAAACCTACCTCAAATTTCCCTGGTATTGAGTTTGGAATATATGATTCAAAGGCTATCTTTGAATAGCAGAATGAAGAGTCTTCCTCAACCTTCTCTGTTGATTACTTTGCCACACAAGAATTTTTAAGCTACCCAACTCATTTCTTATTTTCAAAATGGATCTCCATCCCTTTGTCCATCCTAAGTCCTCCAGTGATATTCATTTTGATAGGAGAATAGTAGAAAGTATGCATTAGCAGTGTTGGATAATTTCATCAAACTTTTAGGTAGAGATATGGAATTTTCTTTCGTTCTTTTTTTTTTTTTTGTGGTAAGTAGTGATGGAATTTTCATGTATACACTCCAAAATGAGGATCAAACTGCTTACTGCTTACTGCTTTTTTAGACTCCACTACAAGTGGAGCTTTGTCTACTCGGTACAACTTCCTAATATTTTACACAATACATGAGTCAAAAGGGTATAAGAGTGGTGATTTTTGGCCCTTTTTAACCTCAGAAAAATATATCCTCACCAAATCTATATGCTGGATAAAGACTGTAAAAGAATAAACAGTAAGCCCATACTCTGGTAAAGACATTTCTAATTAGAAATTCTTTTTGCAAACTGAACAAAGTAAAATATATATATATATAAACTGGATGATTTCATTCTATACAAAGCATCAAAAATCCAAACTTGCCCTCCAAATTTCCATTAAAACTTAACTGAAGATTTAACATGACATTTTTTATTAGATTAATGTTACATAGTTTTAAAAATTATACTTGAATAAGTAGTGAGTCCCAATACACGTTAGGATCCACAATTAAATCAATGACTATAATTATCAAGTCCAGTTTTTAAATCTAATTTTTAAGTTCACGTAGCATTACTCTTTTTATTATTATCTGATACGCAAGTGAAAATTAAAAAAAAAAAGTGCATAGAACCTTTCAGCAGTGAATCGCCTGTCATCTTTCTCTAACCGACATCAGAAACTCAAACTTTAATATATATAATTTTCATTTTTCAGATCAAAACATTCTAAATCGCAAGATGTGAATCGGGAAATCAAGCATGGTATATAAGATTTTAATGTATATGTTTAGGGAGTGGAGCAAAGAAAGGAAAACATCTCACTGAAATGAATTATACTTTCCAAAAAGAATTATGATTATTATTTAAATCTTATTGTTAAAACCTAAACTGCATTCATCAATAATATATTTTGATGGCGTTAACGCACTTTTACAAAAGATGAGCTGGGACTACGCTAGGTTGCTAAGATGATGTCATAATATCCAGGGCTTTGGAAGTTAAGACAATAGAATTATAGTGGTTTACCAGCTTAGAAGCTCGGCTAGTCCACTCTGAAATGGAGACTCTTGCTCCTTTTGTTTTATCCACGGTGATTACAAAGTTGTTATGACTTCTTTTTGCCACTAGGGTTCCCCTTCCTGTTAGGGGGTGTTACCTTGTATTTATAAGATCATTCCCTGCTAAGAAGGATCTTAGCCGAGATTCTTGCCCTTATTTGGTGGGCTTCTCCTTAATTCTAGGAGAAGATCTTAGTTAGTTGAGATTAGGTGCATTGATTACAGCTTCCTAACGCTTTAGGATCCTCTCGTGGTTATCTAGTTGTTATCTTGTCTTAAGAGACACTCGGCTCATACCCTCTGACCTCTGCTAATGTGCTTGACCTCCTGGTCCGAGCTGACCTCCTGAGCTTAGCACTTGAAATTTATTTTAGGTGTCATCAGTTGCCCCCTAGTCCTTGACTCAAGCGAGCTTGGGCATGGGCTGAGCTGCTTTCGCATTGGACTAGGCCTGTACCTCGCTGACCTTAGTCCACGTGTGAGATGCACGTGGGGGGCTCTTTGACAGTTTACAGCAATCATGACTTTCTCGATTTTCGTGCATTTTTCAACCCACGTCACTCAAGCTTTAATTGCTCAAATGGCTACCCAAAAATCGCTCAAAACTCCTTGTTCATTTTCTACGCTGTTCACCTTTGCCTCTGCCTCTTTTCCTCTACAATTCCTTGGTTTTCCTACATGCGATTCACTCATTCTCTGCTCAAGACTGCGTTTTTCGGGTACGCCTTGAAGTCTTGCTTTGCTTCTTCTCTCCAATTTCATCCTCGGTTGTTGTTTGCTGCTTTCTTCCCTATCTAGGTACGCCCTTTCTGCCCCCTTCTCTTTCTCTTACCTTTTCCCCGCTCTGGAGCCCTCAAATTCGAGGTGGCCGTTATTTTTCTGGGTTTTTCAGTTATTTTACTTTTGAAATCAAGATTGTTGTTTATCTCCTCTTCCCCGCTTTATGGATTGGAACTCCACTGTGCGAATTCTTATCATTGGGGGGTACAGTGCTGACCCTAGGATTATTAGGGGATGTTTGATTAGTATTCCTCCTCTCTATCACTCTTTCAATCTGCCTTTCTCTCTACCAATCATGTCTGCCTCCTCTAAAGCAACTCCTTCCTCTGTTTTCCTCTTAGGCGATAGGTCTGTCGAAAGAGATTATGATTTAGGGGATGTAGGTGATGAGATTGACAACTTTCCTGGTGTAGATTCTGCCAAGGTAGAGGTAAAAACCGAGGAGGCCCCCTTCACCTCTTCTCTCATGCCTGATAGACCTGATAAGGGCAAGGGCAAAGTAAGTGGTGTGGGAGTCATTGTTTCTAGCGCAGGGGCTGCCTTTAGGAACGCTGAACTTATAGGTCCCAGCGGACTTACCCCTTCTAGCCTGAAGGTTCTCAGTGCTCGCTTTCATTTCCCCCCAGGGGTTCAGCCCTAGAGTCCTGATAAGTACACCACATATGTTCACCATGTCCACAAGAAGGTTTGTTTCTTCCTGGCAGCTTTTGATAATGGGCTTTGCTTCCCCATTCATCCCTTTATCAAAGCTGTCCTTCAACACTTCAATGTCTGCCCTGCCCAGCTCTCCCCCAACTTCTGGGATGTTCTTGTGGGTTTACTAGTTTTCTTTAAGAACCATAAGCATGGGGTCCCTACTGTTTCCTTATTTATGGAGCTGTTCAATGTCAAGCAAACCTCATCTAACGATTTTCTATATATTTCCAAGAGGACTAAGGCCAAACAGGTCATCTCTGACCTCCTAAGCTTCCATAAGGGCTGGAAGAAATAATTTTTCTTTGTAGGGGGTACATAGTGGGAGTTAAACTCAGAGGATAAAACTGATACCCTCCCCATCCCTACAGAATGGTCTGCCCCCGATAATTTGGGTATGTTTCTACCCAGATCATATTTAATCCAAGCCTTACTGCTTTGTTAACTTATTTCTTATTTTCCTTGGTTTTCTAGGTATCCGACCTAAGCTCAGCGCTGAAGAAGAGCAAGTATTGCGGACATTGGAAAAGTGCAAACCAGAGAAATACTCTGAGCTCATCCAACCTTGGGCTCTCGTAGAACACGAGTTCTGTCTTCCTGAGGTGAGGGTTGAAGCTCCCCTTCCACTTTCCATTGCTGGCCCCATCCCGCTTTCCGCCAAAGATATATCAGGTAACACTTTCCTCCTGCCTTTGATTCCTCTATCTTCTTTTCTCCGCTAAAGGATGAGGCTTAGCTATTTTTAGGTCTCCCAGGTTCATCCTCAATGGAGTCCACTACTGCTGAACTCAGGGCCAAGCTTTCTCTAATGAAGAAGATCAAGAGTAGTGGCAAGAGCAGTGGTAAGCGCAAGTCAGAAATTAGCTCTGGCGATGGCTCCATACCTCCTGCCAAGGTGCCCAGGATTGGCATGTCACATACTTCCTCTACCCCAGCTGTCCCAGATCTCCCCTCTCAAGGTGTTTCACTTTCTACTCCAAGCGTTGCTGCTTCAGGACAGGCATCTCCTTCAGCCTCTGAGGTTGAGAGAGCTCTAGAAGAGACCACCCAAATCCTGACCTTTCTCGATCCCCCCTCTGCATCATTTTCTCGACCCATTCCTAAAAGCTCCAAGGCTTTGAAGAAGGAGCATCTCAAGGTAGAAAAGAGCGAAGGATCTTTTGTCGACAGCCCTAACCTCGCTGCTGGAGCCCTTTCTTATATTCTTTCCAACTCAGATGTAAAAAGGGCTCTCTCAATGTCCCTTGAGGATTCAATAAGCTTTGTTTATCACGGACTAGCTGCAGTAAGTTCTCACTTCCTGCCTTACACATATATAACTTTTTTTTTTACCCAAACTTCACTAACTTTTATCTGTTTCCCTCTTGTCCCCAATCTGTAATTCATGCAAAGAGCTTGATGAACAAGGTCCTTTCCACAGAAAATTCTGTCAAAATGGTGAAAGCTTACAAAATTAAGGTATCTGAGCAATCTTTTGAGAATGATGACCTGCGAGCTCAAATGCAAGAACTTCAAGACAAAATGGAAAAGCAGGCTTCCACCATTGAGGGCTTAGCAGCTGCGAAGGCCAAGGCTGAGAAGGGGAAGAAAAAGGCTAGGGATGCTTGGGCCAAGGCTAACAAGGAGGCTTCTGCTGCTCAGAGCTCCTTTGCAAGCTTAACCCAAGATTTTGTTGCTCTATCTAAGGCAAGCAGAGCCCTTTGGGGCGATCTTGAAGGGTTTAAGGCTGTTGTATCTGCAAGGGACAAAGGCATTGCCAAGCTGCAAGATGATGTCACCACCAAATGGGCTTCTAGGTGGTTGGCCTTTCAAGAAAGAGCTGAGGAGACCTACCTTGACATCGATTTCAACTTTGATATCCCTGATTATGAGGGTCCAGAGGTGGTTAAAGCAGAAGGTGAGGGTGTCCCCCTGAAGGTACAGAGGCGGTTGCAGCAAGAAGAGAAAGTGCCCCCTGCCTCTTCAGAGGACCCTGTTGCCGAGCTCCCCCCTTTTGCTGACCTTGCTGCTGAAGCTTCAGCTCTCCCAACTACTGCAGAGGCCCCACATTCAGAAGCTCCCATTGTTGGATCTTCCCCAAACTCTGTTAATTTGCCCATCTCTTCTGCTGAGCTTCCCGCTCCTGAACCTACTTCCATCCCAGCTCCGGCAACTGACCAACAGAGTTCTGGCCTTACTCCCCCATCAGAAACTTAGGATGTAGAGCAAGTTTTTTTTTTTTGTAACTTCAAATCTATTAACTTATGGTTGTACCTCCTTTGATATGGAATGTAACTTCACAAGTTTATTTTTTAACAACTTCTATCGGATATGACATTCCTCAACTCTTCAAATACTCCTCAACTCTCCCCCCCCCCCTTGCTTCAAAGGGTCATTTAGACCTCTTTGGGGCAAAAAGGGTTAGGAATAGCTGCTGACGTGCCTAGCTGAGCCTCTAGCTTCTCAACCTAGCTGAGCTTCCAACTTCTCAACCTGCGTCTGCCCAAACTCCAGCAACTGACCTCTAGAGCTCTGTCCTTACTTCATCCTCAAAGTTAGGATATGAAGCAAAATTTTTTTTTTTTTTTTATGTTCAGGACTCCTCTTTGGAGGCCTGTTTGTTTTATCCCGGGGTGTCATTGATGTTTGCTTTCGATGCATAGCCTTCTTACCAAAAAGGTTCCTGCTCCCTTAATTTGGAAACCTAGAGACCCATCGACTTAAGGTTTCGTGTAATTAACAAATTTCTAAAAATCTGGGGTCTTCAAAAGATTCCTATAAGTACTAGCTATCATTTCCCTCTAGGTATCTCTTTGTGATTCTTGAGGGCTTAACGCCTTTTATTTCATTCTCTTCTCTTTCTCGCTTGAATCCACTATGTCTGTTCCCTTTTCTGTTCTGTTTCAAGAGCGAACCTCCTTTGCGGTTGAGTGGATGTGGCATACTTGGTACTTTGTTCTCTCAGTGGCGGCATCCTATGATTTAGAGAGGATAAGGAAGAAATTCTTTCTTGATTTGGAGTTACCTTTACGTGCTCCAAGTTTTGATGAACCCTGTAATTACCTTCCTCCTGGGGGAGACGTGCTTCTTTGAAGCAGCTTTGGAGTTAGGTCTGCGCCTTCCCATTCACCTTCTATTGGGTTTATTTTAGCCTATTGTGGCTTGTGTCCCTCTCATCTTTCACCCATGGGATGGGCTGTTATGACTAACTTCTTTCTCTTCTGGCACTTGCGAGGTAACGACGAGTTCCCTATGGTGGTAGAATTTTTTTTTTTATCCTTGAGGAGGATGAAGTCCCTTGCTTTGTCCGCTTCTAGTGGAGAAACTTCAGACAACGTTGTTTAGTGTACGACCTTCCTTCTTTTCCCTTGGGGTGGGCTTAGCGCTTTTTCTTCGTTTCTGGCGATTCGTGGAGATCTTCCGAGGTCGGCACTAAAGAGTGTCGAGTCCCTCGGTCTTGGAGGAGCTACTCTTACCCAAGTAAGTATGAGGAAGGTCTCTTTTTTAGGATCAAATTTTGTAAAGCTACTTGCTTATTATGTCCTTTGCATGTAGGTGCTCCTGATCTTGACTTACTTGAATTGATGAGGGTGGAACTAATAACCTAAGCTGAGCCCATGTCCTTTTTTGAGCTTATGACACCAGGCAATCTGTTCTTGTTTAGTGCTGCTGTGGCTGAACGAGACTTTTTTCTTTTTTTTTTTCCTGAACCCGATTATTTTTCTTCAAAGTCTGATAAAAGCGAAGACACTGGAGCTCCTTCGAAGAGGCGCAAGAGGGATGGGTCTTCCTCCCCTACATCTAACTCTGGCCTAGGGGAAGTTCTGTTCTCTATTGTAGGGCAAAAGCTAATGGATCTACTATCATCAACTGGGAAGGAAAGGGATAAGCTGAAAAAGGAGAACCTATGTCTGAAAGAGAGGATAACTGAGTTGGAGAGACGACTAGGAATTTCGCTTTGACTGATTCCTTGTAATTACTGATGTTCTGAAAAATCCCAGTTTTCTAATATTTGCTGCACATCATGCATGGGTTGTGGCTTGAAGAAGTCCTTTATTTTGTAACATTTGACGTTTTCGAGCTTCATGACTCTTTTGATGAATTCACCATGGACCAATGAGTTCATCGTTCTTGTCATGAATTAGTAAGTTCATCTCATGCTTTTAAGCTCTTCTCATGAACTGACATGGTCATTGTGAGCTCAGAGCTCGCTTTATGATCTTATGAGTTCTCCGTGAGCTACAGGGCTCTTTTTATGAACTAATAAGTTCATACTGAGCTCCAAGGCTCTTTTTATAAACTAATAAGTTCATACTGAGCTCTAAGGCTCTTTTTACGAACTAATAAGTTCATACTGAGCGACAAGGCACTTTTTATGACCTAATAAGTTCATACTAAGCTCTAAGGCTCTTTTTACGAACTAATAAGTTCATACTAAGCGACAAGGCTCTTTTTATGAAGCAATAAGTTCATACTGAGCTCTAAAGCTCTTTTTATGAGCGAATAAGTTCATACTGAGCTCCAAAGCTCTTTTTATGAACCAATAAGTTCATACTGAGCTCTAAGGCTCTTTTTATGAGCTAATAAGTTCATACTGTGCTCCAAAGCTCTTTTTATGAACTAATAAGTTCATACTGAGCTCTAAGACTCTTTTTACGAACTGATAAGTTCATACTGAGCGACATGGCTCTTTTTACGAACTAATAAGTTCGTACTGAACTCTAAGGCTCTTTCTTCCTTTTTTTTTTTACGCGTGCCCATAAGGATAGATGAATCACAGACTTGTTGCTTTATTAATAATGGTTCATAATACAAGACAAACTTATTGAAAAAATTTCCTAAGATGTTCTGCATTCCATGAATGGAACAGAACTTTCCCTTCTTCTGTTTGTAGCTCATAATTTCCTAGTCTAATTACTCGAGAGACTATGTATGGACCTTCCCAGTTAGGCTCTAGTTTCCCATGAGTGGGATCCTTTCTTGCTAGTAGAAGCTTCCTCAGCACCAGATCTCCAACTTTGAAGCTCCTATGCTTGATCTTCCTGTCGTAGTATCTTGCTGTTTTCCTTTGATATTTCTTTATGTTGTTCAGTGCTACCTCCCACTTTTCTTCCAACAGATCCAAACTTAGCAGAAGGGAATTATCATTATTTTCTTCGTTTGCTAGCTCTGTTATAAGTGAAGGGAGCCCCACTTCGACAGGTGCCACTACTTCGGAATCAAAAGTTAAAGCAAATGGAGTCTCTTGTGTTGCTGACTTGGTAGTTGTCCTGTAGGCCTATAGCACTTCTGGGAGGTGTTCTACCCACTTACCGTTCAGATTTTCTAACTTGGTCTTCATGGCGGACTTTATAGTCCTGATGGTGACTTCTGTTTGTCCATTGGATTGAGGATGAGCTGGGGCAGAGAAGTAATTCTTTATTCCGAGCTCGGCACAGAAGTTTTTGAATTTTGGGTTGTCGAACTGCTTCCCATTATCCAACACAATTGCTCTGGGGATCCCAAATCAGCAGATTATGGATTTCCAAGTAGAATTCTAAACTTTTTGTTCTGTAATAGTTGCTAAGGGCTCTACCTCTACCCACTTGGTAAAGTAATCCACCCCTATAATGACAAACTTGCATTGTCCTACATCAGTGGGAAGAGGCCCTAGTATATCTAGACCCCACTGATGGAATGACCAAGAGCTTATCACTGAGGTTAGGAACTCTGGTGGGCAGTGAGGGATGTTGACATACATCTGGCAAGCCTTGCATTTCCTGACCAGGTCTGTTGCGTCCTTGAGCAAAGTGGGCCAATAATACCCCTACCTTAGTGTCTTTCCTACCAAAACCCATGCTCCAATATGATTGTCACAGACTCCCCCGTGGATTTCTCTGAGTATGTAGTTGGCGTCTTCGTCTCCCACACATTTAAGGAGTGGTGTTGAAAAACCTCGCTTATTCAAGCTTCCCTGCAGAATGGAGAATCTAGCTGACCTGGTTCTCAGCTTTGTAGCCTTCTTGGGGTTTTCTAGCAGGGCTCCATTTTGGAGATACTCCAAGATAGGGTCCATCCAGCTTAGTGGATTTTGTATGGGGAGCACGTCTTCATCTTCAACACTAACGGATGGTTCCGCCAGATGCTCTACGGGGATCAACCTATCTAGATTTTCTTGTGAAGCTGTTGCCAACCTTGTCAAAATGTCTGCTCTCGAATTTTCAATTCTAGGGACATGTCTAATCTTTACTTGCACAAATTTTTTGATCAATTCTTGCACCTTTCTAAGATAAAGGGTCATCTTCTCACCCTTAGCCTCGTAAGCACCCTCTATCTGTTTCACCATGAGTTGTGAGTCACTGTAGATCTCTAGTTGCTCGACTTCCATTGAATGAGCTAAGCTGAGCCCTGCTATGATTGCATCATACTCGGCGTCGTTGTTTGAAGCTTTGAATTCAAATCTCAGTGCGTATTCAACATCTATCTCATCGGGGGAAGTCAAAATAAAACCAGCTCCACTGCCCTAAGCATTGACAGCTCCATCTACTGAAAGTTTCCAAGTGGGGAGGTCACGTACTAACTGCGCTATCTCTACAGGTATCCCAGTTGTGAATTCTGCAATGAAATCTGCCAATATCTGCCCCTTAATGGCTGTCATTGGCTTGTATTTGATGTCAAACTCGCTAAGTTCAATGTCCCATTTAAACCAGTCTCCCTGAAGATTCTGGCTTGTGCAGCACCTGCTTTATAGGTTGATCTACTGGGACTTTGATAGTATGAGCTTGGAAGTAGGGTCTAAGTCTCCTGGCAGTTGTCACTAAGGCTAAAACAAGTTTTTCCATTTTCGGGTACCTTTCTTCTATCCCCCTCAGAGCTCGGCTGTAGTAATAAACTGGTTGCTGAGCTTTATCCTTATCCCTTACTAGAGTTGCGCTGGTTGAGAACTCTGAGACAACCAAGTAAAGGGTAAGTACTTGTCCTTCTAACAGACTTACCAAGACAAGTGGGGAGCTCAAGTATTCTTTCAATGCTTTGAAGGCTTCTTCACACCGAGCATCCCATTGAAAGGCTTTCTTTAAGACTTGAAAGAAGGGCTGACACTTGTCGCTTGATTTGGAAACGAAGCGACTCAGGGCAGCTATTCTCCCGGTTAAACGCTGTATTTCTCTCATGTTGGAGGGAGGCTGCATATCCAACACTGCTTTTATCTTTTCTAGGTTGGCCTCTATCCCTCTGCTATTAACTATGAAGCCTAGAAATTTTTTTGCTGACACCCCAAAGGCACACTTAGCTGGGTTGAGCTTCATCTTGTATTCTCTCAGGACCTGAAATGACTCTGCTAGGTGTCCAATATGGAGCTTTGCCTTTAGTGACTTGACCAGCACGTCGTCAATATAGACCTCCATGGAGGTCCCAATCTGTTTTTGAAACATCTTATTCACCAGGTGCTGGTAAGTGGCTCCTGTATTTTTTAACCCAAAAGGCATCACTTGATAGCAGTATGTCCTTTGCTCAGTTATGAATGAGGTATTCTCTTGGTCACTAGGATCCATCCTGATCTAATTGTACCCAGAGAAGGCATCCATGAAGCTGAGGAGCTCATGTCCCGCGGTGACATCTATAATCAAATCTATCCGGGGGTAAAGGAAAACTATCTTTCGAGCAAACACGGTTGAGGTCTGTAAAGTCAATGCAAAGACGCCATTTGCCATTTGTCTTCTTGACTAGGACTACATTTGGCTAGCTAGAGTGGGTAATCCACTTCTCGAATGGCTTTCGCGTGAAGGAGCTTGATGACCTCTTCGTTGATGGCTTTTTGACGCTCCGGGGTGAAGCTCCTCCTCTTCTGCTTAACGGGCTTAGGATCAATCCCTTTCATGTCCTCTTGTTTCCATGCAAAAACTTCCTTGTTCTTTTTTAGGAATTGGATGAGGAGATCCTTGATCTCCTTGCTCAGCTTGGATATAACGTAAACAAGATGGTCTGGCTCCTCATCAATTTGAACAGGTTCCAGCTCTTCTGATGGTGTTGGCCTGGTCTTGAGTTCATCTCTCATGTCAAGCTCATCCAATTGGATGCTCTTAACATCCTTATTTCTCATGGATGCCATGTAGCATTTCTATGCTACGCGCTGGTCTCCTCAGACTACTCCAACTCCATTTTTTGTTGGAAACATCACTACAAAGTGATAAGCAGAGGGAATAGCCCTTATAGAATTGAGCGAGGGTCTTCCAAGGAGCAAATTGTATGTTGAAGGTGCATCAACCACTAGGAATTTCACAATTGTTGTAGTTTGACAGGGTGGGTCACCTAAGGTCAAGATGAGTTGGATTGACCCCAGGGGGCAGCATCCTTTCTCCTGAGAATCCCAATAGGTGGACACTTACTGGTTTAAGCTTTTCTCTTCCTATATCCATTTTGTCGAAAGCAAAAGCAAAAATGATATCTGCTGAGCTGCCATTGTCAATCAAAACACGATGGACAGTCCTGTTAGCCACCACAGCTCTTACCACCAAAGGGTCATCATGGGGATGTTGGCAGCCCTCTAGATCTGAATCTGAGAAAGTGATAGCCATGTCTAAGCGTGGAGACTTAGACACAGTATATACTTTGGGAGCTTCTGTGGCTCTGATTTTTTGTAAGCGGGCCTTTCTGGCAAAGCTGGACCCTCCTCCTCCGGTAAATCCTCCAGATATCACTCTTATCTCCCCCATAGGTTGTTGGTGTGGCTCTGGTGCTTGACGCTGAGGGGGTGGAGGTGGGAGAGCTCGATTTTGATTATCATTGGCCACATAGCGTCGTAGCTGCCCTCGCTGGATTAGAAATTCTATTTCTTTCTTCAATTGGATACAGTCGTCGGTGTGATGACCATGGTCTTTATGGAAGCCATAATACTTCGTAGGATCCCTTTTTGTCGGGTCTGCTTTCATCCGGGGTGGCCACCTTAAGAACTTCTCATTTTGTACTTCATACAGTACCTGAGACACCGTAGCAGTCAGAGGGGTGAGCTGTCAGGGTGCATACTTTGGTTGTAGCTCTGGTTGTGGAGCGCCGAGGCGATCCCTGACATTTCCTCTTCTCTTCGGGGAATGCTCTCTGTCTCTTCTTGGAGACCTCCCTCGTTCTCTTTCCTTTCTAGGACTTCGTTCTCTTTTCTTTTCTTCTTTCCCTTTTTTCTTTCTCGACGAAAGGGCTCCCGACCTTGGAAAGGAGCACTTCCTTACCATTTATGTACTTTTCTACTTTGGCAAGCACCTCCGCCATACTAGCCTGGGGGTTTTTTGAGATGGAAAACATCAGATCTTTTGACTGAACTCCCAGACTTGCTATGAAGGCTGTAATAACAAATTTTTTGTTTGGGACATCCACCTTCAAGGATTCTGAATTGAACCTTTGGACATAAGATCGTAGGTTCTCATCAGGTCCCTGTTTCACAATTAACAAATGGTAGCTCGATTTCTTATAGGTCCGAGCTCCGATGAAGTGGGACACAAACGAGATTGACAGCTCTTTAAAAGAGAAAATTGAGGCTGGGGGGGAGTCTGTTGAACCATGCTAAGGTTGAGCCCTTCAGGGTGATAACAAAGGCCCTGTATCTCACTGGATCTTGATATCTATGCAACTCCATTTGGTTTTTGTAGGTGTTGAGGTGGTCCACGGGATCTTTTGTCCCATCGAAAGTATCCACCTACGGCATTCTGAATTTAGGTGGGAGAGGAAAGTGCAGCACCCCAGCAGTGAATGGGGATTCTGTTTGCTGCATCAAGGCATCCATAGTGATTGGGGCCTTGCTCTTCACTGCCTCCTTCATCTGGCTGAGCTCTTGCTGGATGTCTTTGAAATGTTGCTTCCAGTGGTGTTCTTTTCTCTCCTGTTGATAAGGGAAGAAGTCGCTCATCTCCCCTTCCTTATACTAACTTTGCACTTTCTCGTTGTGACCATTCCTATGGGGTAGGCAAGGTTCTTGCCCCAAGGTCTGGCTATTTTTTCCCACCTCATTAACTTCTCTGAGGGGGTCAAGATACAGTTGTTCCCTTGGTGGTGGATTATTCTAGCCTCCTTGGGCCGGTCGCGTCTCCTGTGGGCGTTGTAGGAGCTTTAAGAGCTCTTCGTTCTGTTTTATCAAACGTTCATCGACAAGACGAAGGGCCTCCATGTCATTATTCATGGAAAGGGCCCCCATGGGGGGATCGACTTCTTGCGCATTTTCGGGTTGTCTACTATTTACAGCTTCCCGTTGATCTTGCATCCGTAGAGGATTGGTCTGACTTCGGCTCATGTTTCGTGTTGATACCATCAGTCACTGAAAAATCAGCTTTATTTGTAATAGGAACAGTCATTCCCATAGACGACGCCAAACTAATGGCATTAACACACTTTTATAAAAGATGAGTTGGGATTACGTTAGGTTGCTAAGATGATGTCATAATATCCAAGGCTTTGGAAATTAAGACAACAGAATTATAGTGGTTCACCAGCTTGGGAGCTCGACTAGTCCACTCTGGAATGGAGGTTCTTGCTCCTTTTATTTTATTCACGGTGATTACAAGGTTGCTATGACTTCTTTTTGCTACTAGGGTTCCCCCCTATTAAGGGGTGTTACCTTGCATTTATAAGGTCATTCCCTGCTAAGAAGGATCTTAGCCGAGATTCTTACCCTTATTTCATGGGTTTCTCCTTAATTCTAGGAGAAGATCTTGGTTGGTTGAGATTGGGTGCCTTGATTACAGTTTCTTAACACTTTAGGATCCTCTCGTGGTTATCCAGCTGTTATCTTGCCTTAAGAGACACTCGGCCCTTACCCTCTGACCTCTGCTAATGTGTCTGACCTCCTGGTCCAAGCTGACCTTCTAGGCTTAGCACTTGGAATTTATTTTAGGTATCATCATATTTTGTTCTACTTTTACCCTTGTCATGAGAATATAAATTGCATGTTTACGTATTGTAACTTTATTAATTAAAACTAATTGTGACTGATTTAAAAATTATATTTTACGTATTTTTCTATACTTAAAATGATGATTGTTACATTTCGAAAAAGATTCTGATTTGAGCTTTGAGGCATATCAATGGATTGAATTCAATCTGTAAAATATAATTTTTATAGACATTCTAAATTTGAGCTTTTTATGAAAAATGATAAAACGGTAGTTTGTCACTATAGTGCGGGTTGAAAATCATATTTTTCTAAAGTTCGGATGATGAAACGGACCTCACCGTTGGATTTGTCTCGCGAAATCCAGTTAGCCAGACAATTTTCATCGAATTTAAAGATAGTCGAATTTTTCGCATTTTTTAAGGCGATCGGGTGTCAGGTGACCTTAAAAACAACCTGAAAAATAAAATTTTAAAAATTTTATAATAATTTAAATAAAATTCATATAAAAATATTTTGAGTTTGAACCGAGACAAAATTTAATTCTTTCTGAGCAAAAACGGATCTAGGAATAGGGAACAAGTGGCGCGATGTGGACCAACCATTAAAAGTATAAATAGGGGACAAAAAAATCTGATTTTAGACACATCTCTCTGCTGGATTCTGTTGGGTTTAACTTTGGAAGAGGAAAAGATTAAAAAGAGAGAATTCCAAACTTCTCTCTCCGATATACGAAGTTCTGTCGGTCAGAATCCTTCGGGACAAGTATTAAAGTCGATCTACGTGACGAGGACTACGCAATTATACCAAAAAGGACGGATTTCACTAAAAAATTAAAGATGAGATTTTGAAAAAAATTGGTTTTGGGCGAGATTTAGGTTCTTCGAACTTCCAAGCATTGTCTTACGCTTCAAGATGTAGGGTTTTCATCCTAATTAAGTTTATTTTCAACCTAGGACGATTATATGAAATGGGTGGGCTGTTATATGTATTTTAACACTTGTCTATTGTAGTTGATTCAATGGAAATAGGTAAATTCAATTCTAGTATGAATTGGTAATTAGAAATTGCTAGTTTGTGATTTGTTAGAAGTTTTGATAATTAGGTATATAAAAATCACTTAATCTGATTTTTTTTGAGTTATGCAATAAATTTGGGCATTTTATATGATTACATGATTTTGTGCCTTGAAGGTGTTTGATTAAAAGTCTATGTGAAATAAAATGTGTTAACTGTATGAGATTATGTGAAAATATGCTTGGAAATTGTTGTTGGATAAAAATGTTGATATATTGACATTGTGATGAATTACGATAATTATATGCTTTTGATATAAATTGCCATGGAATATGTAGATATGTGGTTAAATTGGTTCATATGACATTTATTACATATGGATATGATATTGATATTGCAATTGTTCATTGCATTGCATAAGCATGGAAAACGTATTCATAGGCATTTGACATGGGCGTGGGTGTGTGTGCATATTATGGATCAAACACCATTCTTGGTGGTTGATAAGTGAACTTGGGAAGTTTGGACTTAAGTCCGACTGAGTTATATGGTTGCATGAAAAACTTGTGTCGGGTATAGCAAGCAAAGCTAGATTCTCCCTCGGGTGCAAGACCCGATTACTTGATTTATACACTTTCTGGTGGTGCAATTCCAAAAAAGTGTATCGGTGTGCAAAACTGGCGATGTGACACCAAAACTCTGCTACCCAATAAAGACACATGATTTTGTTTTATAAAAAGGCCATTGCATGTGCAACATCAATGGCAAGGGCTTGAAATGCCCGATTTGATACTCATGGCATTGCATGAGAGATGGGAGCCGGTAAGGGCTCGGGTTGAGTTGCATGAGTGAGTTTCATCTTATTTCATGGCATTACATAGTGATTTCCAACATTGAATTGCATATTCTTTGCAGCCTTCACCTTTTAAGGTGTTGGTTGTAGTTGTCCTTTGATAAAAAAAAATTGCGTATTCTTAATTGGAATGGTTATTGTTTGTTAAATGTTGCATGTGGATATTTCATATGCACTTAGGTTGGGAAGTGACCTTTTTAAGATATACCCTATTGAGCATAGCTCACCCTTTATGGAAAAATATTTCAAGTACAGGTTATACACCAGTGGACGGCTCGTATTTGCGGCCTAAAGGATGAAGAAAACCTGACTTGTGGCTTTTAAACCTTTTTTTTGTAAAACTTTTTGTGAAATTCGGTTTTGGACATGTAAATTTATGAAAATGATTGTAAATTTCTGAAAAAAATTTTGTGAGAGTATTAATTGATGTATATTGGACCTCAAATAGGTCATGTGATTAAATATTATATGATTGCATAAGTTGTGTTTTTGGTAGAGCTCCCCGTACAAAGGAGATTCTGTCAGAATTTTGTTAAATTATGGATCCTGGTAAATGAGGCATAACGGCGTGATATCGAGTTATACGGTATCCACGGGTATTTCATAGGTTGATGGGTGATCAACGGATTGACAAAAGACCCCTGATTTTGTAACGCCCCAAAAACCCCATTGGGTGACATTACATTCTAAAAACCATTCACCGCATGAGAGCATTAAGTAAATCCATCACGACGAAAGTTTCATTCATCCACCATTCATATTTTAACAAAATTTGGGCAGAGTCTCCTCTGTTCGGGGAGCTCTACCCAAAACACAACCTGTGCAATTCTACTATAATGACCACACCGGGTCCATTTAACTACCATAAAATCAATCCATCCAATTTACATGTTATCCCAAAAGAATAGGCCAAGTTATGGCCTTTACATTCCCACAAAAGTACTATAATACACAGCGGAATTTATAAAATAAAAACTAGGCTATACAATTCTCCCAAAAGATTATCCAAGTCTATAACAAAAGAAAGGGGGGTCGCTCTAAGCATCCACCTCGGGATCCACGCTCCCTTCTATCGGAGTCTCCAAATATGTCGGCCCCTCGACTCCCAGCTCCTCGTCAAAGGCAAAATCTGAAAGGTGGGGAAGTAGGGGGGTGAGCACAAGGCTCTGTAGGAGGATCCTTCCAAACCCATTCAAGGTTTTGAAATCAAGTAAAACAGGTAGGTCACGTTTCGCACATACATATAAATGAATTTTAAAGTAAAGTAAGGACATTTTAAAGGAGATCTCAAGTTTGTACAATAATAAGGACTTGAACGAGAATAAAATCACGTTTAATTGACAAACAATTTCCAACATAATCCACTCCACCATACACCATTTCCACAAGGTATCGCGGCATCCCATACTACCCGAAACTCTTGGAAAAATAATATTTGGTACAATGAACAAAAATTTCTATTTGGTACCACTCAAGTAGGTTGTCGCTTCTCATGAATCTACCCGACGATTCTACCTCGTTCACCCATTTCCACTAACAATCACAGACCAATTTAGGAAGGGCATGTACCGTCTCATACGGCCTTGACGAGATCCTTCCAAGGTGTCTAGTATACTAACCCTTTTCCCCGGTATCCGTGAACAATAGTGGTCACTGTCACCACAGTGATCCACTACGAGCATTAGGCAACCATCTCACCCCCCATTGGGATAGACTAACCTCTAATGCTCTACGGCAGTTTTCGAAGGTAATCCAAGTCCCTCACAACACCATACACAAGAGTGACATACCAACAATATACTCAACCTCATATACAAGCAAATTCCATGATGTTTCCCCAAATTTTCACAAGCAAGATACATAATAGAACAATTTAAGAAAATATACCCATTTCGCAAATCATATAACAAGAGACAAGTTTAAAGGAAATAAGCATGAGATCATCAATACAATCATTTTACTACCCAACACAAAGTTCTAGAATTTTCGAAATCAAGATGATGTGAAGATATAGAGAAAAATCCATATTTCCCCCAAAAACTAGAGTTTGATGGATTTCCAACCATCATTTTGTTCAAATCATGGGAATGTTTGTAAACATACCAAGGAACAAGAAACCCATAACAAATACATACTATTAAGAGCCAAATTCTACATGTATAATAACCCTAACATCAATGGACAAGGATGGAAGAAAACCCTACCTCAATGTTCTTAAAAACCTAGGTTTAGTGTGAAGAAGATGAAGATTTGATCTTCTTTGAAGTATAGATCTCCTCTTGATCTTGTGTTTTATCCTTCTCTCTTCCTCTAGAGTCCTAAGAGAAGTGGGTTGAGAGTGGAATGAGAGAAATGAGAGTAAAGGCTGAAATCTGTGTTTTTAAACACAGAAATCCCGATTTTTTTTTTCTTTTACTGTTCATGGGCTGCTTCGATATTACTTTGTTATCGGGGCATAACTCTCTCATCCGAGCTCCGATTGAGATGATTCAAGATGCTATGGAAAGCTAAGAAAGAACTCTACAACTTTCATGTTTTGAGTTTTAAGAGATATTGACCACATCAACGTCTAAATTGGGCTTGAAGTTGCAGCCAGTGCAAAGTTCACGTGCACTGTTCACTATTTCATCCCTTTTTCCATTTCCAATCTACCAAATTCAAACACACATCGCTACACCTATCCCCATTTTTACAAAAATTATTTAATATATATCTATATGCATATATATAAAATAAAATGCGGAGTGTTACAATCCACCCCCCTTAAAGAAAGTTTCGTCCTCGAAACTTACCTCAAGTATCGAACAAATATGGATATTTCTCTCGCATCTCCCACTCCGGTTCCCAAGTTGCTTCCTCTACGCCATGATGTTGCCACAGGACTTTCACCAGTTGGATTACCTTGTTGCGAAGCACTTTCTCCTGGATATCAAGAATCTTCACCGGCTGCTCTTCATAGGTGACTCCATCTTGCACTTCAATATCCTCCAAATCCACGACATGCGACGTATCTGGTTGACACTTCCTCAACATCGAAACGTGGAACACGTCATGAACTCCTGACAACGATACTGGTAGCCGAAGTTGGTATGCTACTTTGCCCACTGTCTTGATCACTTCAAATGGACCGATGTACCTTGGAGCGAGTTTTCCTTTCTTACCGAATCTAAGTACGCCCTTCTTGGGTGACACTTTAAGAAATACAAAATCTCCCTCCTTGAATTCCAAAGGCCTTCTTCTCCTATCCGCATAGCTCTTTTGTCGACTCTGTGCTGTGCGTAATCTCTCCCGAATGAGCTGAATCTTCTCCGTTGTCTCCCGTACAATCTCGGGCCCAAACATACTACTCTCTCCGGCTTCCAACCAACACGTCGGGGATCTACATGGTCTTCCATACAAAGCTTCATATGGTGCCATTCCGATACTCGCTTGGTAACTGTTGTTGTACGCAAATTCCACCAACGGTAAGTGATCGCTCCAACTCCCTTTGAAGTCCAACGCGCAAGCCCGTAACATGTCTTCCAAAATCTGTATCACTCTCTCGGATTGGCCATCTGTTTGAGGGTGAAAGGCTGTGCTGAAATGTAACTCTGTCCCCATAGCTTGTTGTAGACTTTGCCAAAAACGAGCCACAAAACGAGAATCGCGATCCGACACGATAGAAAGTGGAACTCCATGCAATCGAACAATCTCTCGAATGTACAGTCGGCTCAAGATCTCTAATGAGTCTGTGGTCTTCATCCCCAAAAAGTGAGCTGACTTGGTGAGTCGATCTACGATAACCCATACGGCGTTATGCCCTCTTGAAGTCCGTGGAAAACCCGACACGAAGTCCATGGTGATATGATCCCACTTCCACTCCGGGATAGGCAGAGACTGTAATAATCCTCCAGGTCGTTGGTGCTCAATCTTCACTTGCTGACATACGGCACACCTTGAAATGAACTTTGTTACATCCTTCTTCATTCCACTCCACCAATATTGTCGTTTCATATCTCTATACATTTTTGTACTCCCCGGATGTATAGAGAACTTCGATCGGTGACACTCTCCCAACACTTCTTCCCTCACTTGGTCGTCGTTTGGCACGCATAATCTTCCCCGAAACTGTAACTCCTCATTCTTTATAGACCAATCCTCAACAATCTCATTCCTCTCCAAT
The DNA here is from genome assembly GCA_963454935.2 of Ilex paraguariensis. NCBI lineage: Eukaryota > Viridiplantae > Streptophyta > Magnoliopsida > Aquifoliales > Aquifoliaceae > Ilex > Ilex paraguariensis. Next base: position 523,425 of record CAUOFW020001737.1, on the reverse strand, counting down.
TTATCCCGAATTTCTGTCAACTCGGGATCTAACCGTTGCAACTCCACAATCCTTTGTCGGAGGATTGGTTGAGCTACTAGGTTAAACAAACATGGTCGATCCTCCGGTCCATTAACCCATAGATCAAACTCCTCCAACGTATCAATCATTTTCCACCGTTTAGCCGCAAGGACATTGATTTCACCCTGAGACTTCCTACTCAATGCATCCGCTACTACATTAGCCTTCCCCGGATGATAGTTGAGAGTGAAGTCGTAATCTTCTAAGTACTCAATCCACCTTCTCTGCCGGAGATTCAATTCTTTCTGTGTGAACACATACTTGAGGCTTTTATGATCCGAGAACACTTGAAATTTCTCTCCATACAAGTAACACCTCCACAACTTAAGAGCAAAAACCACAGCGGCTAGCTCCAAGTCGTGAGTGGGATAGTTCTGCTCATGAATCTTGAGTTGCCTCGAGCCATAAGCAACCACCTTGCCTCCTTGCATCAACACACATCCCAAGCCTCGTAGTGAAGCATCGGTGTAAACATCGTAACCTTCCCCACTGTTCGGAATAATGAGGATCGGTGCCGTCGTCAACTTTTCCTTCAAGGTGCGAAAAGCTAATTCACACGCTTGAGTCCACACAAATTTCTCCCCCTTCTTGGTAAGGCGAGTCATCGGCATCGCAAGCTTGGAAAAACCTTCCACAAACCTACGATAGTAACCGGCTAACCCCAAGAAACTACGTATTTCTGTCACATTCTTTGGTGGTTCCCATTGCATCACGGCCTCAATCTTCGAGGAATCAACCGCTACCCCTTGCTCGGACACAACATGGCCAAGGAACTTCACTTCCTTCATCCAAAACTCACACTTGCTCATCTTCGCATATAACTTATGTTCTCTCAATGTTTGTAGCACAACCGAGAGATGATGTGCATGTTCTTCTTGTGTCCGGGAATAAATCAATATGTCATCAATAAACACAATGACAAATTGATCTAGATATGGCCGGAATACCCTGTGCATCAAATCCATGAAGGCTGCTGGAGCATTAGTCAATCCGAACGGCATCACTGTATACTCGAAGTGACCATACCGAGTACGAAAAGCAGTCTTAGGAATATCCTCCTCCTTGATACGCAGTTGATGGTACCCGGTGCGGAGATCAATCTTGGAGTAGAACTTAGAACCCCTCAATTGATCAAATAAATCATCAATGCGCGGCAAGGGGTACTTGTTCTTCACCGTCACCCGATTCAACCGTCGGTAATCTGTGCATAACCGAAGTGTTTCATCCGTCTTCTTCACAAAGAGGACCGGGGCTCCCCAAGGTGAAGTGCTCAGACGAATGAATCCAATTGCCAACAAGTGGTCCAATTGCTTCCTTAGCTCCTTCAACTCCAAAGGCGCCATCCGATAAGGAGCAATAGAAATAGGTTCGGTTCCCGGATAAAGATCAATTGCGAACTCAATCTCTCTCTGTGGCGGTAACCCGGGTAATTCATCTGGGAAGACATCCGAAAAATCCGATATAATCAACACCATACCCGAGTGGGATCTATCCCGATCATCTCCCATCAAGCTAGCCAAGAAACTCAAGTGGCTCCCTGCCTTAGCTTTTAAGAATTTACTTCCCGTAGTAGGAAATGGATGGAAAGAATCTCGGTTATTCACAAAACTGAAATTTACTCCTCCCGGCAATTGAAATGTAATCCGCTTGCGGAAACAATCCATTATCGCACGAAAAGTGGATAACAAGTTCATCCCAAAAATCATGTCATACCCCTTCATCTCTAAAGCAATCAAATCCACAATCAATTCGTGCTCCCCAATACGAAGCACACAACCCTTGCAGACTCGGCTAGTACCCAACTGTTCTCCCGTAGGCAAGTCAACAGTCAAAGCATGTTCTAACTTCTCGAAATCCAATCCCAAATTCATAGCATATGCAGTACGTATAAAAGAATGAGTAGCACCAGGATCGAATAAGATTCGGGCCCAAGAATTGTAGAGAAGAATGATACCTTCCACAACGGCATTGGAGGCATCCTCCTCTGGTTGGATTAAGGCAAATACCCTCCCCAGATTGGCATCACCGGGGGCTTGAGCTCTCAATGGTCTCGGTGGTGGAGGGGGCCTATTTGCATTTGATGGCCCGGCTGACTGATTGGTCTTGGGTGGAAGTGACGGGCAGTTGTTTCGGAAGTGCCCTACACCTCCACAAGCAAAGCATTGACGAGGGTCAGTGCTTGGTCTAGTCGGGGCATGCCCCTCTCCTCGGACTGTAAGAGGTCTCTGCCCCACCGCTTGATCGGGGTGACGATATGGTAACGCCCTCGGTGCTCCACTGCTACTGGCACCTGTACGGATCGGGCCTCCTCTAGCATAGCTCTGTCTCCTCTGAGAGTCATCAATGTCTCTCTCCACCAATGCCGCTCTGTCAACCAAATCTCTGTAGTCCCGGATTCTAAGTGCCACAAGCTTCTCTCTGATGGTCGGTCTCAAACCCTGCTCGAAGCGCTTGGCCCTCCTATCCTCGGTGGATATGAACTCTGAAGCATAACGGGATAGCTCATCGAACCTCCTCTCATACTCAGCCACGGTCATACTGCCCTGCCGCAAGGCTAGAAAGTCTGCACTCATCTTATCTCTGACAGACTCTGGAAAATACTTGTCGTTGAAGCTTTGCTCAAACTCCTCCCAAGTGAGCGTATTAGTGTCCCTCCTTTTCTTCACTGACTCCCACCAGTAATCGGCCTCCCCTTCCAACAAATAGGTAGCCAAGCCAACCCGAAGGTCCCCGGCGATCCCCATACCATCACAAATTTTTTTCACCCGGCGGATCCATCTATCCGCATCTAAGGGATTGGAGCTCCCTTGGAAGGTGGGTGGGTGTTGCCGTAGAAATTCTCGAAGAGCCACCATCCTTCGGTTTTCATCGCCGTTGCCCGGTACTTGGACTAAAGGACGAACTCCACCGTTGTGGTGGTTGTTCCCACCTGGTTGTTGCACTAGGGTGGTGAGTTCCCTTAAACATTGGTAAATACCCTGTATGGCGTCGAGAGGTGGTGGAGGTGGTGGATTTGCTTGACCACGACCACGCCCACGTCCACGTCCACGTACCCGTTCACCGTCCATCCTGCATATCAATTCACAATTTAGTTTCATTGATGTACAAGACATCCTAAATATCACTTTAATCTACAGCATAAGGTTCATATAAAATTAGACCAACAATTTCCTTCAACTTAATCCTACTTCCCGAGTGGTAATCCATAACCTACAGCTCCCATGTAAGACCTAAAGCCTAGGCTTTGATACCAAATCTGTAACGCCCCAAAAACCCCATTGGGTGACATTACATTCTAAAAACCATTCACCGCATGAGAGCATTAAGTAAATCCATCACGACGAAAGTTTCATTCATCCACCATTCATATTTTAACAAAATTTGGGCAGAGTCTCCTCTGTTCGGGGAGCTCTACCCAAAACACAACCTGTGCAATTCTACTGTAATGACCACACCGGGTCCATTTAACTACCATAAAATCAATCCATCCAATTTACATGTTATCCCAAAAGAATAGGCCAAGTTATGGCCTTTACATTCCCACAAAAGTACTATAATACACAGCGGAATTTATAAAATAAAAACTAGGCTATACAATTCTCCCAAAAGATTATCCAAGTCTATAACAAAAGAAAGGGGGGTCGCTCTAAGCATCCACCTCGGGATCCACGCTCCCTTCTATCGGAGTCTCCAAATATGTCGGCCCCTCGACTCCCAGCTCCTCGTCAAAGGCAAAATCTGAAAGGTGGGGAAGTAGGGGGGTGAGCACAAGGCTCTGTAGGAGGATCCTTCCAAACCCATTCAAGGTTTTGAAATCAAGTAAAACAGGTAGGTCACGTTTCGCACATACATATAAATGAATTTTAAAGTAAAGTAAGGACATTTTAAAGGAGATCTCAAGTTTGTACAATAATAAGGACTTGAACGAGAATAAAATCACGTTTAATTGACAAACAATTTCCAACATAATCCACTCCACCATACACCATTTCCACAAGGTATCGCGGCATCCCATACTACCCGAAACTCTTGGAAAAATAATATTTGGTACAATGAACAAAAATTTCTATTTGGTACCACTCAAGTAGGTTGTCGCTTCTCATGAATCTACCCGACGATTCTACCTCGTTCACCCATTTCCACTAACAATCACAGACCAATTTAGGAAGGGCATGTACCGTCTCATACGGCCTTGACGAGATCCTTCCAAGGTGTCTAGTATACTAACCCTTTTCCCCGGTATCCGTGAACAATAGTGGTCACTGTCACCACAGTGATCCACTACGAGCATTAGGCAACCATCTCACCCCCCATTGGGATAGACTAACCTCTAATGCTCTACGGCAGTTTTCGAAGGTAATCCAAGTCCCTCACAACACCATACACAAGAGTGACATACCAACAATATACTCAACCTCATATACAAGCAAATTCCATGATGTTTCCCCAAATTTTCACAAGCAAGATACATAATAGAACAATTTAAGAAAATATACCCATTTCGCAAATCATATAACAAGAGACAAGTTTAAAGGAAATAAGCATGAGATCATCAATACAATCATTTTACTACCCAACACAAAGTTCTAGAATTTTCGAAATCAAGATGATGTGAAGATATAGAGAAAAATCCATATTTCCCCAAAAACTAGAGTTTGATGGATTTCCAACCATCATTTTGTTCAAATCATGGGAATGTTTGTAAACATACCAAGGAACAAGAAACCCATAACAAATACATACTATTAAGAGCCAAATTCTACATGTATAATAACCCTAACATCAATGGACAAGGATGGAAGAAAACCCTACCTCAATGTTCTTAAAAACCTAGGTTTAGTGTGAAGAAGATGAAGATTTGATCTTCTTTGAAGTATAGATCTCCTCTTGATCTTGTGTTTTATCCTTCTCTCTTCCTCTAGAGTCCTAAGAGAAGTGGGTTGAGAGTGGAATGAGAGAAATGAGAGTAAAGGCTGAAATCTGTGTTTTTAAACACAGAAATCCCGAATTTTTTTTTTTTTACTGTTCATGGGCTGCTTCGATATTACTTCGTTATCGGGGCATAACTCTCTCATCCGAGCTCCGATTGAGATGATTCAAGATGCTATGAAAGCTAAGAAAGAACTCTACAACTTTCATGTTTTGAGTTTTAAGAGATATTGACTACATCAAGGTCTAAATTGGGCTTGAAGTTGCAGCCAGTGCACAGTTCACATGCACTGTTCACTATTTCATCCCTTTTTCCATTTCCAATCTACCAAATTCAAACACACATCGCTACACCTATCCCCATTTTTACAAAAATTATTTAATATATATCTATATGCATATATATAAAATAAAATGTGGAGTGTTACAGATTTTTTAGGTGTCATAGCTTGATATCAGAGCATAGGCCATAGATATTATATGAGCCTTGTGGGAGATGAGTCTATAATCTTCCATTGCGAGAGTTAAAGAGGTTTAAAATCCATGGTGTAGCTTAGGCTCTGATGACCGTCATAGCTTGGTATCAGAGCTTCAGTTCTCAATTTACCCATGGCTTGCGAGGCATAAGTTTCGACCATTGCATCCATTGAGCATTTCATTTTATGTGATTTAATTGCTACATGTTATGTGTTATGTGTTATGTGAATAATTTGCATGGTTAAATGTATATGAAAAAGGGACACTAGGGTTAGAAAACATAATCTTGGAGGTTGAAAAAAAGAAAAGGAACGGAACAGTTCAGGGTATAGATGTCTATTAGTAAGTGGCACACGCACTAAGTGAGACAAGGAGAGAAATTTCAATGTTACAACTTTGATCCCTACCTTGAGATACTAAGTTAGTGCTCTATTGCTATTTGAAAAGCCATTGTATATGAGTTCTCCCCTAGGAGCTAGGGTGAGTGTTGTTCAGATGTGTCAGGATTGTGAGTTAGAGATCTCGGGAATTCTACTCACCGTGGATTTTAGAGTCATGGACATGTCAGAGTTTGATATCATCCTTGGGATGGATTGGTTGACAACACATCGTGTGGTCATCGATTATGATCAGAAGAGGGTCACTGCCTACACACCGGAGGACGTTTGTTTCAAGTTTCGGGGGAAAAAGTATGATACTTTACCCCCAAGTAGTGTATGACTCATGTTGGCACAGGCAGTTAATGGGTTGGCTGACAAACCTTACCCTAGAGAACGAGATGAGACAGGAGTTGGGTTTATCTCGGGTGATTTGTGAGTATGAGGATGTTTTTCGGGATGAACTACCGAGATTAGCTCCACATAGGGATGTAGACTTTACTATTGAGTTTCAGCCCAATACATCGCCCATTTCTATGACTCCGCATAGAATGACACCTGTAAATTTGCAAGAACTCAAGTTCCAACTGTAAGAATTGATGGACAAGGGGTTCATTAGACCGAGCACATCACCTTGGGGAGCTCCAGTGTTGTTTTACAAGAAGAATGATAAGACTCTTCAGCTACGTATAGACTATCCGTAGTCGAATCAGATTACTATCAAGAATAGATACCCTATGCCGAAGATTGATGACTTGTTTGATTAACTGAGAGGGACACAGGTCTACTCCATGATAGATCTACGCACGAGATACCATCAGTTGAGGATTAGGGAGATAGATATCCCTAAGACGGCGTTTAGGAGGCAACATTGAAGCGTAAGCACACTATACGTACTAGTTATTCGTTCTTGTTTCGAGGATGGAGATACATTTTTGTAACCATAAGTACTCTATTACTTGTTGCATATGCATATAGTTGAATGTGTATGTGTGTGTGAATTTCGGGGACGAAATTCTTTTAAGGGGGAAGAATGTAAAACCTGGGTAAATTTGAACTTTTTATAAAAAAGGGCAAAACAATAATTTGTCACTATAGTGTGGGTTGAAAACCCGTATTTCTCTAGAGCTCGGATGACGAAACAAACATCACCCTTGGATTCATCTTGCGAAATCTATTACCCAAATAATTTTCATCAAATTTCGAGATAGTTGAATTTTTCACGTTTTTTGAGGCGATGTGACACCCCAAAATCCGGGGGTCCATTGATTACTCATCAACCCACGGAATGCCCGTGGATACCGAGTGACTCGATATCTCAACGTTATGCCCCATTTACCGGGGTCCATCCTTTATTAAAATTTGGGCAGAGTCTCCTTTGTAAGGAGAACTCTACTCAAAACACAACCTGTGCATTATATAATAACAAGACCTATCTGAGGTCCTATATTCAACAATGACCACACCGTGTCCATTTATAAGTAAACATTGGCCACACCGGGTCCAATTATCCATATTCATACAAACATCCAAGATTATATTAAAACAGTCGATATAGATTCTATCACAATTTCTTTACACATTACATGCCAAAGATTCTATCACAATTCCTTTACACATTACATACCAAAATTTAATTACAAGTTTAATTTTACAAAAGAAATGGATTGAAAGCCACAAGTCGGCTTTTCTTCCTCATTAAGTGCCCGAGTAAGTGCCGTCCCTCGGCGTATGACCCGTACCTGAAATGTTTCCCGTATAGGGTGAGCCAACGCCTAGTAGAGAAAAACTCCTACTAGGGCTACTCCCCATCTTAAATGCATATGCAATGTGTATAAGCAACATTTAACATTTAACAACCATTCATACAATGTATTCAATGTTGAAATGTAACCATGTCATGCCATGAAATAAGATGATACTCACTCATGCATTTAAACTCAAGTCCTCACTGACTTCCACAACACAATGCAATGCCAATGTGTAATGACCCGTCTTCGACGGAAATACATCCAATGATCGCTTTGAATAAAAAATCATGCGTTTTATAAATCAGATCATTATTGGATGGTACTCATTAAATGAGTATTTTCTTATAAATCAAAATCTTGTGTCTTGTTGGGCAACGGATTTTGGATTTTATACCACCGGTTCCGTATACCATACTACACTTTTCCAGAATTTTACCACAAGGGAGTGTATAACCAAGTCGTCGGGTCTTGCACCCGAGGGAGAGTCTAGCCCTACTTGCTATACCCGACACAAGTTTTCTTCCATGCAACCATGCGACTCAAAGGGGATCTTCGATCCACTTTTTCCCGAACCCACTTACCAACCACCAAACAAGGTATTTGATCAACCATGCATCTCACACACCCACACTCATGACTTATGCCCATGAATGTGATGCCTCTATGCACAATGATACAATGTTCAATATGCTATGAATGACATATGAACAATCTCAACATATCATGATAAGTTATGTTCTAAGCATATAGATACCATATTTGTCACAAATTCAATATATCATAACATGCATATACCAACAATTGCATTTCCAATCATAAATCATGTTATAAGTCCATAATTTCACTTTCATAATCATAGGCAAGTGATATCACAACTTTTAGGCTAATAACACACCTAATCATTAAGGCATAATATAACACATAACGGCCCATGTAATAGCCCACGTACTGGCTCTTATCTAAACCACAAAACAGCCCATACAAACCACCATATAACAGCCCGTATATAGCCCACAAAATAGCTTAAAAACAGTCCGCAAAAATAGTCCAAAAATAGTCACAATTTTAGTCCATAACATGGCCTAAAAACAGTCCATAATTCAGCCCCTTAAACAGCTCAAATTTAGCCCCTTAACAGTCCCTAATTAGTGCACAAAATAGCCCTTAATTAGTGCACAAAATAGCCCTTAATTAGTGCACAAAACAGCCCTTAATTAGTGCACAAAACAGCCCCAATTTCAGCACCAAAATAGTCCATTTGGACAGCCCTTGGACAGCCCACATATAAACCAATTTCAGCCACTAAAAGCCTACTTAAGGTAAGAATAAAACCAAGGTAGGTGGGAACCCTACCTCAATAGAAGTGTAAGAACTTCTATAACACCAAAACAACCTCAAAGCTTTGATTTTCCCCAAAGTCTCCTCTTGGATCTTCGGTGAAAATCCACTCTTTTTGGTACGTACGCGTAGCCCTCGTTGAGGAGATGAACTTTGGCTCTTGGTCCGAGTTGATCCGAGCGACGGAACACCGAATATTGAAGAAAGAAGAATTGTTTTCTCTCTTTTCTCTCCTCTTTCTCTCCAACATGTGAACTAGCAGAAAACCAGCAGAATACAGAGATATCTCTGCTGAAATATCTAATATTTAACACTATTTATAATTTTCAAGACATGGCCCGAGTCGCGCCATGTGTCCCCCACTTGCTCGGTCCGTTTTCACCCCGAAACGATTTAATTTCGTACCAGTTTAAGCTCAAAATATTTTATATAAAATTTATTTAAAATATTTTCTAACTTTCAAAAATTTTTTTTAAAATTTCGTTTTTGGGCGTCACCGGACACCCGTTGCCTCGAAAAATGTGAAAAACTCGACTATCTCGGAATTCGACGAAAATTGACAGGGCAGCTAGATTTCGCGATGCGAATCCAACAATGAGGTTCGTTTCATCACCCGAGGTCTAGAAAAATACCAAATTGTTAACCCGCGCTATAATGACAAATTACTATTTTGCCATTTTTTTCAAAAAAAGTTAAAATTTTTCCCGAGTTTCACAGGCGATCTAGTGTTGGGTGACCTCAAAAACAACCCAAAAAATAAAATTTCAAAAATTTTATAATAATTTAAATAAAATTCATATAAAAATATTTTAAAATTGAACTTGAACGAAATTTAATCGTTTCAGGGCAAAAATAGACCTCAGAACAGGGAACGCGTGGTGCGACGTGGACCAAGCAATAAAGGTATAAATAAGAGACACAAAATCTAGATTTTAGACAAATCTCTCTGCTGGATTCTGTTGGGTTTAACGTTGGAAGAGGAAAAAGAGAGAATTCCAAACTTCTCTTTCCGATCTACAAAGTTTCATCGGTCGGAATTCTTCGGGACAAGTATTAAAATTGATCTATGTGACGAGGCCTACGCAATCATACCAAAAAAGACGGGTTTCACCGAAAATTCAAAGACAAAATTTTGGGAAAAGTTTGATTTTGGGTAAGAGTTGGGTTCTTGGAGCTTCCTAGCATTGTCTTACGCTTAAAGAGGTAGAGTTTTCATCCTAATTAGATTTATTTCCAGCCTAGGACGACTATGTGAAATGGGTGGGTTGTTATATGTATGTTAACACTTGCCTATTGTAGTTGATTTAATAGAAATGGGTAAATTCAATTCTAGTATGAATTGGTAATTAGAAATTGCTAGTTTGTGATTTCTTGGAAGTTTTGATAATTGGGTATGTGAAAATCACTTAATCTGATTTTTTTTTTGAGTTATGTGATAAATTTGGGTATTTTATGTGATTACATGATTTGGTACCTTAAAGGTGTTTGATTAAATGTCTATGTGAAATAAAGTGTGTTAATTGCATGAGATTATGTGAAAACATGATTGAAAATTGTTGTTGGATAAAAATGTTGATATATTGACATTCTGATGAATTATGATAATTATATGCTTTTGATATAAATTTTCATGGAATATGTAGATATGTGGTTAAATTGGTTCATATGACATTCATTACATATGGATATGATATTGATATTGCAATTGTTTATTGCATTGCATAAGCATGGGAAACATTGCATTAATGGGCATTTGACATGGGCGTGAGTGTGTGTGCATATTGTGGATCAAACACCATTCTTGGTGATTGATAAGTGAACTTGGAAAGGTTAGACATAGGTCTGACTAAGTTACATGGTCGTATGAAAAACTTGTGTCGGGTATAGCAAGCAAGGCTACATTCTCTCTCGGGTGCAAGACTCGATTACTTGGTTTATATACTTTCCGACGGTACAATTCCAAAAAAGTGTATCGGTGTACGGAACTAGCAGTGTGACACCAAAACTTCACTACCCAATAAAGACACATGATTTTGTTTTATAAAAAAGTTATTAGATGTGCATCATCAATGGCAAGGGCTTGAAATGCCTGATTTTATACTCATGACATTGCATGGGTGATGAAAGCCAGTAAGGGCTCGAGTTGAATTGTATGAGTGAGTTTCATCTCATTTTCATGGCATTTTGTGGTGATTTCTAACATTTAATTGCATATTCTTGATTGGAATGGTTGTTACTTGTTGAATGTTGCATGTGGATATTTCATATGTACTTAGGTTGGGGAGTGACCTCTTTAGGAGATACCCTATTGAGCGTGACTTATCCTTTATGGGAAAACATTTTAAGTACAGGTTATACATCGATGGACTGCTCATATTTGGTGCCTCAAGAATGAAGAAAAACTGACTTGTGACTTTTAAACCTTGTTTTGTAAAACTTTTGTGAAATTTGATTTTAGACATGTAAATCTATAGAAATGATTGTAATTGAACTTGTATTAACTATGTTCGATGCATAAATTCATGATGTGGGAGTATGAATTGATGTATATTGGACCTCGGATGGGCCATGTGATTAAATATTGTATGATTACACAAGCTGTGTTTTGGGTAGAGCTCCCCGTACAAAAGAGACTCTGCCTGAATTTTGTTAAATTATGGATTCCGGTAAATGGGGCATATCGGCATGATATCGAGTTACACAGTATCCACGGATATTCCGCAGGTTGATATATGATCAACAAGTTGACAAAGGACCCCCGATTTTTGGGGTGTCACATTAATAGACACATTATAAAACCAAAATAAACATCTATATAATAAAGTAGTTAGAAAAGTTTGTCTGGAATTTTTCGCGATTCATATCATTTGACAATTATTGATTTGAAGGTCAGGGGTGGAGCCAGAAAATTGTTTTAGGGTGGACACTGTATATTTTAACAAGCTAAATTTTTTTTTCTTGTAATTGATAAAAATAGAATAATGCATTTATATTTAATTATAACCTATTTTAGTATTAAAAGTTCATTAAACTTAAAAGACTAAAATTGCTAAGTATAGTAGATACAAATGACAATATATATCCTTTTACCAAATAAAGGTTAATCAAAACTATTTAAGATTGACTTCGATGATTTTTTATACTTTAAAAGTCTTATCACTTGGCTATTTATCATTCATTTGATTACACAATAAAATATATTTTCTATCATGTCTGTGATAATTACTAAAATAAATGTTAAAATTATAAGTAAACTCATGGATATATTATGCATTTTCTGGTCTTGATTAAAAAAATAGGGTAGACACAATTTAAAATATTGAAAAAATACTTAAAAAATATACAAGTAATTTTAGAAAAAAAAAAATTAGGGTAGGCATGTGCCCCCCCCCCCCCCCCCCCCGGGCATAAGGTGGCTCCGCCCCTGCAGACGATCCTCATGCAAAACTCCTATTTGTCATCTAACTCTCTCTTCCCATCTAATACTAACTAATACAACTATCTCTCTAATTGGACTTTTATTCTTTTTACAACTCTAAATCTTTTATATCTCATATAACTCTCTTTCTTTGTCTCATACTCTTTCTCTCTCTCTCTCTCCTATCTCTCACACATTTTAAGCATACACTCTCTCATCTCTTATATAACTTTGGATGGCTATATATATATCTAATAATAACAAAATATATCTAATACCCATTAAAACTCTAATAATAAGGATTATCTCTAACAAATTATTAGTTCATTAACATATGTCATCATATATATATATATATATATATAGATAAATACATTTATATCTTTATGATCCTAATTGGATTTTCATTCATTTTGCATATCTCATTCTTATCTCTCACACATTTTAAACACACACACTCTCATCTCTCATATAACTCTATCTTCCTCATACTCACACTCTCTATTTCTCTATCCTAAACGCATATTATAAAAAAGCAATAGGAGTTGGAGAGGTTGGCTTTGACGGCTATATATATCTAATAATAACAAAATACATATAATACCCATTAAAACTCTAATAACAAGGATTATCTAAAAAACAATTTAAACATACACTCTTTCATATCTCATATAACTTTCTCTCTCTATCTCATACTCTCATATCTCATACGTTTATCACACCTCTCATATAACTCTCTCTCTATCTATCACATAGTCTCTCTCTCTCTCTCTATATATATATATATATATATACCCGCCAACACACAAACGTCAATATCGACTTCTACCCAAAAAAAAAGAAGATATTTTTAGGTGTAATGATTAAATATATAAATTGTGTACAAGTTGATATTTTTTAGGGGTTGTATTTTTTGAGGAAGTTGTCAAATTTTTTTAGAAAATAGTATTTTCAAATTGATTTTGAATTGTGTAACTAAAGAAAATAATAAAAAAATAAAGTACTGTTTGAAAATATTTATATTGCATGACCGGTACTAGAATTTTTTAGAGTCACTTAGTGCCTTCAAGCACGTGCTATTACTAGTATACACTATTACACATACTATTAAACCAAAATAAATACACACACTCTGCTAGAACAAAATAAACACACACATTATTACACCAAAATACAAATATACACACATTATTATATCAAAATACACACATATACGCACACACTATATCTCACTATTACACCAAAACACACAAAATACACTATTACACCAAAATAAACATTCCCACCCCAACACACACTATTACACCAAAATACATGCACACACACACACTATTACACCAAAATAAAAATACACACACACATACACCAAAATAAAAATACACATTATTAACACATAAACACAGACTGTTACACCAAAATAAACACATATACACTATTACACCAAAATAAACACATACATACACACACTATTACACAAAATACACACATGCACACACTATTACAACAAAATAAAAATGCACACAATATTATACCATAATACACACACACAAGTACACCAAAATAAAGACACACAAACACTATTAACACATACACACACACACACTATTAACACATAAACACACACATTGTTACACCAAAATAAACACATACACACTATTACACCAAAATAAACACATACACACTATTACACCAAAATAAACACATACACACACACACTATTAGACCAGAATAAATACATACATACTATTACACCAAAATAAACAAAAAAACATCCACTATTACACTAAAATAAACGCATACACACTATTCCGCCAAAATAAACACACATACACACATTGTTACACCCAAATAAACACACATTAAACAACAAAAACAAGACACACTAAGTAATCAACATGCACACCCACCCTTTGACACACATAATGACGCGCACACACACAAAATCTTGATACAATGTGACATACAATGACATACACATTGATAAAATAAAAAGACAAACACAATTAGTGCTCCATTGCATAGCATATTTCATACCAATAATTTCACATCATCCTTCATCACACAAAAAAAAAAATTAATCCACAAAAAAGATACACATAACCATAGCACCATGTTCAACCAAACATTAAGACAAGTCTCAGAAGAACATTGCATAATCTAAAAGCAAACAATGTGATTCATTGTCAAATATTGTGCTAAACTTCACTTCCTTCTTTGACGAACCTTCTTCATCCTAAACCAAAACAAAAAATTTGAATTATACTCTAAGACCCAAAAGGAAAAACTAAACGTAAAAGTTGAACCAAGTTCACAATAAAAAAGAAAAAACTTACATATCCATTTTCAGCATCGTATTAGACTCCACACCAACTTCCCAAGTTCATCCCATATCATTTGAAGAGGCACCAAATCCAACAATTAATTTCTCAATGCCAATTACAAGTTCCTCTTCCTCATCTGAATCTTCTTGAACTACTTAAAGCAAGTGCATATCATGAAATTCTAATGTTGTAAATCTCAAAATAATTAATTATAATATTAGCATGAAATTGCAAGAGTTAATTTTACTTTCTAAACCATGTAACCAATTTCATGTGCATAACAATGCCTCTACATTCTTCGGCAAAATTGAACTATGATATTTTCCAATGATACGGCCTCCAATACTAAAAGCTGATTCGAAGGCAACTATAGTAATGGGAATGCTCAACAGATCACGAGCCATCAATGAAAGTTCTGGATACCGAGTCCTATTTGCTTTCCATAAACTTAGAACATCCAACTGTGCATTTTGTCTCCGATCAAGTAAAGATTCTTCTAAGTATAGATCCAACTGTGATTTGTTTCAGTTCAATCAAGAACATTCTCTCTCAAATAACTCAAATTCCTACAATAATATAAACACAATATACATGAAAATTACTAATAAATATATCAAAGTATAAGCATGACAATAATTATAAGAAAAACTAATTAGTAATGTTACAGACATCCATTTCATCTTTAACATCATCATCTACTCCACTTGTAGTATTTCTCATTGTCGATGGATTAATTGCAAAAGCAGACGGGGAGAAACACTTATACTTTTGAAAGAGTGAATACAACTTCATTCGAACATTCCTTATCTTTTCTTCACATGTTTCAGGATCAACCTTTGCAAATGCAAATTCAACAAATTTTAACTATGGCAAAAGATAGCACTACGATGTAACAATCCCAACGCTTGTCAAATTTTCCCTTCATTTGTTGTGCCACAACAAACATGAAGAAATTCACCATTACATATCAAAACATTTGTTAAAGAAAGATGATTCTTCAACAAATCAACCAAACCATCATTATACTTTGCATTATCCAAAGTAATAGTAAATTTTTTTTCTCAATTCCCCATTCTTTTAGAATAGTAATCAAATTTTCTACTAAAAGTGGTCCATTATGAGGAGAGGATATATGACAAAAGATTAATATTCTTTTCTGTAGTACCTAATGTTCATCCACATAGTGGGCAGTAAAAGTCATATAATCGTCTGTGGTGAGAGAAGTCTATAAATCTGAAGTCAAACAAATCCTACTTGGAATTTAATTCCAATGCATGCTTAAGTTGTTCTTTCTCCCTTTTATAAGCTTTCAAAATGTCCATCTTTGCGGTGTTTCTTGAGATTGATTTCACATCCGGATTCAAGAAATTATGCAACTCTCTGATTCCTTCATGTTCTACAAATTTAAAGGGGTAATTATGCTTGATTATGACATCAAAAAGCTTCTTTCAATAGGAATCTTGATCAAAAGGTAGTTGTGGTGCCAACTCAATTTGTCATGTTTAGGACAACAAGTTTTGAGGTGTCGCTTCAAATTCGATGTTTCAGACTTCAAGTCTACCATATACACCTGGTCACACTTTGCACACCTAGCCTTTTGCCTCCCTTCCCCTCACCATTAACATGTAACTTCTTAAAAATATTAAAACTAATGAGGGGAGGCTTTCTACCTCGTTTTCCAGTAACGAGAGAACTTTTTTCACTATAATCAATATTATCTTCCCTTATATTATCCCTTAAAGACATGGAGGCCTCAATAATAGATTTCAATTGGATCCAAATTTGAATCTACACCCACAAAAATAAGCATAAAGTAATATATAATAAAACATTCTAAACCAATAGTTTCGAACCATTAATCAACTATCACAATACATGTCACTAAGTATTTAGAATAACTAGAGGATGCTAATTCCAAAAAAATACCTTCATGCAAAAAAGGTCCATACGTAACTACATGTAACTTAACTCCCATGTGAAAAAGACTTCTAAATAATCAAATATAAAAAATGAATACTTGAAAAACTATATGACTGCATTAGAGCCAACAAAGAAAATTTTGATTATAGCATTTCATTGAACATCTTGTGGGTAATGTGTCAAAATTGGTTTTTTACCCAAACTAATGTAAATCAACTAATACAACCTCCAATTCAAAAGAAAAATGAAGTTAATGCTAAGATAGAGAGAGAAAAAAAACAAAGTGGGGAATACAATGTTCTGAGACTATGTTTTTGGAAATTTTAATCAACAATCAAAGGGGACTCACTTGTGGAAGAGTGAATGATGCGAAGATTAGAGATTCATTGTGAAAATTTAGCTCGGAGATGCCATCGAAACTCAACCAGAACAGCAAAAGAAGAGACGTGGAGTGGAGTGAGAAAGAAACTTATTTTCCCTCTCTTTCATGACTGATGAAGCGACAAGAGGTGAGACCTTTTTTTTTTGGGTACATAGCTGAGATGTTTTATGTCTCAGTTGTTTTTAAGAATGAAACCCATTGGGTACCCATTTTAAACCCATTCTAACCCATATAATTATACCAATCAATAATACACATTTAATGTACAACCCATATTAATAAAAATAGGTACCCAACCCATTATTTCATGGATGGGTTAGGTCGATTATAAAATCTGGGTAATTTTAAATTTTTGTGAAAAAGGGTAAAACAGTAATTTGCCACTATGGTACGGGTTAAAAATCTAAATTTTTCTAGAACTTGAGTGATGAAAGGGACCTCACTATTGGATTCGTCTCGCAAAATCTAGTTACCCATTTAATTTTCATCGAATTCTGAGACAGTCAAATTTTTTGTGTTTTATGGGGCGATCGGTTGTCACATGACCTACAAATGAGACATGAAATTAAATTTAAAAATTTAAAAATAATTTAAATTTATTTCAAATAAAAATATTTTGGATTGAACTAAGATAAAATTTAATCATTTCGGGACAAAATCGGATTCAGAAATGGATGACGTGTGGCGCGACGAAGACCAAGCATTCCAAAGGGTATAAGTAGGGGAGAAAATCAGATTTTCTTCCCATTTTCAGCTGGGTTTTTTTTTGTTGGATAGGTAAGAGCGGGGAAAAGAGAGAGTTTCAATTTTTCTCTACGATCTACGACGTTCCTTTGGTAGAATTGACTTGGGGTAAGAATTAAAATTCATCTACGCGATGAGGGTTATGATTACGTACCAAAAATCGCGGATTTCACCAAAGATTCAACAACGGTATTTTGGAAAAAAATCAAAGTTTGAGCTTACTTTGTGTTCTTGAAGGTTTCTACAACTTGTTTTTACGCTTCAAGAGGTAGGATTCCTTCCTAACTAGATTTATTTCCAACCTAGGGTTGTTATATGGAATGAGTAGGGTGTTAGAGGTGTAATCTCTTGTGTGACACTTACCTATGATAGTTAAAGTGTGGAAAGTGGGTATAGAAATGGGTAAAATCAATTCTATCTTGAATTGGGTGTTTGATAAAATGCCTTGAATGATATATGTGGGTGTTGATAAAATGCCTTGAATGATGTATGTGAGTATTTTATAAAATGCCTTGAATGATTGAAGTATGTTGTTTTGATGAAATTGGAATAACATGCTTGGATGATGTTGTAAATTGTAATTGTATGCTTGTTATATAATTGACAATTGGGAATGTTGAAATTGTAATTGTAAATATGTGCACATGACATATGGAACATGATGTTGAAATTGCAATTGAGATCTTAATTGCATAATGCCATGAAATACAATTGTACATTTACATTGCATATGCACGGGTAGCATCATATTTGTGGGCATTGACATGAATGTGGGTGTGTATTCATGATTTGATCAAACACCATTCTTGATGGATGATACGTGGGCTCGAGATAGTTGGTCCGAGGTTTGATTGAGTCGCACGGTTTGCATGGAAAATAGGGTCGGGGCTAGCAAAAAGGGCTAGGTTGTCCCTTAGGTGTAAGACCCGGTGTTTCGGATATGCACTCTGTTGGTATTGAGTCCATAAAGTGTGTCGGCATACACAGAGCCGTTGGTGGAAGTCCATTGATGTCGTGTCGGTTGAGTGCCCATTGGTGTGAGTCCATAAATACTCATCTCAAGAAAGAACCGAGATTTAAATTGGTTATTGGATGTGTAACATCAATGACAGGGGGCTTGAAATGTCTGGATACATACCCATGACATTGCGTGTGTTGAGGGAGCCAGTAAAGGCTCAGGTTGAGTTGCATGTATTAGTCTCATCTAATAACATGGCATGATATAGAGGATCCATTACGAATTGCATATTCTTTAATGGATTAATTGTTGCTTGTGAATTACATGTAAATATTTTATATGCATCTATGTTGGGGAGTAGCCTCTTTAGGAGATACCTATTGAGCTTGGCTCACCATTTATGGGGATAATATTTCAGGTGCAGGACATGCGCCGGTGGATGGCTCTCACTCGGGCCCTCATGGTTGAAGAAAATTCGAGATGTGGCTTTTAAACTATGTTTTTGTAAAATTAAGATATAATCTAGTTTTTGGACATGTAATGTCATGTAAAGGATTGTAATAGAACTCATATGAAATGTATTTTGTTTAAAATGGATGTTATATGACTTTGGGTTGGTGTTGTAAAGGGTTGGAATAGATTGGAATTGAAAAAGGATGAAAACGGGGGAAAATTGGTAAGACCTACCGATAGATAGATGAGCTCTTCTACAGGTAGAACTTTTCTAGTAGGCTTTTCTTACTGGTAAAACATTACGTTTCTGTGGTAGAATATTTCTAGTGAGTTTTTCCTACTGGTAGAACTTTGATAAACCTACTAGTAGAATATTTTCAGTAGTCTTTTTCTACCGGTAGGTTTTGTTCAAATCTCAAATCTTGAAATACATTTGCTAGGCCCTTAGGTCTTGGGTTCTTTTGTTCAAATAATACAAATGGACAATAAATGTGAGTAAATTGATGTATATTAGACCTCAGATGGGTCATGTGATTAAATGTACATAGGTTACGCATTTGGGAGTGCCTGGTACAAGGGAGACTCTGCCCAAACTTTGTGTTGTTGTGATCCCGATAAAGGGGATGTTGTGTCGTAGTGTCGGGTTATGCGACATTCACTGGTAATTCTACAAGTTGATGGGTGATCAACGGGTTGACAAAGCACCCCCAGTTTTAGGGGCGTCACATGGATTGATGGGTTACAAATCAAAATTGCAACCTCTAGTACTAGCTAATGCCCATCCTATTTAGTTAAAAAAAATAATATTGTTATTGATACTAATAGTTTGGCAGTGAAGGAGATCAGAACAATTATGCATGATTCTACTATTAAATGAAAAAGGGTGTCATAAACCACGTGATGGAAAGCCACATGCAAAATTGCACGTGACCAAAGGAAAGTGCCTTTGCTAGAGCTAGGGTTCAGCCAATCGAGCAGATGCTAGACCTAACCAAGCAATTGACCAAATTACTTAGTTAATAAGGGATTGAGAAAGTTATGGAATTGAGTAGAGATAAGAAATAGAGTTTATCCAAAATAACCCTTAGTAGGGATAAGACAAAACGAAGCGATAGCTAGGCTATCTCAAATAATTAGAGGTTGTATAAAAGTGATAAGGAAGTTGCCTAATCATAAACGAACATTATAAATAGGGCCTAAATGATAGGCAAATGAGAAAGGAAATCTAGAAAGATTCTAGGCTAGATTAAGGAAGATTTGGCTAAAAAATACTTGTGCCACCTTGTACAGCCAATCAAGAAAGCCCCAGAAAAAGGGGTACAAACTATTATAAATACCAAGAAAGCATAAATCTAAGGCATGCTATGAGACCTAAACATGAATATCATGACATATGATAATAATGTATGGGGTTAAAGTGTAATATATTAATATTAGCTATGGGGTTAAATTATAATTAATGATCTATGAGAAGTAAGATATGAAATGTATTAATGATTTCTGGGCGTTGAATTAATAGATGGAAAGTTTATTGGATGTAATTTAATGTGAATCAGAAAAATTAAGTGTTAATTGTATGTATTAATGAAACAAGAAGGGATTCCGTACAATAAGGTGGAGTTGGGTGAGTCATGGGATACCCTACTCATGTAGAGCCTTCCAGCCAAAGGGTTGTAGGTACTAGGCTTCTAGAAGACTTTCTTTGTCTTGTACCGGTTCATTTGCTGGGGGTTTGGGGTGGTGGGTTTTGGAAGAAAACTTAAATCTTTGGTTCTGAAAATGGCATCAAGTGGGAAGAATTCCTTGTTTTTTTGAAGCAAATTAAACCCTTTCTTCTTCATATCTTTCATAGATTTTGGTTAAATCCAAGTTCTTTATTTGTTGGTGTTGAGTTGAAGAACTAGGCACCCCAGGTTCTTTATGCTCGGAGGATTTGGTGCATTGGAAGAAATGGGTCGCATTGAAGGTAAATCATTTCTTTAAGTTAGTATTTTTTTTAAGCTTTTAAATGTTTAAGGGTAGTTTGTTAGATGGTTGGGAGAGGTTGGTTTGAAGAAAAATGGTGGTAGAAGGTGATGGAACCAAGTTTAATGGCCCCTGTTCATAGTTGTATCGGTACAAAGTTGTGT
The DNA here is from genome assembly GCA_963454935.2 of Ilex paraguariensis. Taxonomy (NCBI): domain Eukaryota; kingdom Viridiplantae; phylum Streptophyta; class Magnoliopsida; order Aquifoliales; family Aquifoliaceae; genus Ilex; species Ilex paraguariensis. The sequence goes on along the minus strand of CAUOFW020001737.1, from coordinate 502,168 downwards.
TGTACTGGTACAACAGTATTCTATTTAAGTTAGAATCGATTCAAAGGCATTCTACCTTGGAATGAACCGGTACAACAAAGCTACACTGATACATTGCTGAATCGGTAGGAGTTGTACTGATACAACTAGTCTGATTTCCTATTTTTGTTATGATGCTCTAAATCCTTCTTCCAACCATTCTTGAAACTTCATGGGGGTATTCAATGGAGTTCAAATCAACTCCTCCAAACTTGATTAATTTGAGATGGGTAATTATCAAATGAAGTTTAAGTGGTCATGTTACATTATTTTGGGAGTGGATTGATAATGTATCAACCCAAGCATGATTGAGCATTTATACATGTGCATATAAACATAATGCATGTTCAAAGGATATTTATATGTTATTTGTAATGATATGTGGTAGGAATGGAGGCGACAACGCCAATGTCAGATACTCCTAAAGTCTTGTTTGAGGACTAGTTTTGAATTATACTTGGACTTAAGGTGAGTGTGCTATTTTATGTAGATGATAATGTAAAGAGTATGCCAATTCATTATTAAAGAATGATTTTGTGGATTATTGACTTGTGATAACATTTATGTTATGCTAAATATCCTTGATGGCAGATGAATAGCATTTGTGGTATATATGACTTAGCAGGCAAATGTATGGCCTAAGTGGTGAAGGTAGCTTTAGTGATAGTTGCTTGGTCGCGTTCATCCTAATCTCTAAACACGAACCCATAATATGTGTATATGGCTTATGTGAGTAGATGAGTGTCACTCTCCCTCGGGTATTATGCAAGAAATGGAGAAAATTGAGTGTGTGAACAAAAATACCTGTGTGTGTGTGTGCAAAAAGTGCTCCCCTAGCGAAGAGAGACTTGCAAATGTCGTGTTTTACTTGGAATGAGTATTCCAAAGTCATCTCCTCGGGGAAGGTAGGCCAAATTGCTTTGAAAGGTGATTAGTGAACAAATCAAAATTGGAAAATTGTGGGAATTGTGTTTTGATGAGTTGTGTTTTGATAAAAAAAATGCAAGGAAAATAGGGTTGGCTAATCCATAGGGGTCATTCCAATGGGAATGCAAAATTGATTAAATTCATTCCACCAATTGTGTCTCGGTGTTTGATTGATTCGTAGGAAGTGAATGACTAATGTGGATGTGTTAGGCCCAAGTATAATTCGTGACAATTCTACGGTGTATCAAGAGTCCACAACCATGTCTGCACTCAACCTAGTTAAACCAAACACTTTACACTACGAGGAAAAATGAAAGAGAGTCGATTTTGCATACCCAAGAGGAAAGTCTGCTAAGATTAGCCAACTAAATGCTTAGCTACTCATAATGAAAACAAAACCCAACACAAGTGAAGAGACATGGTATAAAAATGGAGCATGGACTTGTATTAATGCAAGAAAAAGTTAAACTACAATAGAAATGACATTCATAGTCAACATACAAAGATTGGAAACTAATACCCAAATGTTTAACTTGAAATGCTATAAAGCTCTAGCTAAGGTAGCATACAACTTGAATAAAAGAGTTTTAAGCGAAAAAGGGAATAATTACAAGTAATTTAAAGCTTACAACACTAAAAATGGTAAAGAAATATGAAAACCCAACTTTCTCTCTCCAACTTTATCTTCTTCCTTGAGCTTCTCTCTCTAAAACTATGTGTGTAGCTGAATAATTGTGAAATAAAGCTTCCAATTTAGTCCATAACCCCCTATGGTCTGTGAGAATTGAAGTGTAATGAGTGGAGGGAGTATGGACACTGCCACAAGCAACCATCGGCCAATGTGCCTCTTCCATGCTTTCCCCCGACCACTCCTTTTCCCTCTCTTCCCTTTCCTTTCTTTCTCCTCTTCAACCAAATATTTTTGTTCAAGAAATTCATCTTGAGTTGTAAAATGTGTCAGGGCATGGTCTAGATGAGTAGGGATGGGCCCACAGAGAAGGTAGAGAAGTGTGGCAGGCAACTAACAAGTCCATGTAAAATCTACTGGTAGCTGCTGGCAGAGGTTGCAATAGAAGACATCCAGTGTACTAAACCTACCAGTAGGTTTTGATGAACTTCTACCGGTAGGTTTTCTCATTTTTTGGTATTTTCATGGTTTGTTGATGTCTCAAGCCATCCGTTAAGTCATCCCTTCTTCCCTATTGCCTTCAAGCACTTGATGGGAGGTTAAATGCATGCCCTTACCTACTCTTTACCTACAAACACACAAAACTCCATTAAATGTGAGATTAAACATATTTCCCCCAATTTGTACCACAAAAACAAGCCAAGAAGATGCAAAAGAGATATAAGATATGCAATATTCTATACTTATCACACCACACCCCCATCTTGAGTTTTGCTCGTCTTTAGCAAACTTTATTTTTAATCCACAATACAATAAAATAAACAATCTATCCATGTTAAGTAATTCACCAAGCAACCAAAATACTCAAATCATAAAGCAATTATGTAAATGACTTGGGCAAATTGAAATGAAACAAATGTGGTTCTTTCATTAACAATTTCCAAACGGTTCAATACAATGATTTTGAAACAAAAAAAAAAATCGCCTATGATCCTAGAGATTGTTCTACTAGGTCGTCTACCTCTAAACCCTAAGTGTAAACTACCAAAAGCAATAAAACCAAATGATCTCCCTACTCCTCATCCTTATCTCTTGTCACCTCCTTCTCACTCTCATAATCGCTGCCCTCCTCATCACCGGAGTCCTCATCGTTGGAACCTTCCATCTCAGCAATAGTAGAAGCCATGATGGGGGCAGAGGTAGAAGGCTCAGCAGTAGGAGGCGGAGGCCCACCGGGGATCGGCTATCCCAGGAAAGTGTGCTCATAAATCCTCGTCATCATCAAGGAGAACCGATGCATCATCCCACCAAGGTCACCCATCCTCCACTCCATACCGTCAAGGTACTGAGAAACTGTGTGAGGCGGGGTAGAGGTGGATGGCTCGGCAGTGGATGGTCCGACAATGGACGGTTCAACCGTGGATTGCTCAGCTTTAGACGCCCTTGCCCTCTCCCCACTTGTCATCGCCATTCTCTTGCTGCTATTAGACTTCCCGATGGCTCCGAACTCCAGAGGTAGTAACATATCCAGGGGGTAGGCTTTGACCTTGGAGAGTTAGCACATCCTTGTAACCAAGTTGGCGAATGGGAGATTCGCCTTCTGCTTCCTGGCTTGGGTGAAATCCTTCATGAAATCCCAAATCATCAGTGCCACGTTCATCCTCTTTCCCATCATAAAAGCGTAGAGGAGGGCAAGCTTTTCTTCTCCTGGGGTCTTCTCCGCACCTCGGGGTATAAGGTTATAATGCAAAACTTTGTTCATCACCTCATATGAATGCTTGAGGGCCCTGACTTGAATTTTTCCATTGAATTGTGTCGAGTACTCATATATCAAATGTACGTACTCTGGGCGTGATTTCCTCTCTTGGGTGTTGTAGGGATAGAGTGGGGGCGTTGGAGGGAGGTCTGTCATACTTCATCAAATCCGCAATAAATCCCGGAGTAACATCCAAAACCTTCCCCCTCACGTTCGTCCTAAGCAAAAATATGTTCTTGTCCTCTACCCTCAATCTCTAGTAAAACTCCATGAACAACAGACAGTTGTACCCGCCACTGGCTCAAAGCAAATGTTAGTCCCATGTCCCTTGATCACCCGCACAACCTCATCATTTGGCCCAAGGGTGGGCTTGTCCACGTGACGCGCACGTCACATTTTTTTCTTCAATGCTCTTCATGCAAGCATTACTTTTCTACTTCATCCTTCTCTCCACACTCCCTCCACTGGGGCCTGCTCCCATCCTCTTGCGGGATGCCATGCCCATGGTTTGTGGAGGACTTGGCCCCATTTGTTTCATATGGGCCATAAAAATAAAAAATGCCCCAAGGGCCACAAAAGGCAAGATCCAACTCCAAAATTCTTCAAAGGGATCAAAAGGGACATGAGAGTACTTACCCAAATGAGCCATGGTGTTGTAATCCAAGCTTTTGATGAAAAACTAGGGTTAATGAATTTGGGGGAGAAAACCAACCACGTGAAGTGCAATCCAAGTGAAAATCAGTCCTAGGAATGTTAATAAGGGAATTTGAAGGATGGGTAGGGGTTCTTTGAGGATTTGAGAAGTTTTGAGGGAGAGGAGAGAGCTTGAAAGATCGAGAGTAGTGAAGAAAGTGAATAGTTTCCTCGAGAGAGTTTTCTACCTGTAGGTTTTGGTTTTTTTTTTTTCAAAAGTATTCTCTGTGCATTTAGGAGTGATAGGACTATCCACAGAGGAAGGAGAGAGAGAGTTTGGCTTGAGTTGGGTCTTTATCTATAGAGGAGGGATCAGTGAGAGAGTGAGAAATGAGATAAGGGTCCTGGGTCTTTATCCGTAGAGGAGAGAGAGAGAGTGTTTCGCAAGGGCTAGAATGCTTGGGGGTGACGTGTGTGTACAATTGGGCGGGATTTGGGTTTTGGATAGGATTGAAATATATTTGAGAGATTTCAAAGGAGAGAGACGTGACTCAAGAAATGCTGTTAGGCAGGAAAATAAAATTTAATACTCATTGTAGACCGATAGATTAAAATTTTTGAGATGATCTGAACCGTCTTTTATGTTGAGATTACGTTGTCCATTGGATGTGTTTATGTTTTGTCTCAAAACGACCTAGACCTTTCTTTGTCTTTTGATTCAAACTTCGTTCTACTTTATTATATAGATATATATCTTTATTATCCTAGTTGGATTCTCATTCCCTTTACATCTCTCTTTCCTATCTCTCACATATTTTAAACACACACTCATCTCTCCTATAACTCTATCTTCCTCATACTCACACTCTCTCTATTTCTCTATCCTAAACGCATATTATAATAAAGTAATAAGAGTTGGAGAGGTTCTCTTGGACGGCTATATATATCTAATAATAAAAAAATACAGCTAATACACATTAAAACTCTAATCACAAGGATTATCTAACAAACAATTTAAACATACACTCTCTCATATCTCATATAACTTTCTCTATCTCATACTCTCATCTCTTATATAACTCTCTCTCTATCTATCTCATACTCACTCTCTCTATATATACCCGCCAATACACACATGCCAATATCGACTCCTACCAAAAAAAAAAGAGAAGATATTTTTAGGTATAATGATTAAACATATAAATTGTGTACAAGTTAATTTTTTTAGGAGTTGTGTTTTTAGAGGAAGTTGTCAAAATTTTTTAGAAAACAGTGTTTTCAAATTGATTTTAAATTGTGTAACTAAAGAAAATAATAAAAAATAAAGTATTGCTTGAAAATATTTATATTGCATGACCGGAACTCGAAGTTTTTTTAGTTACTTAGTGCCTTTAAGTACGGGTAATTACTTATATACACTATTACATCAAAATACACACACATACTATTATACCAAAATAAATACACATTCTCTGTTACACTAAAATAAACACACACACTATTACACCAAAATACAAACATACACACACTATTATACTAAAATACACACATACTCGCACACACACTATCTCACTATTACACCTAAACACACAGCATACACTATTACACCAAAATAAACATTTCCCCCCCCCCCCCACCCAACACACACACTAGTACACCAAAATACATGCATGCACACTCTATTACACCAAAATAAAAATACACACATTATTATACCAAAATACACACACACGTACACCAAAATAAACACACACACACTATTAACACACAAACACACACATTGTTACACCAAAATAAACACATACACACACACACACTATTACACCAAAATAAACGCATATACACTATTTGTAGAGACCTGAAAAATGAGGATAAAGTTTTTTGTTTTTCCAGTAGGGCACTATTCATGCACCATTTGTCGGTAGAGCACTACATATGCATCATTTAGGCATAGATCATGTTTATGAACATAATTTGAGTATGTCATAGAAAAGAAACATTCTTAAAATGTTAAAATACACCTACTGTGTGAATTTGAGTCTAAACAAAAATAATTTCAAAAATTGGACCAAAAGGGCATTCCGCCGGAGTGGAACTGGCCAAACCTGGCCACAAGCAAAAGTTGATTTTTTTGAAAATTTTTATTTAAAATAATTTTAAGAACTTTGGTTAAAACAAAATTTCGAGTTTAGGAGTTTCGAGATGGGTTGTAGTGTAACGGGGTCCCGGATTCCTAAGGGCAAAAAAGTTAGTGTAAAAATATCATTCTTTAGCCTGGAGAAAGGGCATGCGACGCCCCTAAAATCGGGGGTCCCGTGTTAACCCGTTGATCAGCCATCAACCCGCAAAAATAGCCGTGAATGCCGCATAACCCGACACCACGGCTCAATAATAAAAAGGTTTGGATAGGGTCTTCCTAGGACCGGGAACTCCCAATTGCTTAATCTGTGTACATCATAGTCACTAGACCCATCCAATGTCTAACACATCACAATTTATACTCCATTATGGTCCATTAACATCATTTGAATGAGGGAACACATAGCCCAAAAGCATGGCAAAGTATTCTTAAAATTTTAGATTTTTGAAAAACCTTCCGAAAGGTTTTAGTCACTGGAAAAGTTTTTCCGAAAGGTTTTGCCTGCTGGATAAAAATTTACATTAACCTTCCGGAAGGTTTTCATAGACCTTCCAGAAGGTTTTGTCTGTTCTTCTACAAATCCTTCCTTCTTCATTTCCAACCCATTCCAATCCGTTCCACATCCATCCAAAACCAAGCCAAACATGCATAATGGAGTTTTCTACATGAAACCACACTTAAACAAGTTCATTACAAATGATTTCATATATTTACATGCCAAAAACCTATTTTTCATAATTGTTTTACAAAAACTCAAATTAAAGCCACATTCCAGCTTTCTTCATCCTTGAGGCCCCGAGTGAGAGCCTTCTGCCAAATTACCACCCGCACCTGAAATATTTTCCCATATAGGGTGAGCCAACGCCTAGTAGAATACTTCCTACAGAGGCTACTCCCCAACCTAAGTGCATATAAATGTACACATGCAACAATCCACAATTATATAACCATGTAATCATTCCAATCAGGAATATATGTATTCCATGTTAGAATTTACCATGTCATGCCATAAATAAAATGAGATTCACTCCCGCATTTTAACCCCAAACCTTTTCCGGCTCCTCAACACATGCAAATGCCAATGTATATAAAACCAAGCCCTTTTAGCTCCCACCATTTATATTATCCTTTAAAATCTCTAGGTCTTTATTTAGGGTGGATATTTATGGACTTACACCAACGGCACCCAACCGACACGAAATTCATGGACTTTCACCAACGGTTCCGCGTACACCGACACACTTCATGGGCTCTTATACTAACAGAGTGCGTATCCAATCACCGGGCTTCTCAACCGAGGGATAGTCTAACCCTTCTTGCTACCCCGACCCAATTTTCCTTTCATGCATTCATGAGACTCAGTCGGATCTTCAGTCCAACTTTCCCGAGCCCACTCATCAATCACCAAATATGGTGTTTGATTCAACCCTGCACCCACACACCCACACTCACGCTTATGGATGTGTTTCTCCCGTGCACATGCAATGTAGTGCACCATTGCAATATCTATGTTATTCTCTATATGTAATGAGTGGCAATTGAGCAGTTTAACCACATATCTCCACATATTTCATGACAATCTATAGCAATTGCATATAATTACCATAAATCAACATGATGCTAATATATTAACAATATATAGTAATTCATTCATCCTCAAATTCATCCAAACATTCCTTATCTTTTCTTCACATGTTTCAGGATCAACCCTTGCAAATGCAAATTCAACAAACTTTAACTTGTAACAAGGATCAAGAACTGTGGCAAAAGATAGCACTATGATATAACAATCCCAATACTTGTCAAATTTCTCCTTCATTTGTTGTGCCACAACGAACATGAAGAAATGCACCATTACATATCAGAACATTTGTTAAAGAAAGATGATTCTTCAAAAAATCAACCAAACCATCATTATACTTTGCATTATCCAAAGTAATAGTGAAATTTTTTTTCTCAATTCCCCATTCTTTTAGAAAAATAATCAATTTTTTTGTTAAAAGTGGTCCAATATGAGGAGTGGGTATAAGACAAAAGATTAATATCCTTTTTGCAGTACCCAATGCTCATCCACATAGTGGGCATTCAAAGTCATATAACCATCTGTGGTGAGAGAAGTCTATAAATTTGAAGTCAAACAAATCCTACTTGGAATTTAATTCCAAGTATAAGCTTTCAAAATGTCCAACTTTGCGATGTTTCTTGAGATTGATTCCACATCCGGATTCAAGAAATTATGCAACTCACTAATTCCTTCATGTTCTACAAAGTTAAAGGGGTAATTATGTTTGATTATGACATCGAAAAGCTTCTTTCGATAGGCATCTTGATCAACAGGTAGATGTGGTGCCAACGCAATTATGTCATGTTCAGGACAACAAGTTTTGAGGTGTCGCTTCAAATTCGATGTTTCGGACTTCAAGTCTATTATATACATTTGGTCACACTTTGTACACCTAGCCTTTTGTGTCCCCTCACTATTAACATGTAACTTCTTAAAAATATTTCAAACTAATGAGGGGAGGCTTTCTATCTTTTTTTCTAGTATCGGAAGAATTTTCTTCACTATAATCAATATTATTTTTTTTATTTTTTGGGAGGGGGAGGGGGAAGGGAACTTAAATCCTTGATCTTAAGAAGGCAAAGCCTTCACAAGACAAGGAGTACCATTGGACAATATTATCTTCCCTTATATTATCCCTTGAAGACATGAAATCCTCAATAATAGATTTCAATTGGACCCAAATATGAATCTACACCCACAAAAATAAGCATAAAATAATATAGAATAAAGCATTCTAAACTGATAGTTTCAAACCATTAATCAACTATCACATTACATGTAACTAAGTATTTAGAATAACTAGAGGATGCTAATTCCAAAAGAATAACTTCATGCAAAAAAATGGTAATAACTAACAACTATTAAATGCTAGTCTAAAAACTAATTCCATGAGTAGGATGGTTTGGACTACCAAAAAAGTCCATACGTAACTACATGTAACTTAACTCCCATGTGACAAAGACTTCTAAATAATCAAATATAAAAAATAAATACTTGAAAAACTAGATTACTGCATTAGATCCAACAAAGAAAATTTTTATTATAGCTTTTGGGCATTTCATCGAACATCTTGTGGGCAATGTGTCAAAATTGGTCGTTTACCCAAACTAATGTAAATCAACTAATACAACCTCCTGTTCAAAAGGAAAACAAAGTTAATGCTAAGATAGAGAGAGAAAAAAAAAAAACAAAGTGGGGAATACGATGTTCCAAGACTCTGTTTTTGGAATTTTTAATCAACAGTCGAAGGGGACTCACTTGTGGAAGAGTGAATGATGCGGAGATGAGAGATTCATTGTGAAAATTTAGCTTGGAGATGCCATCGAAACTCAGCCAGAACAGCAAGAGAAGAGACGTGGAGCGGAGTGAGAGAGAAACTTGTTTTCCCTCTCTTTCATGACTAACGAAGCAACAAGGGCTAAAACCTTTTTTTTTTGGTAGGCTAAGACCTTTTTCTTTTGGTAGGTAGCTGAGATGTTTTATGTCTCCGTAGTTTTTAAGAATGAAACCCATTGAGTACCCATTTTAACTCATATAATTATACCGATCAATAATACCCAGTCAATCTATAACCCATATTAATAAAAATAAGTACCCAACCCACTAATTCATGGATGAGTTAGGTGGATTGACGGGTTATGGATCAAAATTGCAACCTCTAGTGCTAGATAATGCCCGTCCTATTTAGTTAAAAAAAATCAATTAGATTTTAAAATTATTTAATCCTTCACTGATAAGGATAAAGATAAACAACCAAAGATTGAGCTCATCCACAGTACCTGCGTAGATCACACGAGATAGAGAGAATACTTTTAAATATTTAAACTTTCCTTTTATGTATATAGATTAGGATTGATATTTCTTATCTTGCCAATAGTTTGCTTATAAATATACAAACATCTCTCACCCAACGTTAAGGTGAGAAAACTAGAAGTAAAGTCAGTTTTATAAAGTTCTTTTATGTTATTAGAGCCTATCTTGACTCACATCCATATGGCTACACTTTCATCATCTTCTGCTTCTTCAAACACTAACTCCTCCTCACAGCCACTTCAACCATCATCTCTCAACCTTACTATCACACAATGCCCCAATTGAATTACTAGGGTATAGGATTACTGTTAAACCTCTAACTCAATCTTATGTGTTTGATCTTAGGACTATGACTCCTTATGATCGATCAATTAGAAATTCTTTTCTAATTGTCATTCTGTCTTGGCCAAGACTCCTTGAGTCATATCTCAAAAAATCACTTAAGACATTCTCCATTTATTTAGTAAGGGTAATAGATTTCATGTTTTACATTCATAAGTCTCCATGCATGTCTAATTATGTCCAACAGTACATATCCAAGTTACATGGTTAAAATATGAATATGATGTATAGTTAAAGTATAGAAGTTCATGCACAAGATAACTATAGTGTCTTAAGTCTAAGGATCAGTTGCATAACTGTAACTTTAAGATTTAATATTGACAAGTATGTAAAACTCCATATAAAAAATCCTACATTAGTCAATAGTCAAGTTTAATGTACTTGTTCTCTAACAAGCACCCACACACCTGCTTTAGTGTCCCTACACCAATGACTTGGACGAGTCAGTTCATATCAAATATGAGTAAACATAGTATATTATTGTCTATCTAGATTACATAATATCCACATAGTAATCCTATGACTATAAACATTTAAGAGTTAAATAGTAAGAAGCATATGTCTTCTCTTCTCAACTCCTTGAACAACCATCTTCTTAACTTATAGTCTATGGACTATATTGTGTAAATTAAAATAAAATAAAGTCATGATAAATAAACTTACCCTTTTTATTTAATTAAGTAATGAATGTTGTTAGTCCAATCCCAAAACATCATCTATATGATTGGTCTTAAAGTATACTACTAACAATCTCCCACTTGCAGTAATACCAATCGGACATGTATCTAATACCCATATTTTCAAGATGTCAGTCTTAGTGCCTTCGTAAGTGGATCTGCTATATTATCCATAGATGTAATCTTCTAGATACGCATATCACATCTTCCAATGATTTCTCAAATCATGTTGAAGTGTCACTATAAGTGTTGTTTGGACTTCTGATGAGACTTTGGTTCCTTAGCTTGAGCTATTGCCTTATTGTTGTCATTATACAATATATGTGACTTAATGGTAGGAACTAATCTAATTTCTTAATCAAAATAGTTTTTTTGACATCTTTTGAGGTGACAACATACTCAACCTTAGTAGTGGAATTCACTATAATATCTTATTTAAAAATCCTCCAACTCACTAATCCATCATTTATGATGGACACAATTCCAGAAGTAGATTTTCTTTTATCTACATTAGACTAAAAGTTTAAGTTTATGTATCTATCCACACCTAGCTCTCATTCTCCATTGACAAGAAATGCATCCTTTATTCTTCTCAAGTACTTAAGAATGTCTTGACTACCTTCTAATGTTCCAAACATGAAATTTAACTAATATCTACTTGTAACACTTATAGCATATTGGATATCAGGTGTTTGTACATAGCACAACATACATGAGGCTACATATTGCTAAAACATAAGGAATCTTGCTCATAGTATATCTCTCTTTTGATACTATACGACTCATGTCCTTAGAGAGATGGATTCCATATCTAAAAGATCTTTCTTGGAATTTTGCATGTTAAATCTCATTAACACCGTGTCTATCTATAAGGATTGAAATAACTAAAGCAACCATTTAGATCTATCTCTATAGACTTTTATATCTAGTATATTGGATGTTTCTCCCAAATCCTTCAATATAGAAATTATGTGAAAGCTATAGTTTGACCGATGAAAGCATCCCAACATCATTCACAATGAGTAGGATGTCATCTACATAATATACCAAAAATATGATGGAAATCTCACTAACCCTTTTGTACGTACATGACGCATCCATGTTTAAGAGGAAACCAAAAAATTTGATTACCTCATTAAATTGGATGTTCCAACTTCAAAATGGTTGCTTTTAATCCACAAATGGAACCCTGTAACTTGCACATATTATGGCCTTCGCAACTGGATACAAAACCTTCTTGCTGCTCCATATAAATATTTTCCTCAATGTTTCTATTGAGGAAAATGGTTTTGACATCAATTTGTCATATATCAAAGTCACAGTGTGCAATTATGGCAAGCATAATCCTGATGGATTTTACAATGACTATTGGAGAGAAGGTTTCTTCATAGTCAACTAATTGTCTTTGTGTGCAATCTTTAGCCCATAGCCTAACTTTATAGGTCTCTACCCTTCCATCTAAGATTATCTTCCTTTTAAGAACTCATTTGCAGCCTAGAGGTACAATACCTTGAGCTGGGTATACAAAAGTCTAGGCTTGGTTGGAATATATAGAATTCATCTCTGATTTAATGATACTTTGTTATTTTCCTGAGTTAATGTACGACATCATATCTATGTAATTTATAGGATCACTTTAATGATCATTATAACCAATAAAGAGTTTTCATCACCTTGATGGAGACACCAATATCTTAAGGTGGTGCAGTATCCTAGTAGATTTGCACGAAGCTTGTGTAGTACTAGGTTCTATATAAATAGGGTATTTAGGCAGATCACTAATTGTTTATGGTTCTGAGAATGTTTTCTCAAGTTCTATCCTTCTTCTTAGGCCTTCATCTTGATTAAACCTTTTTTTTTCTAGAAAGTAGCAAATTTGCTATCAAACACTTTCTTCGCAAACACTTTTGTTCGCTATGAAGATAAAAATAATATCCCAAATATTTTTTTTCTTTTAGATAGCCCACAAACCTATATCTTTTAGTCATAGCTTCCAAATTGTCCATATCATATTTCTTAATATTTGATGGATAACCTCAAATTTTAACATGTTTAAGACTTGGATTTTTCCCATGCCATATCTTATATGGTGTCTTAGTGGCACATTTGGAAGGTATCCTATTTAGGAGGTATGTGGCGATCTTAGGGCAATCTCCAAAAGGAGAAAAATAAGATAGTGTAACTCATCATTGATTGAACCATATCTCATAGTGTTCGATTTTTTTCTTTTAGCAACACCATTAAGTTGTGGTGATGGAGAAGGAGTCCACTGTGATAGAATGTCATTTTTATGAGATAATCCAAAAATTCAGCATTAAAGTATTCTCCTCCTCAATCTAATCAAAGTGTTTTAATACTTTTGCTAGTTTTTTTTCTACTTCATATCTAAATTTGTTGAACTTTTCAAAAGGTTTGAATTTGCACTTCTTTAAGTACACTTACCCTAATAATGAATGGTCATCAGTGAATACTATGAAGTACGAATAACAACTTTTGTCTACTAAACTCAGTAGTCCAAATACATCACTATGTATTAATCTTAAAATATATGCAGCTCTTTCACTTTGTCCTACAAATGGTGTTTTAGTCATCTTACCCATAATATAATATTCAAATGTTGGATGAGCTTCATAGGCCCATGGACCTAATTGTACATTATTAACCAACATGCAAATGTCATCCTCACTAATATGACCTAATTTGATATACCGCATATAACTAGGATTCTTATCATCTCTAGGTCTTTTATAACTGATGACATTCATATCAACATATTCAATATTATTTAGATTTTCATTCTTGTTTATGAAATAGAGACTGTTTGAGATTATGCCAAAACCAAACAAATTAGAATTTAAAGTAAAGAAACAAATATTTTTCTTTAAAAATGTATCTATAACCACCCTTATAAAAAGATGAAATAGATATATGTTCCTTACCATATTAGGCATAATTAAACGGTTTCTAAAATCTAAAAAAAAAAATGCAGATGACAATGGCAAGTGGCATGTCTCCACAGTTAATTCAACAATGCTTGCTTCATTTCTTACTCGAAGGAACACTTCTCTACTTTTCTGATTTCATTTAGTTCATACAATCAATTATATATGTAAGAACTAGAGGTGGTATCTAATACCTAAATTGAAGCAGAACCAACCGAAAAATCAGTTTCAATAAAGAACACATCGAACATACATTTCGAAAGCATGTCCTTAATGGAAGAAAGATATTCCTTGTTATTTCTCTTACAATACCCATCTTTGCCGTAGTGGAAAAAATTTTTATTGGTATTTTCTTTATTTTAAGAAATGAGAACAATTTTCAAGTTTTATTTCCAATCTAGGAAGTAAGAGTCCATCAAACGGTGGAAAACAGTAATTTTGGATAAGAAGTTAGGACTGGCCCTGGTGATCAAATAAAATATCTAGAATTAGCAATTTTGTTTTAAACCATTAGATTGAGTTTTTAAATTATAATGGTACCTCCCACTATTTCTCAAATTTCATGCACCCTCTTATGGAATTAGGGAATTTTTATTCCTAGTGAGGATTGGGGTCTCACCTTAAATTAATATAAACTCACATAATAGCATCTTGGTTATACTAATCATTCATGAGTAGGTAACTCTTATCTAATACATCTTATGCAAATTTCAATCATCCTTTGGTCTCTAGCATAAATGAACCTCACATAATAACATTTTGGCCCATTTACCCTAGTTAAGTGACACCCACCATTTGTACAAGTAGGCGTTTATAACCAATAAGCCCTCACATAATAGTATCTTGGAACTTACTGACATTCGACCTCATGGCATCATATACTTGAATATGCTATCAAGGATTCCCAAAAATGAATAGTCTGCACATATCTATAGTTGACTAACCATGCTCAAAAACCCTTAATATACTTACAATGGCAAAAGACCACGATAAGACATTCATATTGTCTCCTTGTTATAACTTAATATCTTGTGGAGGATTTTTTGAGGTCTAATTTTCTCATCATACATACATGCATCTCATACACATACAAATTAACTCTTGTTATTTCTCATTATTAGTCCAACTAATATATTATACTTCCACTAACCCATTAAAGAAAAGTAATTTTAACATTTAAAATTGGGGTTGCGAGAATATCAGTATATTTAAATTGAATCATCACAAAATATGATTCAATACATTAATTTAAAATATTTTTAAATAAAATATAGACATATAACTATCTATGACAATTTAGGCTTTTTATTCTATGAATGATCATGGACTTTTAGTTTGACTCAAGTTGAACCATTGAATTGAATTTAGGTCTATGTGGGTGATTATAAAATTAAAAAAAAATGTATCATCTGATGATACTAATCTTCTGGGTGTGTCATTTCAATGGACCTCCATGAACTTGCAACTAGGCTCTACCATACTTCTATACTTCTCTTGTATCCTATTGAAACATTCTATTCTAATTTTTTATATTAATAAAAAAGAAACATTGATCTAGAAAGGAGAAAGGAGGCATGCAAAAATACAATCACATTGCATTCAAACCATTCACATAGCTCAATTATTTGGTATAAGTCCATGATTATTCCCACATCCATCCAATCACATTGCATGAATAAAAGAAAATATGTGATTATTCTAATTATAGCATAAATACCTTGGGATTGCAATTTTCTTAACCATTAAAGATTACTTTAATTTTAATAGAGTCTTAGTCCTTATAGTAGGATTTTATAATCAATGTCCTAGTCAAACTAGGAGTCTATTTCGATTGATCTTTTAATTGGGATCAAATTCCTAATTTTATTCCAAATAAGAGTCCTAATCCTATTTGGATCCTTTGATTAGAATCCTAGTCAAACTACGATTTTAGTTTGGGTGAAATACTATTAAAAATTAAATTCTCAATTTTAGTATAGATAGAAGTCCTAATCTCATTAGGAGTCTTTAGTGCAAAACTGAATCAAAATAGGATTCTAGTTTGGATGATGTTTGGTTGAAAATTAAATTTCTAATTTTGAGTCTGATTAGGATTCCTAATCTTATTAGGATTCTTTGATCCTAATCCTAGTTAAAGTAGGATCACAAGGTCAAAGGGTCAATTTAATGTCCAAGCTGCAACAATATGGAAGTAGAAAGTGCCTCCTAGTGCACAGTTGATTGGCTTGAGGGTATTGCAGAAATCATTGTCTACGGATTCTTTATTTCAAACAAGAGGGGTCTCATTAGCTAGTAGGTGTGTTTTCTGCTATAGTGCTTGTGAATCACCTACCCATATTTTTATTCATTGCAAATGTGCACTGGCAGTGTGGGGGGTATCTCAACAAGATTGGGGCTTTAATTAATTGCACAGGAGGAACCTGTTGCTAGGTTTATGAGATTTGTTATAATATACAAGCATTCTTCAATTAGTCACTTCTTAGTAAGAGAACTACCTTTACTGATCTATTGGCAGTCATGGAAGGAAAGGTGTAAAAGACTCTTTGGGGATCAGGTATCCCACTCTACCTCACTATCTCACACAATCATGTATTTTTGGAGATTGCATGCATATAATATTAGGCCCAAGGCATTGGATACTGCTCAGGAATTAGATATGCTTAATAGTTTGAATGTGCTTAAACCTAAAAAAGCCCAAATCCAAACATGGTGGATTGCTTGGGACTATCTAGTTGAAGGCCTCTTGAAGCTCAACATTGATGGGGCTTCTAAAGGCAACCTAGGTCCTTCAGGTGGTGGGGTAATTCTCAGGAATTCTAGAGGTCAGTTGGTTCTGGCAGGCTCATTCTTCTATGGTTTCTATACAAATATGGAGGTAGAGATGAAAGCATTATTGAGTGGCTTATGTCTATTACAGGATTATGGTTTGTCTATTATGCTTTGACTATCGAATCAGATTCTAAGATTTTGGTGGACATGGTCACAAAGAAGATACAAGCGTCATGGAAATTTTGGAATTTATTGGATAATTTTTTTTCTCTCCTCCAGAATTTTTCTTTCCAAATCAAACATACACATAGGGAGGGCAATTCTGTAGCAAATTCTTTGGCTAATAAAGCGGTGAAAGATGGAATTTCCTTAACCTATACCTCTTCAGAAGGCCTTCCAGTTACAACCAATCAACTATTATTGTAGAATGCAAGATAACTCAGAGTTTTAAGCGTTTATTGATTATATGATAGTTCAACAGAAGGACTATATAATGGTTTATTTAGATGCAAACAAAGATATCAAATCAACATACATACTACCAAATATACTCCATAGACGAATTCTTAGCATCTACAAACATCCAAGAAAGAGGTAGGGGAATGTTCAGATACTTTCAATGCTTGATCTCTCAGTACCCTTCGACTGTTGGTATCCCCTTCTGGTTCCAAAACCCCTTTCTCTACAGGATTTCTTTGCAATGGATTGTCATTCATCTGCAGCTTAGCCTTCCATGTTTGCCCTTCTATCTCTGCAAACTGGCTGGATTTTTCTTTGCTTATGTACTTAGATTACGGGCGCTACAGCATCTACTTCATGCCTATGCTATGAAAGAGGACCTCTTAGCACATCTCTCTCTCTCTCTCTCTCTGAAGGTTCTCACATCTGTTCATGGTTCTTAGGCCACCATTTGCTTATGCCTCTGTTTAGCTGATATTCATCTTCTCCATGATTCGACAGAATTGTTGTGGTTGGATTTTTGTTTTGCAGCACCTATGTTATACCTGCTCTAAGGTGGAGAATCGTTATTTGCTCTCTAAAGGTTTTTTCTCATCTGTGCAGAGATCTAGGACTGTAACGTCCTAAAACCCACCTTGGATGGCATTACAATCTAAAAATCATTCACAACACGAGAGCAACTAATAATATCCATAATTAAGATAATTTCATTCCTCATTCATAATATTTACAACCTAATCCAAAAGAATATGCCAAAGCATGGTCATCGTATCCAAAAGAATATGATTAACTAAGGTAATTACATCCAAAAGAATCGAATTTGAACTTGCAACAGAATAACAAAATGTTAGACTCTACATAGTCTCAAAAGGAATTCCCTAGTCTAGTACATAGGTGAGTACAACCCTAAACATCCACTTCAGGATCCACGTGCCCATCTAATGGAGCTTCCCATTGTACCTACTCTTCGCTTCCGAGTTCTTCATCTAAGCTAAAATTTGAAAAATATAATTGTTGTAGGGGTGAGCACTAAGCTCTGTAGCAACATCCTCCTAAACTTGAACAAGGTTTAGAAATTATATAAATAGTTTGGTCTCTTTTTCTAAAAATCATATTTAACTGGAAGTAAAACAGTGATAGTTTATTTGATCTCAAGTTAACACAATAATGGCAATAAGTTAATTGAAAAGAATAAACATGTCAGGATTAAAGAAAAATAAAAAATTATACAATAGCCTCATCCCATATTCTCATATATGTTGGTTGCTTCCCATGAATCTACACAACGACTTTTACCTCGTTCACTCATCATAATCACACAATCCCAAACATTTTAGAAATGGCGTGTACCATCACTCATGGCATTGATGAATCTTTCCTAAGAAAGGTATATCATCCCTCAGCCTCAAATTTACGTGAACAATAGTAGTTTCTCTCACAAACAACAATCCACTACAAGTGTTAGGCAATCATCTCAACCCCCACTGGGATAGACTAACATCTAACACTCTACGACAATGCTAGAATGAAATTCAAGTCCATCACAACGACCATACAAGAGATGCAAAAATAACTATTTTCGCAAATTACACGTACATCAAAACCCCCAAAATTTCCATAGGTATCTTACCCAATAGAACAATTTAAGGAAATATGCAAGAGATCATCACAAATACTCTTTTGTTGTTCAAAACAAAGTACTAGAGTTTGAAAACCAAGAACAAAGGAATATTAAGAAGAAAAAAAAAATTTCTCAAAAACTAGGGTTTTCAGGTCAAGAAGAGGAATTTCATGGCTATATAACCATAGTTTTGTTTAAAACATGGTAATAAGTGCAAAAGTGTCAAGAGATAGGGATTTCATAGCATATATTTAGGATTGAGAGTAAAAACATACATACATATAAATGCCCTAGCCTCAATGTACAAGAATGGAAGAAAATCCCTACCTTGGTGTCTTTGAAAAAAAACTAGAGCTTTGATCAATCCAATGTGCAAATCCCCTTTGACCTTGTATTTTTCCCTCTCTTTCTTCCTCTCTAAGGTTTCCTAGGGTTAGAAATGTTGGATTGGAGCTAATGGAGGTGTCATTATGTATTTACAGGGTGAAAAATGGACCCAAATCGCGACTTAAAATTTCAAGAACTTACAGAGCGTACCGGTACGATAAACTCTCTGGACAATAGCATATACGCTGTACCGTACAGTAACTTCCGGGCATACCAGTACACAGTATTGGTACAGTCTGTTCAGTTTTGTCTGTTTCCTTTGTTTTTCATTTTCAATCCATTTCAAAACCAACCCAAACTTATACAACATACATTTAGACATCAAACATAGTTGGTACAAGTTCGATTATAAAAAAAAATTCATATATTTACTTGCTACATATTAAAATAAAAGTGTGGGGTTTACAAGAACCATTCCCCTTGGCATGGGTGTGTTTAGATGCCCTATCATAAAGGTTCTCAACCTTTCAATCGTTTTAGTTTATCATCTGGCCCTTCATACTCCTGGGAGATAAACTGTTCAGCTGCCTTATATGGTAGCTTCTCAACTACCTGATGACATTTCGTCTAGAAGTAGGTCCCTAGCTCAAGCTCAAGTTCTCAGCTCAATTATGTCCCTAGCTCTACTCTTCTCTCAGCTCAAATTTTGAGATCAACAATGTTCTTAACTTAACTCTTCTCTTAGCTCAAGATTGCAGCTCACAGCACAACAACTCTTCACTCAGCTCAATTCTTCTCTCAACTCAAACTCATAGCTCACAACTCAACAATCTCATCTGAGCTTTTTGGTTGGGCTCTTTGAAGATTTAAGATAGTGTGCCTAGGATATTCTTTTATTTTTACTTCATTTATTGTACTTAGCATGCATCTTGCTTTATTTTATTTTATTATTCTTAAAAAAAATAGGATCTTAGTTTAGGTGGTGTTTTATTAAGAAACAAATTCTTATTTTATTAGAATACAAAATTTTAATTTAGTTAGGAGACAATCTCCTAGTTTAATTAGAATACTATTTTCTCAAGTAGTTAGAAGACAATCTTCTAATTTAATTATAAGACAATATTCTAATTTAAGTAAAGGACAATCTCTTAATTTGATTGGGAGACAATCTCCTAGTTTAATTAGAATATAATCACCTAATTTTAGAGAAGTAAATAAAAAATAAATAGGAGACCTAATTGTATCCAACTTGAACAAGCTAAGAATCCTTACTATAATTAAGGCTTGAAACTTAACAAATCAATTTTTTTTGTCCAATCCAAATTTTTAAAATCATTAAATTTAATTTTAATATTTGACAAACAAAATTAAAACCAATGTTGAACAAAAATTTAGATCAAATCAAAATAAGAATTGAAGAACTTTTCAAAAACAATAGGAACTAGTCTTTTAAGTTCTACTTCAAGACCACCATTATCATCCACCATGGATGAAAACCCTTATCCTAGCCACCTTTGGATGAAAGATCTAACTCATTCCACCCTTGATTCAATCTTGAACCCAAAATGAATGAAAAACTAGTTTTTAAAGAAAAAATTATTGCTAGTTTTGCGACTGCATTTCTTCAATTTTAAAATCTGATTTTAAAATAATTTTAAACACATGGATCCATTAATATCTCATATTAAACATGTGAAAAAATATCAGAATTTATTTTGAAGAAAATCCTCACAAAATAATATGATTTATGTGAGTTATGCAATCCTTAATATTTCTCGGTTAATCCCTTTAACATGCCATAATAATAATCACATCGAGTTTGTATTAAATCATGAATAATGGCTTTGATACCACTGAAAGGAATCATATAATAAATGCAACGGAATTTAAAAAAATATTGATTCTTTATTCTAAGATCTATTCCTGTTTAATACAAACCGAAACCCTAGATTTATAGAGAAGATTAAGAATTACCTCTTAAAGTGTGCTTTTAACAATCTTCAAGTTTCCTCAAAAATTTTGAATCTTCAAATTTGAATTTTATCTTTACCCCCAAGCCTCACAATTGTTTGGCTTCTATCGATCGGTATTCACACGAATTGATAAACTTAAAGGATCTACCTCAACCTTTGATAAACTAATAGAGAGAGAGAGATAATGAGGGCTAGTTCTTCTCATGCTAACAAGAGAGTTGTTATATTTTATATCCACCTCCTACATGAAGGTATTTATAGAGCCTTAAAAGACTCTAATCCTAGTTTGGGTCAAGTTGCGATTATCTCATAATTATATATAACACTTTTATTAATTATTAATTATAATAAAGTTCCTAATTAACTCTTAATTAGGTTTTCACCCTAATTAACTCTTAATTAGGTTTTCACCCTAATTTACTCTTAATTGGTTGTAGGCAATCGATGTTAACTATAAGTTGAATCTCAAATTAGAACTCTTCTAATTCTCTCTTTATGAAGAAAAATTAATATATATTTATATTAATATCATTCTTCGGGCTTATACTAATTATGAGTGACACATAGCAACATATCATGATCAACCTCCGGACAACACGAAGTAGGTAGAGAACTCATTCAGTGTAAACCCCCACACTTTTATCTTCATATGTGTATATAGGTTAATATAGCAAGTAATTATTTCTTTTGAAATATTAATATGGAAAAATTCGAGTAAATAGTAGTTAAAACTTATTTTAGCTTGCAAATATATGAAATCGTTGTAATAGAACTTGTATCAACTAAGTTTAATGTACAAAAGCATGTTGTATAAGTTTGGGTTAGAATTGGAAGGGTTTGGAATGGATTGGAAATGAAGATGGAAGGATTTGTAGAAAAACAAGCAAAACCTTTCGGAAGGTCGATGAAAAACCTTCCGGAAAGTTGAGGTAAACTGTTTATCGAGTAGGCAAAACCTTTTGGAAGGTCTCTGAAAAATTTTGTCTAATAGGCAAACCTTCCGGAAGGTCGATGACAAACCTTCCGGAAGGTTAATGAAAATGTTTGTCCAGTAGACAAACCTTCCAGAAGGTTAAGGAAAATATTTGTCTAGTAGATAAAACCTTCTGGAAGGTTGATGAACAACCTTCTAGAAGGTTGATGAACAACCTTCTAGAAGGTTTTCAAAAAATCTAAATTTTTAAGTCGCAAACAGCCGACTTTCCTTCCACTATAAATATTTAAGGACAACCCCTTTAACCCCATTTCAACATCTCTAACCCTAGAAAACCTTAGAGAGGAAGAAAGAGAGGGAAAAACACAAGATCAAAGGGGATTTGCACTTTGGATTGAATCAAAACCCTAGTTTTTCAAGAACATCAAGGTAGGGGTTTCTTCCTATTCTCTTACATTAAGATTAGGGCTTATTTATATGTATTCTATTTACTTTAAATCTTATACATATGCTGTGAAATCATCATTCCTTGATCTTTTTGCAATTATTATCACATTTTAAACAAAGTTTGGGTTGAATACCCATGAAATCTCTTTTTCTTGATTTAAAACCCTAATTTTCAAGAGAGATGGATTTTTCTCTTGATTCTTCCTTTGTTCTTGATTTTGAAACCCTAGTGCTTTGTGTTGAGTAATAAAATGATGTTGTGATGATCTTTTTCCTTATTTTCCGAAATTGGTCTCTTGTATTACAAACTGTGAAATTTGAGAATTTATGATTTACTTATGATTTGAGAACTCGGTTGGAATTACATCTCTTGTATTGTTGTTGTGATGGACTTGAATTACATTTGAGCACTGCCATAGAGTGTTAGAGGTTAGTCTATTTTCAGTGGGGGTGAGATGGTTTCCTAACACTTGTAGTGGCTTGTTGTTTGTGAGAGTAACCACTATTGTTCACGTAAGTTCGAGGCTGAGGGATGGTATACATTTTTCTGGGAAGGATTCGTCAATGCCTTGGGAGACGGTATATGCACTTCTAAAGTGGTTTGTGTGGTTATAGTGGGTGAACAAGGTAGAGTCGTTATGTAGATTCATGGGAAACAACCAACATACTGGAGAATAAGCAATGACACTATCAAACAATTATTGTTGTCATGTGGAATTGGTTTCCTACAAGAGCTTGTGGAGGTATGGGACTCTACAAGGACTTGTGAGAAATGGTTTATTGTTGAGAAATTCATTTTTACTATTCAGTTAAATTATTGTTATTGTGTAAACTTGAGATCTATTGAAATGTCCCGGTTTTATTTCAAGAATTAATATATGATATTTTTCAAATGAGACCGACTTATTTTCCATATTTTTAAAACTTTGTTCGAGTTTGGGGAGAATGTTGCTACGGAGCTTAGTTCTCATCCCCTACAAACTATATTTTTTAGATTGTGGTTTAGAGGAAGAACTCGAAGCTGACGAGCAGGTGGCTTGGGAAGCCCAATTGGAGGAAAGCGTGGACCCCGAGGGAATTTCTAGAGTTGACCTATCCATGCTTTAGATTAGGGAATATGTTTTGGTACATTAATAGATGTATTTTTGTTTATTCCGCTGTGAGAAAATAGTTGATTCTTTTGGGGTGTAATGGCCATAGTTGGCCTATTCTTTTGGGATGATATTGTAAATGTTATATTTGATGAATGAAATATTCTTTAATTATGAATATATTTAGTTGCTCTCATGATGTGAATGGTCTTTAGATTGTAATGCCGTCCAAGGTGGATTTTGGCGTGTTACATTCAGTCTACAATTGTCATGCAATTTAATCCTTCCATCACACAATGCTCTAATTGAATTATTAGGGTATGGAATTGTTGTCAAACCCCTAACTCAATCTTATGTGTTTGATCTTAGGACTATGACTCCTAATGATCAATTAGAAATTCTTTTCTAATTCTAATTCTTCCTTGGCCAAGAACTTCTTGAGTCATCTCCCAGAAGATCATATAAGACATTCTCCATTTATTTACTAAGTGTGATATATTTCATGTTGTACATTCATAAGTCTCCATGCATGTCTAACTATGCCCAACAATACATATCCAAGCTACATGGTCAGTATATGAATATGATGTATATTTAAAGTATAGAAGTTGTAAAACCTGGATAAATTTAAACTTTTTTTCGGAAAAAGGGTAAAATGGTAATTTGTCACTATAATGCGGGTTTAAAATTAATATTTTTTTAGAGCTCGAATGATGCAACGGATCTCACTGTTGAATTCGTAACGCAAAATCGATCTACTATGTCAAATTTTGTCAAATTCTGAAATAGTCACATTTTACAAGACAATTAGGTGAAGAATGACCTCACAAAGGTCCCCAAAAATGGAATTTATAAAATTTTCTTATAATTAGATAAAATTTCAAATAAAATTAATTTGAACTAAAACTAGAAATTAATTAAGTTGTTTTGGATCAAAAACAGACCCCGGAAGTAATAAACGTGCAGGGCAATGTGAACCGTGCAATTAAAAAGTATAAATAGGGGCTAAATATCTAAAAAAATTAGATATTCTCACCCACTTGGCTGGCTAAATCGGACGTTGAAGAGAGGAAAGAGAGAGAAGAGCGAAAACCTAGAAATTCTACCTTTCTTCTTGCGATTCAAGGAGTTCCGTCGGTCAGAATTCATTGAACCAAAAATTAAAGTTGGTCTACGCGACTAGGGCTACATATACGTACCAAAAATGAAAGATTTCACCAAAGATCCAAGGAGGAGATTTTGTGAAATCAAGAGTTTTGGGGCTTGAAAATGTTCTTGAGATTCCCCACACTCATCTCACACTCCAAGAGGTAGGGTTTCTCCTACCTTGGTTTATTTTCTTACCTAGAATGTTTTATGAATTGGGTAAGGGTATGAGATAACCTAAGTCACATGACTATGGTAAAAGAAAAAAAGAAATGGATATGGAATTGGCCTAGACCAAATCCTAGCAAAGTTCGATGTTGAGGAAGTACTTGTGTAATCCCTTGGAACTTAACATTTTGGGCATACTATGCATTCTATTGTTGCCTTCTCGGTGGTTTGCTAAATGCTATGTGAACTTTGTTGAGGATGATAAGTTGCTACATGTGTTAATATATTAGCATCATGTTGATTTATGGTAATTATATGCAATTGATATTAATTGCCATGACATAGGTGAAAATATGTGGTTAAATGGCTCATTTGGCATTCATTGCATTTTGGGCATGATATGGCATCACATTCATGGGCTTACGCATGAGTGTGGGTGTGTGTGGGCATGGTTGATTCAAACATCATATATGGTGGTTGAAGGTGGGCTCGGGAAAGTAGGATTGAAGATTCTACTGAGTCGCACGGTTGCATGCATGAAAAACTTGTGTCGAGTATAGTAAGAAGGGCTAGATACTCCTTCAGGTGAAAGGCCCGGCTACTTGGTTCATACACTCTCCTGAGGTAAAATTTTGCAAAAGTGTAATGGCGTACAAAGCCAATGGTGTGATTCCAAAATCTAATACCCAGGAAAGACACATAGTTTTGGTTTCATCAAGGACAAATATTTTACACACATGCATTGCATTGTGTTGTGAGAGTTGGTGAGGACTCGGGACAAGGTGCATGAGTGAGTCTCANAGTGGTGTGATTCCAAAATCTGATCCCCAGGAAAGACACATAGTTTTGGTTTCATCAAGGACAAATATTTTACACACATGCATTGCATTGTGTTGTGAGAGTTGGTGAGGACTCGGGACAAGGTGCATGAGTGAGTCTCATCTCATTTCATTGCATGGCATTNAATGGTGTGATTCCAAAATCTAATACCCAGGAAAGACACATAGTTTTGGTTTCATCAAGGACAAATATTTTACACACATGCATTGCATTGTGTTGTGAGAGTTGGTGAGGACTCGGGACAAGGTGCATGAGTGAGTCTCATCTCATTTCATTGCATGGCATTATGATTTTTCAACATTGAATTACATGTTCTTGTTGGAATGGATATTGGTTTTCATTGATTGCATGTGCACATTTCATATGCATCTAGGAGGGGAGTAGCCTCTGTATGAAATATTCTATTAGGCGTTACTCACCCTATACGGGAACACATTTTAGGTGCGGGATTCGTACCGGTGGAGGACTCGCATTTGGGACATCAATGATGAAGAAAAGCCGACTTATGGCTTTTGTAATACATTTTGTATAAACTTTGTAAAATTACAGAGTTGAGTATGAAATCGTGTAAATTGATTGAAATAGAACTTATAGATATCAAGTTTTATGTGATAAACATTGTTAGACATGTTTGAGATGGTGTTGGGATGATTTGAAATGGTTTTGAAAGGAAAAATAGTGGAAATAGGCTAAACTGGCCAGAGAGTACCAGTACAGTGTACCGGTACAATCTGGTCCAACAAGCAGACAGCACCGGTACACAGTATCGGTACTCTTTCCAAAACTTTGAAAAAAAATTTGGAAGGCAGACACTACCGGTACAATCAAAACAGTACCGGTACTGCCAAGGCCAGTGAANGCCAGAGAGTACCAGTACAGTGTACCGGTACAATCTGGTCCAACAAGCAGACAGCACCGATACACAATACCGGTACTCTTTCCAAAACTTTGAAAAAAAATTTGGAAGGCAGACACTACCGGTACAATCAAAACAGTACCGGTACTGCCAAGGCCAGTGAACAAACAGTGCCAGTATACAGTGTCATGCTCTCAATTTTTGATTCCTTTGATTTCAAAGATGAAATTGGATAATAGAGAGGCATGAATTGTGGTACTTTGAGGCACGGTTAAATTAAATGATTAAAGGAACACGGGTAATACGTGTGAGTTAAACTTCTGGGTAATAGAATAATATTAGCGTGATGTCGGATCAAGCAGCACTCACGGGCATTTCTGTAGGTTGACGGGTCGTCAACAGGACCCCCAGTTTTAGGGACATCACAGAAGTTCATGCACAAGACTACTATGGTGTCTCAAGTCTAAAGATCAGTTGTGTAACTGTAACTTTAGAATTTAGCATTAACAAGTATGTAAAACTTCATATGAAAATCCTACGTNCTTTGAGGCACGGTTAAATTAAATGATTAAAGGAACACGGGTAATACGTGTGAGTTAAACTTCTGGGTAATAGAATAATATTAGTGTGATATCGGATCAAGCAGCAGTCACGGGCATTTTCGTAGGTTGACGGGTCGTCAACGGGACCCCCAGTTTTAGGGACATCACAGAAGTTCATGCACAAGACAACTATGGTGTCTCAAGTCTAAAGATCAGTTGTGTAACTATAACTTTAGAATTTAGCATTAACAAGTATGTAAAACTTCATATGAAAATCCTACGTTATTCAATAGTCATGTTTAGTGTACTTGTTCTCTAACAAGCACCAACACACCTGATTCAGTGTCCTTACACTAGTAACTTGGATGAGTCACCTTATATCAACTACGAGTAAAAATAATGTATGATAATCTATCAGGATTACATAGTGCCCACATAGTGATGCAGGGGATGGTGTCGGTGGGGTGGCTATGGCAACGGCAGTAGGAAATGGACCTATGGTGGCGATTGTGGGGTATGGGGTTTAATGAAGGGCAAACGAAGTCTGTGTGTGGGCCACGGAGTGGTGGTTGGTGAGGAAGAGGAAAAGATAGAGAGAGAGAGAGAGAGTTACTTGAGAGATGTAGCCCGTTGTCGCTCGGTTGCGCCATTGGTGGTTGCTAGTAACAGGGAGCTAGAATTGTAAAACCCAGAAAAATTTGAACTTTTTCGAAAAAAAAAATTCAAAATGGTAATTTATCACTATAATGCAAAATTAAAATTCATATTTTTCTAGAGCTCGGATGATACAACGGACCTCACCATTGGATTCGTCTCGCGAAATCTAGTTACCCTGTCAATTTTTATCGAATTTTGAGATAGTTAAATTTTTTACGTTTTACGAGACAATCAGGTGATAAATGACCTCATAAACGTCCTCAAAAATAAAATTTATAAAATTTTCTTATAATTAAAGAAAATTTCAAAAAAAAATTAAATTGAACTTAAATCGGGATAAAATTAAGTTGTTTCGAAACAAAAACGAACCCGAAAATAAGAAACTTGCGATGCAACGTGGACAGCACAATTTAAAAGTATAAATAGGAGTGAAATATTAGATTTTCAGATATTTTCACCCCACTTGTCTGTTGTGTTCACACGTTAGAAGGGAGAGAAGAGAGAAAAGAGAAAAATCAAAGTCTCAAGACTTTCTCCTTCAATCTACAAAGTTCTGTCGATCGGAATTCGTCGAACCAAGAGTTAAAGTTCATCTACGCGACGAGAGCTACACAACCACACCAAGAATGAAAGATTTCACCGAAGATCCAAAGAGGAGATTTTGAAGAAATCAAGGTTTTGGGATTGTGTTGGTGTTCTTGAGGCTTCTACCACTTCTATCACGCACCAAGAGGTACGGTTCCCTACCTTGGTTTATTTCTAGCCTATAGTGTTCTTAGGAAAGGGTTAAATGAACCATGAATTGCCTATGGTTATGTTCAAGAGGAAATGGGTATAGAAATGGGTAGAATAAATTTTATTTTGAACTAGGTATGTAGAAATTACCTATGGTGATTATTGAGTTATGCGATGAAAAGTGGGCATGTTATGCTTTTACTTAATTTATCCTTGGTATGGGCATTTGAAAAAAAAATGCCTTGAATGATCGAAGTTGTTATTTAGATGAAATTGAAATAGCATGCTTGGTTGTTATGGTAAATTGAAATCATACGCTTATGATGTGATTTGCAATTGGAAATGTAAATATTGATAGGTGCTTATAGTGATTTATGGAGGTATGCTTAGAATGTAACCATCCATGATATGTGTTGAGATGCTACAGAGATGATCCATGTGGTGTTCATTGCATATGGACATTGAAATTGCTCATTTGGCATTCATTGCATATTTGGCATAACTTTGGCATCACATTCATGGGCATTAGGCATGAGTGTTGGTGTGTGTGCATGGTGTAATCAAACACCATACTTGGTGATTGATGGGTGGGCTCAGGAAAGTTGGACCAAAGATTCGACTAACTCACATGGTTGCATGAAAGGAAAACTTGTGTCGGGTGTAGCAAGTAGAGCTAGACTCTCCCTCGGGTGCAAGACCCGGCCACATGGTTTATACACTTACCGGCGGTAAAATTCCAGAAAAGTGTAATGGTGTACGGAGCCAGAGGTGTGATTTCAAAATCTGATACCCAACAAAAACACATAATTTTATTCTATAAAATGGTTATTCGATGTGTATCAACCAATAATGATATGGTTTTATAAACACATGATCTTTATTTCAAAACGAGCATTGGATGAAATTCATCAATGACAAATGTTTTACGCACATGCATTGCATTGTGTGGTGGGAGTCGTTGAGGACTCGGGTCAAAATGCATGAGTAATTATCATCTCATATCATAACATAACATGGTAGAATTTCTATCCTGAATTGCATATTCTTGCTTGGAATGAATATTGGTTGTGGATTGTTGTATGTGCATATTCATATGCACTTAGGTTGGAGAATAGCCTCTGTAAGGGATACTCTATTGAGCGTAGCTTACCCTATACGGAAAAACATTTCAGGTGCGAGATACATTCTAACGGATGGCTCTCATTCGGGGCCCCAGTGACGAAGAAGGGCCAACTTGTGGCCTTTAAATTCGTATTTTGTAAAACATTTATGAAAATCATGTCTTGGGCATGTAATCATATGAGGATGATTGTAATTTAACTTGTAAAATTTATGCTTGATGTATAAATGTAGTATTATATGAGTTGGGTGGGTTTTGGAAATGAAAAACTGGTGAAACAAGCATTTTTGAGCAAAACCTNATGTCGGGCTAGGTATTGAGGGGCCAAGTCCACGAGCTGTTATCCCAACTCATGCTGGTTTTAAAAAAAGATATCCAAAAAAAGGTTGTTTTGAAAATGATGATACTTAGAGCAATTCCCAAGTATGAGCTCGGGAGCGGTGGTCAAACGCACAGAGCTCATAAAACTAGAGTAAAGCCCAACCCAATCGAAGCAACAGCGGAAGTAATAAAGAGATAGCTATTTGTTAGCAGAAATCCTAGAGGCAGCAAAGAGTCATAATCAAAGCATAAAACTCTCATCCAGGAAAGATCTCCTCCTAAGATCAAGGAGGATTCCTCGGAGAAATGGTGAAGATCTCGAGGCAGATCCCGTAGAGATTAGGAAAAGCCTTATAAATACTATGTAACACCCCCAACAGAGGGGGCAGAAGCCAAGTATCACATCTTACAGTCTGTAAACATTTTGGTATAGTAAATAGTGAAGGAAGGAGCAAGAATTTTCATTGAAGAGTGAATTAGCCGAGCTCCCGAGCTAGTGAACCACTATATTTTCACTGTGTACATCCCTTTAATCCCCTCAATATTTTATTTTAGCATCATACACGAGCCTCGAAGCTCTGATCCACACTCATCTCACGTTACTTGCACCTTAAGCTCATCCACGTTGAAATACACCATCAGTTTGGCACCATTTGTGGGAAAGACTGTTCCTATTATAAACAAAATATTTTTTTAGTGACTGATGGTATCAACGCGAAACATGAACCGAAGTAAGACAAATCCACCACGGGTGCAAGATCAACAAGAAGCTACTAATAGCAGACAACCTGAGAATGTCCAAGAGACCAATCCACTCGTGGGGGGTCTCCCCATGAATAACGAGATAGAGACCCTTCGCCTCGTCAATCAATGCTTGCTGAAATAAAACGAATAACTCTTAAAACTTTTACAACGCCCACAGGAGGAGCAACAGGCTCAAGAAGGCCAGAACAACCCACCACCTAGGGAGTAACCACACCTCGACCCTCTCAGGGAAGTCAACGAAGAAGGGGAAAACAACCAAATCATGGGGCCAAAACCTCACATACCCCCCAGGAATGGATACAACGAAGAAGTACAAAGTCAGAATGACGGGGGCGAGAGTAACGATTTTTTCCCCTATCAATAGGAAAGGAGAGAACGGTACTGGGAGCAGTGCTTCCAGGGTATCCAGCAAGAGCTCAGCCACATGAAAGAAGCCATGAGAGGCAAGGCTCCAGTTACAATGGATGCCTTGGTACAACAAACTGAATCTCAGTTCACCACTGGCGTGCTGCATTTTCCCCTTCCTTTGAAATTCAGAGTACCGCAGATAGAGGCTTTTGATGGAACAAAGGATCCCGTAGATCACCTCAACACTTATAAGAACCAGATGGAGTTGCATGGATACTAGGATCCAGTGCACTACAAAGCCTTTGCCATCACGTTGAAAGGCTTAGCCCTGGCGTGGTTCAATAGGCTCCCCCTACCTCAATTTTCTCCTTTAAGGAGCTATCCATATCCTTTATATCTCACTTCATAAGAGCTCGAACGTACAGAAAGCCGAGTTACCACTTGTTGAATGTGAAGCAGGGATCCCAAGAGAACCTCAGATTCTATGTTCAGAGGTTTAACTCTAAATCACTAAAATTAGATGTCCCAGACGAGAAATTTTTCATTATTGCATTCATAGCTGGTTTAGGCGTACAATCTAAAGACCTGATGTTCTCTATTTCAAAAAATCCACAGGCCAGTATGGTCGAAGTACTGGCCAAGGCAGAAAAGACCTCATCCAGAGTTGCAGCCGAGATAAGCACCTCGGCAGGTCCCTCCACTCACCGCAACAATATCGCAAATCTTGTATGAGGTACAAAATAAAAGATTCCTGAGGTGGCCACCCCGAATGAAAGCAAACTCGGCAAAAATTTTACCCCACTTTTGGAATGCAGAACATCTAAGGAAATTTTTTCAGTAAGTTTGTCCTGTAATATGATTATTAATAAAGTAGCAAGTCTATGGTTCATTCACTCTTACAAAGAGCCCGGTAGCTCACGACGAACTCATTAGTCTGTAATAAGAGCCTTAGAGTTCACGACGAACTCATTAATTCATAAAAAGAGTCCTGGAGCTTACGATGAACTCGTTAGTTCATAAAAAGAGCCCTAGAGCTCACGATGAACTCGTTAGTTCATAAAAAGAGCTCGAAAGCTCACGACGAACTCGTTAGTTCATAAAAATAGCCTAGGAGCTCACGACAAACTTATTAGTCTGTAATAAGAACCTTAGAGCTCACGACGAATTGATTAGTTCATAAAAAGAGACATGGAGCTCACAATGAACTCGTTAGTTCATAAAAAGAGCTCGGAAGCTCACGATGAACTCGTTAGTTCATAAAAAGAGCCCTGAAGCTCAGGATGAAGTCGTTAGTTCATAAAAAGAGCTCGGAAGCTCACGACGAACTCATTAGTTCATAAAAATAGCCCGGGAGCTCACGACAAACTCCTTAGTCCGTAATAAGAGCCTTAGAGCTCACGACGAACTCATTAGTTTATAAAAAGAGTCCTGGAACTCACGATGAACTCGTTAGTTCATAAAAAGAGCCCTAGAGCTCATGACGAACTCGTTAATTCATAAAAAGAGCCCAGGAGCTCACGACAAACTCGTTAGTTCATAAAAAGAGCCCTAGAGCTCACAATGAACTCGTTAATTCATAAAAAGAGCCTTGAAGCTCACGAAAAACTCGTTAGTTCATAAAAAGAGTTTGGGAGCTCATGACGAACTCGTTAATTTATAAAAAGAGCTTGAGAGCTCACGATGAACTCATTAGTTCATAAAAGGAGCCTTAGAGCTCACGATGAACTCGTTAGTTCATAAAAAGAGTCATGAAGCTCACAGCGAACTCATTAGTTCGTAATAAGAGCCTTAGAGCTCACGATGAACTCGTTAGTTCATAAAAATAGCCCTAGAGCTCACGTTAAACTTATCAGTCCATAAAAATAGCTCAGTAGCTCAGGACGAGTTCTTTTGTCCCTAAAGCAAACGCAGCAGATCAGAATGCACTTCCCAATCCAGAAGAACTAAAAGCAAGACCTGTAGCACGTAGACTAGAGGGAAAGCTTCACAGCTTCTATCCATTACAAAAAGCAAAAATGGGGGTCTTTGGTCCACAAGCCAGGAAACGACATTGAAAATCAGCTGCTAGATTCTCAAAGCCACAAATTGTGTATAAGAAGCGGCAAACATGGAAAGGGAAAATCAAGGTTTCAAGAACATCAAAGATTATAAAAAAAACCAATCAAAGCAAAATTCCTAGTCGTCTCTACAGTTCGGCTATCCTCTCTTTCAAACGCAGGTTCTCCTCCTTCAGCTCATCCCTCNGCTTGAGAGCTCACGATGAACTCATTAGTTCATAAAAGGAGCCTTAGAGCTCACGATGAACTCGTTAGTTCATAAAAAGAGTCATGAAGCTCACAGCGAACTCATTAGTTCGTAATAAGAGCCTTAGAGCTCACGATGAACTCGTTAGTTCATAAAAATAGCCCTAGAGCTCACGTTAAACTTATCAGTCCATAAAAATAGCTCAGTAGCTCAGGACGAGTTCTTTTGTCCCTAAAGCAAACGCAGCAGATCAGAATGCACTTCCCAATCCAGAAGAACTAAAAGCAAGACCTGTAGCACGTAGACTAGAGGGAAAGCTTCACAGCTTCTATCCATTACAAAAAGCAAAAATGGGGGTCTTTGGTCCACAAGCCAGGAAACGACATTGAAAATCAGCTGCTAGATTCTCAAAGCCACAAATTGTGTATAAGAAGCGGCAAACATGGAAAGGGAAAATCAAGGTTTCAAGAACATCAAAGATTATAAAAAAAACCAATCAAAGCAAAATTCCTAGTCGTCTCTACAGTTCGGCTATCCTCTCTTTCAAACGCAGGTTCTCCTCCTTTAGCTCATCCCTCTCCTTCTTAGTCGCTGACAGTAGATCCATCAATTTTTGCCCAGCAGAGGAAAACAAAACTTCCCCCAGGAAAGATCTGGATGAAGGAAAGGATGAACCATCCCTCTTGCATTTCTTGATATGAGTCCCAACATCCTCGCTCTCATCAGACCCGTAGAAGAGAGATCAGATTCAGGAAAAAGGGAAAGTCTCGTTCAGCTACAGCGGCACTAAACAAGAATAGATTATCTGACGTCATGGGCTCAGCTTGGGTCATTTGTTCCACCCTCATCAATTCAAACAAGTTTAGGGCAGGAGCACCTACATGCAAAAAAAAAAAAAAAAAATTCCCGTGCAAACTTCGAAATCACTGATTGGGAAACCATTCTGCTACATTTTAAGCTCAGCCCTTGCCCAAGCCAGCTTAACTAAGAGTTGGGGGCAACTGATGATATTTAGATCAATTCCTAAGTATGAGCTCGAGAGCGGAGGTCAGACGCACAGAGCTCATAAAATCAGAGTAAAGCACAGCCCAATCGAAGCAGCAGCGAAAGTAATAAAGAGATAGCTATTTGTCAACAGAAACCCTAGAGGCAGCAAATAGTCATAATCAAAGCATAAAACTCTCATCTAGGAAATATCTCCTCCTAAGATCAAGGAGGATTTCTCGGATAAATGGCGAATATCTCAGGGCGGATCCCCGTAGAATTAGGAAAAGCCTTATAAATACTATGTAACGCCCCCAACAGAGGAGCAAAACCCAAGTATCACATCTTACAGTATGTAAATCTTTTGGTATATTAAATAGTGAAGGAAGGAGCAAGAATCTCCATTGAATAGTGGATTAGTCGAACTTCCGAGCTGGTGAACCACTATATTTTCACTGTGTACACCTCTTTAATCCCCTCAATATTTTATTGTAGCATCATACACGAGCCTCGAAACTCTGATCCACGCTTATCTCAAGTTACTTGCACCTTAAGCTCATCCACGTTGAAATACACCATCAGAAAGTATTTTTCAAACTCAGGCACTTTTAAAAACGTTAGTGGGAATGACGCTTTTATACAAAAGACGTCAGTTGGAGTAACGTTTTTAGCATAAAAGGTCAAACCAACTGACCTTTTTTGTGCAAGATTGTAGCTCATTTACGCCTAAAAACGTCTGTACAATTGACGTTTTAGCTAAAAACGTCAATTGTACTTACATTTTTAACTATTCCCCATTTAAGTACGCATATTGCAAAAAAGGTTTGGGTAAATTATACTCACACCTCCTGACATTTGATTTTATTACACTGACATCTCCTCACATTTCAAAAATTACACTTAGACCCCTTAACATTTGAACACATGTGACAGCTGCACTCCTTTTGTCTAATGGATGTTAACAATTTCATTAAAATGACTTTTTTAACCCTCATATATCCTTGAGATTTACCAATGCGCATATCCAATCTATCCAACTCACCCCTCTATTTTGACTAAGTCAAAATAAATAAATTGAAAAAAATTAATGCTTCCTACGTTCCAGTCAGCTTACCACTATCCTCATGAATGTTATGGTGGTGGTGGTTGTGGTGGTCATGGTCATGGTCATGGTGGTGATGATCATCGTAGTGGTGGTGGTGAGAATCGGTGGACTTGGAGTGGCAAGTGATGATCGTTGTAATGACCAAAAAACAAGTGATGATCATTATGTGCAGGTGGTGATGTGAAGTAGATCACAACCAAAAACCATTTATCAGACATGATTGAGGTCTTGTTGTGCCATTTAACTATGTATCAGGTGATATGGCACCATATGCATTTGACTAAATTGTGCTAATTTTTGCTTTGCTAATGTGTTCCTCACAAAAGGTTAACAATAATGACAATTAAAAGTCAACCTTGTTTTGCAAACCATGTACTACCCTTGTCAGCCACTTGGCTCTTGATGCAATAATAGTTTTCACATGGAGAATTTGTCAGTCAAAGAAGCTCCCCAAATTCTGCCATGAAAACATGTCTAATTGTATTTGTGTTTTTAGGTTTTGATGTTATGCATGCGCTTATGTATTTTGTTTATATGAGCGCGCAGTTTGAAACAATTTCAAGAAAGTGGTAAAACTAGAAAAAAAATCATAAAGATTGTGGATTACCTCTTCTGCATGTCTACAAAGTCGATAGCAGATGGCTAAAGTTATTAGCCAAATATTTATCTACCCCAATAGTACTCCTTATCTTGTAAAGACTTTGCATTCTTAAGGTCAAGGGATCAAGTCCTCCTCCCCCTTCTCCTTCCCCTTCAAAAAAAAAACTAGGCAATGATCCATTAAAAGTGTTTATTACTAAAGACATTCGAGGTGTTTAGCAGATTGAAGTGCCTTCCTAGTCCAATGGTTCAGCTTTAAAGTGTGCTCATTGTATACGGTATTTGTTGCATGAGATTAATGAAGCTATGTTGGCAGAAATATTCATGTGTATTATATACATGTGTACATTAGTTTGCTTGAGTTGATGCATCTTTCGTTTAGCATGTTCACTCAACTTAAGAAGCCTTTGTTTTGCCAAATTTTTCAACAGGTTTTCACCGCAGGGTATTCCCTTATACGATGGGCTTTGGAATTGGCTTTGGAATTGGCCTCTCTAGTCATGGTCGCAATAGGCTCAAAACAGAAGTATGAGCACCTTTTAAGGGCACTTATTTTCTTGCACTTCTATAACAGAAGTCAAAATGAATATGAAATTCTAAATGTTTTTTAAATGATTTTTTACAGAGGACTGTTCTTGCTATGCCAGAAAATGGGATTGGCTTGTTCCCAGATATTGGGTTTGCTTATA
>CAUOFW020001737.1:413597-459994 GCA_963454935.2 Ilex paraguariensis | reverse complement strand
CCTTTAATAACATTAATTGTAATAAAGTCTCTAATTAACTCTTAATTAGGTTTTCACCCCAATTAACTTTTAATTGGTTGTCTCTCTTTTATCCTTTAGTTTCCAATCAATTCTATGACCCTATAGGTTCAAGCATATCCAGTTGTAGGCATTCGATACTAACTACAAGTAGCATCTCAAATTAAAACTCTTTCTAATTTAGCTTGAATTAGAACTCTTCTAATTCTCCTTTTATGAAGAACAATTATTATATTTATATTAATTTCATTATTCAGCCTTCTACTAATCATGAGTGACACCTAGCAGCATATCAGGATCAACCTCCGGATAACACGAAGTAGGTAAAGAACCCATTCAGTCTATAGTTGCAATACAATTCAATCATTCTATCATACAATGCTCTAATTAAATTACTAGGGTATGAAATTACTATCAAACCCCTAATTCAATCTTATGTGTTCGATCTTAGAATTATAACTCTTAATGATCAATTAGAAACTCTTTTTTAATTGTCATTCTGCCTTGGCCAAGGACTCTTTGAGCCATATCCTAGAATATCACATAGGACATTCTCTCTATAATTACTACGGATGATAGATTCTATTTTGTACACTCATAAGTCTTCATGCATGCATAACTATGTCCAACAATACATATCCAAGTTACATGGTTAGTATATGAATATGTTGTATAATTAAATCATAAAAGTTCATGCACAAGACAACCATGATGTCTCAAGTCTAAGGATCAGTTGCATAATTATAATTTTAGGATTTAACATTGACAGGCATTTAAAACTCCATATGAAAAATCCTACGTTTGTCAATGATCATGTTCAATGTACTTGTTCTCTAACAAGCATCCACACACTTGCTTCAGTGTTCCAACACTAGTGACTTGGACGAGTCACTTCATATCAAATATGAGTAAACATAATGTGTGCTAGTCTATCTGGATTACTTAATGGCCCAATAGTAGTCCAATGACTAGAAATATTTAAGAGTTAAGTACTAAGAAGTATAAGTCTCCTCTTCTCAACACTTTGAGAAACTATCTTCTTAACTTATACTCTATAGACTATATTATGTATATTAAAATGAAATAAAGTAGAAATATGATAAATAAACTTGTATTTTTATTTAATTAAGTAATGAATGTTACTAGTACAATCCTAAAACATCAATTATATATGATTGGTCTTAGAGCGTACTACTAACAATAATATCAGATAATGACCATGCCATAATCACTTTGTTTTGAGATGGTAGACCTTGTTTCTTTCTGACTTGTTTTGGCTGGAGCTTTCTTCAATTTGAGAAGATTTTATCTATAGCAAATGAGAATATTATTGACTTAAGGAAGGAGCAATGAGCTGTTATCCACACTTGAAAAATCTTTTGCTTTCATACAGTGAAAAAAAAAAACCTCTAGAATCCATGAAAGCCATATCTCAACAGCAAAATTTGTGTAGGCATAACATCTCAACTACGTCATGTGCCCGGGCCCACAGCAGCTTCATATGCATCCTCTTCTGGAAGGATACACTTGACAGACTACCAATATCCAGCTCAGATCAACAATAATAAAATAAAACAGTTTATCCTTGTTTAAGCCTCATTTTTTTATAGTTAACTTGTACTGATTACTTGTTTAGTGGACTAATAATAACCTTACACCAATCCTCCTGGACTTGTATGATGTTCATTATGTGTGCATTTGATTGTGCTTGTAACCAGGATGAGCTCTTCTTCCTCTAATTTTGAGTAATTTTGGAGATTTAGATGGTTGTTTATTAATTTGTCAACAATGCTCTATCGGGTAGTATGGAATCTGATAATATTGAACATCCAATTTAATTTGTTGTGAATCCAACTTTAGACCATGTTGAGAAACGAGAACTTTTGTAACGCGTAGGACAGTTTTTTCTCTGTTTCTTTATATATTTTGTTCATTTCATTGTGAATTTGATGTAATTCTGTCATTTCTTCCGATCTTCAAGTTTTTCACATAAATATGTGTGCTTTTGTCTTCAATTATTTTTTATCTTTGTTTTCTTGTTATGTTATACCGAATCCTAGATTAGAGAAGTTAATTCCTAACACCCTCTACCAATTTTCGCAAGCAGAAAAAAAAAATAACACATAAACATATAGCAACATAACTAATGGGGAAGACTTGGATTCCTATATAAGCACCCATGTGGTATTGAATCCATGTGCGTGGGTCTTTATCTGGGTTAAAACTTGACACAATTTTCTCGATCTCATCCAAATTAGACTATGATTATAGGACACCTTCCCCAAATAAAATTCAATAGGAACCGGAGAGACCAAGATTAGAAAATCAGTTGAAAGATCTGATTTGTGACTCTAATCATTCTGTGGATATGTTGATCTACTATCTATAGTACACCAAATGCCTTCTGTTATCACCAACTGCAACTGAAATTTTAAAACTATCAATAGAAAAATAAATGCATGAAAATTAGGTGGTTCTGTTGCACTTCTTGAACATGTCATCTTGCTTGACCTCTGTTTTGGGGAAAAAAAGTACAGTTTTTGGTCATGTTAGCTAAGGATTTGTTGTAATCAAACCATTATGGTTGGACCAACCCATTTCTGACTAGCAACCTAGTCCAATTAGAAGAATTGGACCATTTTACAATTTGCACCCTTTTAAGTTTATAATTGACACTAAAGTTTCAATTATAACAATTAAGTTCTTAAAGTATTAATTGAGTTTTAATTTGGCCCTTCCATCCAAATATATTAACTAGATCCCACATAACAAAGCCAAATGACCAATGCGTGACCTATGATTATGATTATTCTATCAAAACACTGCCATGCCCAATGGTTATTACCCCATCTTCTTCTGAAGGTGATTTCCAATCCTCGATTTCCATTTCTTCTTCTAGGTCTTGGTCGCTTTTACTCTTCTCTTCTTTAAATCATATTAGTGTGGCAATAACTGTTAGTAATAACCATTGGATTTGGAAGTAGAAGGACGAAATAGAAACTTGAGTCATACTTGAAAGGTTTAATATGTAAATTGCCTAAAAAATAAAAGAATATTGAACCTTCGCTTCTAAAAGTATCTTAGGTGATAGATAACTTTGTGTAGATTACAAGAAATTTTATATTAATACCAAATGAGTTTCATGATTTTATATGTAGATCTTGCCTCTCAAGCTTCCTTTTAACCACCTAACAAACTAAAACGACCTTGCAGCAGAGACCCTATTTTATAAGGCCATGTTGGTCATCTGTTACACTTGAAAAAGTACACAGGCAAAGTACAACCAAAGGGGGGGGTGTTTGAAAGAGAGAGAAAGAGATGGCGCCATGGATTCGGGTCTTCATGCTAGTGGCTTGTTTGTTGCCGGCAATGGTGGAGTGCAGTATTCGTCATTACAAGTTTAATGTAAGTTCATTTTTCACAGTTACACTCGTCAAATTTCATGGTTTTGATATGTGCTAAAAGAGAGGTAGAATGAACCTGAGTGACCTTTGTCTGTCGTCGTTTATACTGGCTTCTGATCGGTCAAGGTCACACTAGTTGTCCTTCCCCATGATTTTTTTTTTTTTTTTTTGGGTCATGCATTATATTAAAAGAAAGGGAAGGATGAGATTTGAACTTGCGATCTTAAGGTTCAACAGCGGTAACAATGACTATTAGATCTACCACTAACCTTGTCATTCTCCATGTATTAGAGAGAGATTTTATTCGTATATTATCTTACTTAAGGATGCAAATGAACTGAACTGAGCCTGAAGAATACCCTGAACTACGGTATGTGCTTGCTATAATCGCGAGAGCCTAAGTTAAGGTTGCATATTAATAGTGAAGATCAGTTCCATTGCATACTCATCGGCTTCTTCTTCCAATTTTATTGTGGTGCCAGTTCTAATACTGGTAATTTAATAGTGCCGGTTTTGATACTTGTAATTCAAGTGTTATACTTACCATTTTTTTCCCTTCAAATTTTGCATTCTAAATCAATGTATACGACTGTTTTAGTGTGTTCTATTAGACAAAGTTAATGAGTTATACTAATTCAATCATTTGAAAAGAAAATTAAGTGCACATTATTAAGCATTTCTTATGCGTCAGATGGAAGATGTATTGTTATGCACGAAAAGTGCTGGCATATTTTAGTGGAGAGCCTTAGCAAAATTGACCACCCATCAACCCAAAGTATTGATCTCCAAGACCACTGCACATCATGCATAGGCGTGTATAAAAATATGTTGAGTCTATATTATATTGGCGTTAGTTAAGGGTTACCCAACAAATCATGATAACACCTGTACTGGCAGTATGGTCATTGCTAGTAACTCCCAAATTTAACTGATACTTGTGTTTAGCGGATAATTACAAGTATGTGGAGTTAGTTTACAAATAGTTTACTAAGTGTTGTACTAATTACTGAATAGTGGTTTGTGATGGGTATGTGAGCAGGTGGTCTTGAGGAACACCACAAGGCTATGTTCGAGTAAACCCATAGTTACTGTTAACGGCCGTTTCCCTGGACCGACTATATATGCAAGAGAAGACGATAACGTGCTCGTGAAGGTCGTCAACCATGTCAAATATAATGTCAGCATCCACTGGTTAGTCCAAAATTGCTCAAACACCCTCTCATTCCCGCGGCTTTTCAGTTTTTGCCCCTTTCGCAAGAACTAATATACATCAAGACTAGAGGTTGAACTCCAATAGAAAAATCTCCATCATGAGTTCGACCTGAAACCAAATTCAACCCGAATTCTCAAGTATTGCTTATGCTTAGATTGGGTCAGATTCAAATAGAAAGTCATATTTAATCCTCTATCTCAATTGGTGAATCTAAATTTGGGTTAAACTTGTATTAAAATTGGCCGGGCCTGGTAGCATGACCTTGTAACCCAAGTGGGGGCATTAAAGGTATTGGATAAGTGATTGCAAGAAAAAAAAAAAAAAACTTGTATTAAAATTGGGATTTTTTGCCCTTTGCACCCTGAAAGATGTTTCGATCCTCACTTTGCACCCTAAAAAATTATTTTTCTCACATGTACCCTGAATGTCATAAATTAATTCCAATGTGACCCTCGGACTAACATCTATTTCAGATTCTGTTAAAAATTAATATACATACCACCCAAGAAAGATATGACTTGTGAGTTTATATTTTTGCTAAAGAGCAACACACTTGAGTGGCATATGCATCAATTTTTAAAGGAATTTGAAACGGATGTTAGTTTGAGGGCTATTTTGAAACCAATTTATGAAATTTAGGGTGCAATGTGGAAAACTAATATTTTAGGGTGCAAAGTGGGAATTGAGATATTTTTTGGAGTACAAAATGAGAAAAACCCTTAAAATTGAGTTTTATATAAGTTCAACTGTCAAATTATGCAAATCGGACTAAGATTCAAATTGAATTTTGGTTGAACTTGAATAAAATAATTCAGAGCACGTCTGAATGGGTCTCAAGAACCGAATACCCTAACTTGAATGTCACATGAATTTGAATCGTGTTGGATTTTTTGTTTACCAACCAAAATTCAAGTACTAAAATTTTTTGGTTAAATACTGAAATTTCGGGTTCAGTTCGAATTGAACCCCCAAATTGCACCCATAATTAAGGTGAAGTGAATCAGCAATATCACTCTGTTTTTTGGAAGTTTTTTATACTGTATTGTGGACAGGCATGGGATTAGACAACTTCGGACAGGGTGGGCGGATGGACCGGCATACATAACACAGTGCCCAATTCAACCAGGGCAAAGCTATGTGTACAACTTCACCATCACTGGCCAAAGGGGCACTCTTCTCTGGCATGCACATATCCTCTGGCTAAGGGCCACTGTCCATGGTGCTATTGTTATTTTGCCCAAGCTTGGAGTGCCTTACCCATTCCCCAAACCCCACAAGGAAGAGGTTGTCATACTAGGTGAGAATCAAATTGTTGTTCCTTCTCTCTTTATAATGCATATTTGTTTTTGAAATCATTTGGTAAAAACATATTTAAAAGACTTGCATTTATTAAAAGTTTATCTCGTATTCCTCACATATTTTTGTCAACGAATTGAATTTAAATCAAATTTCAACATAACTGAATCTAACTTAAAACCTTCGATACGAATTAGATTGGAATATCTTACGGGTTTCATTTTCAATTTCCATATTTGAGTAAATTAAGAAAGAAAAATTCGATCTGATCCAAATAACTCGATTGGAGTTTATTTTTAGCAAATCACCTACAAATTTTAGTCGTTATTCACCAAATAGTAAACCAACCTAATCATATTACACCTATTGAATCACAATCAAATTTGTTATTAATACATCAAAATCCGACACCATGAAATATGATAGATAGGTTTGGAAATGAACAGTCTTTCAAAAAAAAAAATCCCAATCGCCTAATAAAATTTGGATTTGAATTTTATCCCCATGCATAGATTGATGTTGTGCTGACGATCTGAACCTAGTACCAAATTTTGCTGGACATCCTTCCCAAAATATTTGTGATTATTCAACTGAAGTTGAATACAGAGCGTACTGATATCTTTTTTCTTTTGATTTGATCATTCAACTTATAGGTGAATGGTGGAAATCAGATGTTGAAACTGTGATCAATCAAGCAGTGAAATCAGGCTTGGCACCAAATATTTCTGATGCTCACACCATCAATGGCCATCCAGGACCTGTCTCAAGCTGCTTATCACAGGGTAAGAACTTACTAGACTAGAGATCAAAAAAAAAAATATGCAAACAATTGTCGTAGGCTTCTCATCCTCTCCCGATC
Source organism: Ilex paraguariensis (assembly GCA_963454935.2). NCBI lineage: Eukaryota > Viridiplantae > Streptophyta > Magnoliopsida > Aquifoliales > Aquifoliaceae > Ilex > Ilex paraguariensis. Next base: position 453,204 of record CAUOFW020001737.1, on the reverse strand, counting down.
GTGTAGTGGCAGGAAGTCGTACACTGGACTGTCTTTTTTAGGTTAGTCTCTTGAATCATCACTTTCTATACTGTGCAGGGGGCTTCAATCTACCAGTAGAACCTGGAAAGACATACATGCTACGAATCATCAACGCTGCACTGAATGAAGAGCTTTTCTTTAAGATTGCCGGTCATAAGCTCACCGTCGTCGAGGTAGACGCCACTTATGTCAAACCCTTTAAAACCGACACCATTCTTGTTGCACCAGGCCAAACTACAAATGTCCTTATAACAGCTGATCTTGGCACTGGCAAATACTTGGTTGCAGCCTCACCCTTCATGGACGCACCGATTGCAGTCGATAACATGACTGCCACCGCCACATTACATTATTCTGGCACCGTCTCCACCACTTCCACCACGCTGACCACCCCGCCCCCCAAAAACGCAACCCCGGTGGCAACAAAATTTATGGACTCCCTCAGAAGCCTAAATTCAAAAAAATATCCTGCCAAAGTTCCATTAACTATTGGCCATTCCCTTCTTTTCACCATTAGTCTCGGGGTCAATCCTTGTCGTACTTGTGTCAATGGTAGTCGGGTGGTGGCTGGTTTGAACAATGTCACTTTTGTAATGCCAACCACGGCTCTTCTTCAAGCACATTTCTCCAAAATCAGCGGCGTGTTCACAGATGATTTTCCAGGCAATCCATTGATGCCTTATAACTATACAGGCACACAGCCAACAAACTTCCAGACAATGAAAGGGACAAGGCTTTATAGACTTGCTTACAACTCTACTGTGCAATTAATCCTACAAGACACTGGGATGATAACTCCTGAGAACCATCCAATCCATTTGCATGGCTTCAATTTCTTTGCTGTTGGAAGAGGACTGGGCAATTTTAATCCTAAGAAGGACCCGAAGAATTTCAATCTTGTTGACCCTGTTGAGAGGAACACAATTGGAGTCCCATCTGCTGGGTGGGTTGCTATTAGATTCAGGGCAGACAATCCAGGTAAATTTAGCCTTACATTCTGTTTGGGTCTACTTCAGAAAATAGGACCTATTCATGGATCGGGTTAGTTGTCGCCGCCCAAAAACTCTGGCCACAGCCCAGAATGGTTATCCCCTCAAAAATTAATTCTTTAGCTATGGCTTTAAGTTTTGATTCATAAATTATATTAGTAATAAGGAAAAATTAAAAAATCATAAGTTATATGAGTCATATTTTTAAAGTATTTGTGGGCTGGCCCTCCCCCCACCCTTTCCGCCAACCGATCCAGTCATGGGCCATGGGCTGGACTGTAGCGCTTNTTAAAAAATCATAAGTTATATGAGTCATAATTTTAAAGTATTTGTTTCTCTATTTTTATTTAAAAAGAAAGCTTGTGGGCTGGCCCTCCCCCCACCCTTTCCGCCAACCGATCCAGTCATGGGCCATGGGCTGGACTGTAGCGCTTGATTCCATACCAAACACCCGGACCATCCCAACAATTTCATGGGACGGGCTTTGTTTGTAAAGAACCCAGTCTGGCCCGAAATTTGTTGCAACTAGCTAGAAGACTCATTCTTCACTGATATTGCTCATTAGCTACCCCGTTCAAACCATTGGGGTTTTTTTTTTTTTTTTTGGCAAAGTCTACAGATCTGAAATTATTTGTATGGTTTTGCTTTGGGTATGCAGGGGTGTGGTTCATGCATTGCCATTTAGAAGTGCACACAACATGGGGACTTAAGATGGCATTTGTTGTGGACAATGGAAAAGGACCCAACGAATCTCTTCTACCGCCCCCGAGTGACCTTCCCAAGTGTTAGTATTTCTTCCTAAGTCTTCTTACGTAAATACGAAAAGGTTTTGCATCCACCGGAGAGATGGGGAAATGAAGTAACGGAAGAAGAGATCAAACGCTGATAACTAGACTTATTTTGAGCTAGCAAAATGAGCTGCTCAAATCTTATAATAAAGAGAGCTTGATTCTTTTGTATTTTGGGGTGGGTTTTATTTGTATGTATTTAATTATGCATATATTGAAAATTACAATTCCGAAAGATCGGTACAATTATGCATTCAAATGTTAGTGATTAATCACAATGCGGAAATAACTTATCCACGTATACATAAGATAAGGTTTTCAGCTCACCAAATAAAACCATAGAAACAAAGTGGAAGGTAGATTAACGAAGAAAAGCCTATGAATTGTTGGACAAGAACCTGAGAAAAAAAAAAAAGGCAAAACCATAAAACTTGGGCACTACCATTCAAAAGTCTTACGGACAAAGCCCACAAAGACTTGGTTATATCTTCCGGGCCAGCACAAATTTTGTTAAACTGGTGTAAAATTGTATGCAATTGGGAATTATTCATATTTTCATAATAGAGTTTCATTTGATGAGAAAATATATAATACTATGGACCATAAGATTTTATCGTGCCACGTTAAGTGGGTTTGTATCAGGTTAAAAAAATTCCTGTCAAAAATCACTCAATTTGTACACAAACTATTTATTAAACGTGTGAATATCACAAAAAAAAAATGAATATGACCTATTTATTTGGTGAGTTACCTGATACTACCTGTATAACCCGTCAAATAAATGGGTCATTTTTATCAATTTTTAGTTCACACGATTACTATTCCATTTGCCACAATTACAGACCTGTTTAACTCATTTGACGAGTTTCTCATAAAAAATTGTGTACACACTAAATTCAAACATTTTTTTCCTAAAAACAAAACAATGTGGTGAATACAACTAACATATTACAAAGTACAAAACCAAAACAAACTAATTCGATGTTTTTTAAAAATATTTTGCTTCCTTTTAATCATCACAAAATTCACATCACTTTTCTTTGAAAAAAATGAGTAATGGCGGACTATCTCATTTGACGGGATGTTGGTGGCCATCCAACCAGAAAGTGACACGTGGTTACCCATGACTGTCGAAATGCATGGGATTCCCATGGCAGCTGAGACCAAGCGATTAGAGCGCTTGGGGCTGAGAGGCATGGCCAATGTCAAGTATTAAATAACATCAATGTGTGAGCCTCAGGCAACGTAGTGATGTGATAGGTTATCATTGATTGTCTAATCCACGTAGAACTCGAGAACAACTATCAAGCTAAAGGGGCGTGACCATCATGACTAAAGGGGTAGCCTCGGGGGATCCCTTGAAGGCCCTAAATGCTCAGTAATAGGCTACAGGCATTTATGTAGAGCACTTGATGGCCGGGGATGGAGTCATAAATGCACGATCCATTCTAGCATGAAAACCTAAGCATTCAATCACCTAGCATTGATAAGGTGTGATAGAATAGCACTTATTATGTTAGGCGATGAGCATAGACTACTAAAGTCTAAGATTGGAATCTAGATGGGAAAAATCAATGTTATTTAAGGCGTAAAGTAAACCAAAGTGACCAAGGCTCCTAAAGCCTAGGCAAGAAGAGAAGCGAAATATTTTACCAAAGCAAAGCGACCAGTTAAAAAAAAATATTTTAGTTTAATTACTTCTAAACATCTAAGTTCTAATTTTATATATACTAAATATTTAAATGCAAGTAAAATCATAAATATTTAAATTAAAACAAACATTAATAATATCTCAAATCTTAAAGAAATAGCAACATTAAATAATCAGAATCATTAGCATTCATCATTAAAGAAGCAGAAAGCAAAAAGCAGAAATAGAAGTAGGCAAAAAAAAAGCAAAAGCAAAAAGAGAAAAAAAAATTTACAGCACTATCAGACATCAATAGAAGCAGGAAAAAAAACAGCAGCAGTAGAAATATAAAACATATGAGAGAAAAAGAACCAGAATCAAAATCAAAAGCAAAAAAAAAAAAATTACAGCACTATCAAACATCAGCAGAAGTAGGGAAAAAAAAAGCAGTAGTAGAAACAGAATACAAATAAGAGAAGAAGAACCAAAATCAGAAGCGAAAAAAAAAATTACAACACTATCAGATATTAGCCAAAGAAGGAAACAAAATAGCAACATTAGAAATAGAAAACATAAGAGAGAAGAAGAATCAAAATCAGAAGCGAGAAGAGAATCAGAAATGAAGTAGAGAAAGAGAAAAGAAGAATAACCAAAGAAGAAGAAGAGAAATAGAAAAGAGAAGAAAAAAAGGAGACAAACATGTGACTAGCGAGGAAGGAGGAGCAATAACCAGCAATCAATCATCTCTGACCAGAGAGGAAGGAGTAGCAGCAGTTGATTGTCTCTGACCAGAGAGGAAGAAGCAACAGCAGTCGATCGTCTGATCCTGAGCAAAATTAGGGTTTGATTTTTATATTTATGGGATAAGGGGTAATTGGGTGTATGGGCATCTAATAATTTTTTTTTCCAATTACCCCAATTCAACGGTCCATAATAAAATAAAAACAATCCAACGATGTACAATAAAAATAAAACACAACCTCTCCTCGCATAAGTAAGGCGCTCGCTTGTTCACCAATCGCTTGATCTCAAGGCACTCGCTTTTCTCATTTTTTTCTCGTTTCAGTCGCATTTGTTTCGTCTAGGACGTTCAAGGCGACAAGACCTCGTCTCGCCTCACTTNTTTTTTTTTTTTTTGGCAAAGTCTACAGATCTGAAATTATTTGTATGGTTTTGCTTTGGGTATGCAGGGGTGTGGTTCATGCATTGCCATTTAGAAGTGCACACAACATGGGGACTTAAGATGGCATTTGTTGTGGACAATGGAAAAGGACCCAACGAATCTCTTCTACCGCCCCCGAGTGACCTTCCCAAGTGTTAGTATTTCTTCCTAAGTCTTCTTACGTAAATACGAAAAGGTTTTGCATCCACCGGAGAGATGGGGAAATGAAGTAACGGAAGAAGAGATCAAACGCTGATAACTAGACTTATTTTGAGCTAGCAAAATGAGCTGCTCAAATCTTATAATAAAGAGAGCTTGATTCTTTTGTATTTTGGGGTGGGTTTTATTTGTATGTATTTAATTATGCATATATTGAAAATTACAATTCCGAAAGATCGGTACAATTATGCATTCAAATGTTAGTGATTAATCACATTGCGGAAATAACTTATCCACGTATACATAAGATAAGGTTTTCAGCTCACCAAATAAAACCATAGAAACAAAGTGGAAGGTAGATTAACGAAGAAAAGCCTATGAATTGTTGGACAAGAACCTGAGAAAAAAAAAAAAGGCAAAACCATAAAACTTGGGCACTACCATTCAAAAGTCTTACGGACAAAGCCCACAAAGACTTGGTTATATCTTCCGGGCCAGCACAAATTTTGTTAAACTGGTGTAAAATTGTATGCAATTGGGAATTATTCATATTTTCATAATAGAGTTTCATTTGATGAGAAAATATATAATACTATGGACCATAAGATTTTATCGTGCCACGTTAAGTGGGTTTGTATCAGGTTAAAAAAATTCCTGTCAAAAATCACTCAATTTGTACACAAACTATTTATTAAACGTGTGAATATCACNGTTAAGTGGGTTTGTATCAGGTTAAAAAAATTCCTGTCAAAAATCACTCAATTTGTACACAAACTATTTATTAAACGTGTGAATATCACAAAAAAAAAATGAATATGACCTATTTATTTGGTGAGTTACCTGATACTACCTGTATAACCCGTCAAATAAATGGGTCATTTTTATCAATTTTTAGTTCACACGATTACTATTCCATTTGCCACAATTACAGNCCCGTCAAATAAATGGGTCATTTTTATCAATTTTTAGTTCACACGATTACTATTCCATTTGCCACAATTACAGACCTGTTTAACTCATTTGACGAGTTTCTCATAAAAAATTGTGTACACACTAAATTCAAACATTTTTTTCCTAAAAACAAAACAATGTGGTGAATACAACTAACATATTACAAAGTACAAAACCAAAACAAACTAATTCGATGTTTTTTAAAAATATTTTGCTTCCTTTTAATCATCACAAAATTCACATCACTTTTCTTTGAAAAAAATGAGTAATGGCGGACTATCTCATTTGACGGGATGTTGGTGGCCATCCAACCAGAAAGTGACACGTGGTTACCCATGACTGTCGAAATGCATGGGATTCCCATGGCAGCTGAGACCAAGCGATTAGAGCGCTTGGGGCTGAGAGGCATGGCCAATGTCAAGTATTAAATAACATCAATGTGTGAGCCTCAGGCAACGTAGTTATGTGATAGGTTATCATTGATTGTCTAATCCACGTAGAACTCGAGAACAACTATCAAGCTAAAGGGGCGTGACCATCATGACTAAAGGGGTAGCCTCGGGGGATCCCTTGAAGGCCCTAAATGCTCAGTAATAGGCTACAGGCATTTATGTAGAGCACTTGATGGCCGGGGATGGAGTCATAAATGCACGATCCATTCTAGCATGAAAACCTAAGCATTCAATCACCTAGCATTGATAAGGTGTGATAGAATAGCACTTATTATGTTAGGCGATGAGCATAGACTACTAAAGTCTAAGATTGGAATCTAGATGGGAAAAATCAATGTTATTTAAGGCGTAAAGTAAACCAAAGTGACCAAGGCTCCTAAAGCCTAGGCAAGAAGAGAAGCGAAATATTTTACCAAAGCAAAGCGACCAGTTAAAAAAAAATATTTTAGTTTAATTACTTCTAAACATCTAAGTTCTAATTTTATATATACTAAATATTTAAATGCAAGTAAAATCATAAATATTTAAATTAAAACAAACATTAATAATATCTCAAATCTTAAAGAAATAGCAACATTAAATAATCAGAATCATTAGCATTCATCATTAAAGAAGCAGAAAGCAAAAAGCAGAAATAGAAGTAGGCAAAAAAAAAGCAAAAGCAAAAAGAGAAAAAAAAATTTACAGCACTATCAGACATCAATAGAAGCAGGAAAAAAAACAGCAGCAGTAGAAATATAAAACATATGAGAGAAAAAGAACCAGAATCAAAATCAAAAGCAAAAAAAAAAAAATTACAGCACTATCAAACATCAGCAGAAGTAGGGAAAAAAAAAGCAGTAGTAGAAACAGAATACAAATAAGAGAAGAAGAACCAAAATCAGAAGCGAAAAAAAAAATTACAACACTATCAGATATTAGCCAAAGAAGGAAAAAAAATAGCAACATTAGAAATAGAAAACATAAGAGAGAAGAAGAATCAAAATCAGAAGCGAGAAGAGAATCAGAAATGAAGTAGAGAAAGAGAAAAGAAGAATAACCAAAGAAGAAGAAGAGAAATAGAAAAGAGAAGAAAAAAAGGAGACAAACATGTGACTAGCGAGGAAGGAGGAGCAATAACCAGCAATCAATCATCTCTGACCAGAGAGGAAGGAGTAGCAGCAGTTGATTGTCTCTGACCAGAGAGGAAGAAGCAACAGCAGTCGATCGTCTGATCCTGAGCAAAATTAGGGTTTGATTTTTATATTTATGGGATAAGGGGTAATTGGGTGTATGGGCATCTAATAATTTTTTTTTCCAATTACCCCAATTCAACGGTCCATAATAAAATAAAAACAATCCAACGATGTACAATAAAAATAAAACACAACCTCTCCTCGCATAAGTAAGGCGCTCGCTTGTTCACCAATCGCTTGATCTCAAGGCACTCGCTTTTCTCATTTTTTTCTCGTTTCAGTCGCATTTGTTTCGTCTAGGACGTTCAAGGCGACAAGACCTCGTCTCGCCTCACTTCTCGCCTAGGCGAGTTTTCAAAACACTAAGAAAGACATCATTGTAATCCAAGGTATAAATATACCATTTAAACAAAATTGAAGCACGAAAGCAAGAATAGCTTTGCATTATACACACTTTCATAATTAAATACCGACTAACTTAAGCATCAGAGACCTCCCGTGCATCATCCATGCACTATAGCGACACAAATGAGAGAGAGAGAGAGAGAAAGAGTCAGTCAAGACTAGGGATAATGGAAATGGAGATCATGGGAGTGCGAGGGGCTAGGACAAATATGTACTTAAAAAACTAAAATTGAATAGATTTTAGATCAATTTTTATATACGCCTATATAAATTTAAATGGATAAACCAGTTGATATACTTTAATTGAACATAATCGATGTAACATGCGGGTCTATTTGTTTATTACTTAAACTCTTTAAAAAAGAATTGAAATTGATGGGACATTTCTAGACACTCCCAGATGACGACACGTGTATTCGGCGTCAATAGAGACTCTCCGCTGTGATCCCGACATGTCTTTGTCGGTTTATAACCCCCTGCCCCGAGGATACTATTCACAGGGACCAAGGATCCCTAACACGCCCTGAACCGACACGTATTCCTCGGCAATTTGGGTATATCGGTCCTAGTCATTCTAGTCCCTCGACACTAAGGTGTGTCTGTCTACATGGACGTTTATGTTCCTATAAGGGCTATTGATGGACAGATCACTAGCCTAGGCTAGGCTAGACTAACCATTATGATCTCGTCTTACTCAAATGGCGTCAAGAGGCACAAGAAAGCAGAAAGCTCAGCCAAAGGGGGATGAGCACGTAGCATATTGTGTCAGATCAGAGACAAAAAGACCAGAATGCCCTCGCTGACACACGACTTGGGAGAACAGACATTTAATGCATCCTTCTCTTGATGAGACAGCGTTTAATGCATAAGAGCCTAGAAGCGAAAGGTAATGAATGTTCCTATGCCTGGACATTTAATACCTCCCTGCCGAGAGAAGGTCATTAAACGCTCGGCAGGCCGAGGAGAAAGCATTAGTTGTTCGGGGTCCCGAACAGTTATGAATAAGGACATTTCTCATAGAAATTAGTATGCACACTGTCCACCTCGAATGATTATCTACTAGCTATGTTGTCAGCAATGATGAGTTTTGTAAGGTATAAATAGTCCTCACAAACATATTAATGAGATACGCAAAAAACTCTTTCTCAAGCATCATACAATATTTTTTTCTTCTCCTCTCTCAAGGAACTGACTTGATCGTCGGAGAGGATACGCCGAAAAACACTTTGGCGCCCTTCTAACCTGTCTTTCTCTGTTTCAAAAACTTCTCTTAGCCTCACAGGACCAATCTGGTGACCCACAGGAACTTTTCATTACCATTTCTCAGGCCACCTCCGGCCCTTACGACTTATTTCAAGTAGCGAGATTGACCACTTGATTGACGGACTCATGTTCGTTACAGAAGAGATTTGTTCTTGTATTTATATTGTGTAAGATCGTGCACGCATAAAAATGTATTAATTTTATATTAATTTATGTTAAATAATCATATGATATATTTTGTCAGGCCTACTCTCGACTCGACTATTTATTTCTCAATAGGTGAGGACGGTAACGTAGTGGTGGTGAGTGCAAGCTTTTGCAAGTTGCACGCTTGGGCACATGAGTTATGATGCACACGCTTTCCGGAGTGCCCTCAAATCCAAATCACATGCTCCGATTTTTTGACTTTTTCGGTAAGAAAACCAACAGCATATGAAAAGAATCTTTCCATTAATAGAAACAAATAAATTAGTTGTGGTAGTGCCATGCCAACCCACTCTGTAATTATAATATTTTTTTTATTTTATTTTTTTATGAGTATCTACTCACCATTTCCAAAAACAACTAGCCCCACCCCTTCAATGCACCAGAGGTCACTCCCCAAAATTTGGTCGGGAAATTTTTCCTTGTAATCTTACTATATATAATAAAAACAAATACTTTTTTGAAAATGTAAATAATATTTTGTTCAAATTTATCTCCACCAAAATCGTCCTATAGATAATATTTTGTTTAGCACATATGCGAAGTGTGGGTGTATTAAAGATTTAGTTTGTATTATCAGCTCAGTGCGTATCTATGTTAAGTGCTTAATTTTTTGGAATGTATAATCAATTTTTTATTTTATTTCTTTAATTACACTGTGCTTTCAGACATAATTTTATCTCTAATTTTACTATATGTAATAGAAACAGGCTTTTATAGCCGACCCATGAACAAGAGCGTTTTAAACTNCTTTAATTACACTGTGCTTTCAGACATAATTTTATCTCTAATTTTACTATATGTAATGGAAACAGGTTTTTATAGCCGACCCATGAACAAGAGCATTTTAAACTTTTTTTTTAAACTTGTGTAATTTTTTTTATAAAACAAATGACATTTGAAGTGAAGTTTTTAAGAAGTGATTTTTTTAACGCACACATGAGGATGCGTTGCTCTATAAAACCTCATTCAGGACGACGTTTTTAACCTTAAAAAAATATTGTTTCAAGTGATGTTTTCTTAAACTAGGTTGGTTTAAGAAATAAATTTGAAAGTGTCTTTTCTTTGAAACAAATATTTTATTTTTGTGATGATGGTTGAACTTTTCTAAAAACAAAAAACATCTTTAACAAAAATTTAAAATAGAGAATAGTTTTCTTAAAGCTTTATTCGTTTAGACTTTTCAACGGTTCAAATTCAAATCTGAATTGCAATCCAAACTAAATATGAATAGACCTTATGTTTGCAGCCCATATTTAGATCCATTAAAGATTAAATATCTCGTCTAATCCTAATAATTCATCTAGCGACTTTTTTTTTAAAAAAAAAATGTTACATTGGATTTTAAACTTAATTTTATCAAATAATCACTTAAATTTTACTATTTATTATACATATAAATATTTGTGATTGAATCACAGTCAAATGAGATTTTCATACATCCAACTTAAAAGATAAGAACACATTTGGTTGTGATATTAAAAATTGATAGATTTGATAAAATAATAAAGTCTAATACAATACAGATGAATAAAAAACAAGACTAAATATAATATTAGAATAATACATAATTTTATTTATTGTTTGGTAATACACAATATAAGTATTAGATAGTAGTTATTTAATTCAATCGGTTGTTTGGTTAGAGAATTATTTCATCGTATTAATGTAGAATTAACAAAAATATCATCAATCAGTGTTTGTTACATTGATGACAACTTGATTTTATCATTTGGGAGGTTATAATAATAAATGTGTAGAATAATACATTTGAGTTGAATTATAATATCACATCTCTTCGTAATATTAAAAGACCTATATCATATTGGTCTATCGTATAAAAAATATATGATAAATATACGATTAATATATATTTTTGAAATTAATACGATATTAAATTTGATTATCAAATAAAATATTAAACCCGATTAAATAAAAAATAATATAATTTAATATTTAATCTCCTTATAATACGTCTATCAAACTAGTTCTAAATGTATAATATGATTAATGGCATTCAAATATAAATGATTGGATTGAATCATGGGCAAAAAAAAATAATTCATTAATGGACCACCTATCACGATCATTGTAAGTGATGTTCTTGCATCTTTGTAAGCCTAAATGGCAAAGTTACAAAGCTTATAACTTTACTGAAAATGAATCATAGTTGGAATATATTATTTTTCAACTTGACTCACTTTCCTTTCAATTTTTTTAGACACTAGCCCATCACTAAATAATATAAACAAATAATATAAATCAACGATTGCGAAGCTCCGATAATTATATATATATGTATAAAATAACACAATGATGTGACCATAGTTGATTTAATCATTTTAAGAGTAACTAAGGATTATTTGATGTTTTATTATATAGTATTTTTGGGTTGAAGTGGAAGAACCAACCACGGGTGGGGCCTATTTGATTGGTTTTTTGGGAGGGATTTGGAATGGTTTATCCAAATCCTTCCAAACTCAAATATCTATTTATAAAGATGTGATTTAACATTCAATTCTTTTTATACTCATGTTTGGTATGCGCACAAATATATCACTATTATAATAATATATTTATATATAAATGACTATTGTGTCTATTAACTAATTTAATCTAAACTCATATTTGTATATATACATTTTCTTGTGTCCTTATGATTTTAATATTTGATTATTTGGGATATAAATATTTGATTATTTGATAATTTTAATATTTGATTATTTGGGGTATATATGTTATATGGGGGTATAAATGTCATTTTATATGTTTAACCTTTTAACTCATATATGAAACCCACTCCCGATCGGATTTCATGAAACCCATTAATATAGGTTTAAATTACGGGCCTAAAGTTGGTTGACTTTGATAATCTGGGCTAAAAATATAATTATCTAACATGAGTTTAATGGGTTTTGTCGAATATATTTGTCAAATATGGGTTTTGTCAAATGTCTCCTTGTCGCACAAACCAAACAGCCCCTGGTGCATTGCATTTGATAAGTGGAGCCAACCACTTATATTTGTCAGATAATTAACAAAAATAATGGCACCTGAAAGGACTATTTTTTTTATTTATTCTTATGTTTTCCATGGTGCATATTGATTTCCGAAACCCACATATACTAATAACCATGGGGGGGAGTACAAGACAACATCAATAGCTTCAACATAAAACATGTTTTATACTAACAAAATCATGTCATATGTAAAATATAATATTCTTCTTCACCAAACCCAATATTCCTGATGTTGGTTCACACGTGAGCAACCCCAATTATTTTTTAATTACTCACCAAAAATAATAAAAACTAGTTTTATTGAATTTTTTTAACATGTATTTTTTAGCAACAATAATATTATTTCGACCCAATTTATCGATCTAATCTAGTAGTGCTGAATTGGCAATGAATTTCATCTAATATTGGGACTCACTTCGGTAGACTACATCAGCAAATTAAGTATATTAATAGCCCTTATTAAATTGGCAAGATATCCTGGATGACAACTATTTTTATGGTAATTTTTATATATAAAATATTAGTAAAAATTTTTTAGGTATATTTGTAACTAAATTAAATATCATCTGATATTTATAAAAAATTATGTTTTTATTGCTTGTATTGTATTATAGAATTCATAAAATTTTGTTTGTTCTCAAATATTTGTTGTTCTAACTATAAGAAAAAAGATAAAAATAATTTATTTTGCAATTCATTTGATTTGGTTTCAACTTAGAATTCATTGAATAAAATAACAATAATTATTAATATTCTAATCAATGCTTATTTTTAAAGGGTAATATAATCAATTAAAAAATTTCATACATTAATATTTATACATAGAAAATAAAGAATAAAAAAAATATTATGAGTAATTTGAAGATTTTAACACATATGATGGTAATTTGGATACTTAACGATTGAATGATACTGTGGTATTTAAAATTATTTATAAAAATAAAATAGTGAAACATAAGTTTTTTATACTAAAGTACTTTTATTAATAATATAGATTAACTTCAGACTCATTTAAAATTTACACTTTTTTATTTAATGACAGCCTAAGTCATTGGACATTTTTAAGTCATGGCTGCTTACTAAGTACAACAATGATGAACCTTGTGTCATCTTAAATTAATTAACTATAAGCAACTGTTTTCCATTATAATTGGAGCTCTCAAACCCAAATTTGCTTTTAATCTATGCTTGAGACATTCTAATTTGGGAAATTACTGACTACTTAATAATTTATTTTGTCCCCTAAGCTTGTATCACACTCATTAGCAGACCCCAAGGAAATTATATCATTGTGTAAACAAATTTTAAAGGAGAATAAACTATTTTCATTGAAAACTTGAGTAAAAATTCAAATATATCTTGATTTGAATAATAATTTAAATCTATCTTTATTTAAATTTGATTTTGAATTATAATTTGAGTAAAGGTTGAACTTGTCCTTGTCAAAAATAAGTGGTCAAGTTTGAGTGGAAGGTGCCATTGGAAGGCACATATGGTGGCTTAAGCTTTCAGCCGATCCATTAGTACAAGAAAACTTATATGTTAGCATAATTCAAATGGTAATAAATATGAATTGTAAATGTTGACATCTTAAATTTATATTTTGGTAATTTTTTTAGGCTCGAATTATGAGAGATTTATCTCTTATGAATACCTTAGTATTGACGTTAATGACTCAAAAACCTTGACAGTTGAAATAAAAAAAACCTCTTATGTCATAAGCGGTTGTGGCTCGGTGATATCGCATGCCAATTTTGGTTGAGTACTCGGGTTTCAATTTAGTTACGATCAGAATGAATTTAAATTTGTTTTAAGAATTGAACAACTCAAATTAGAATTCGGATTAAACTTGAGTTTCTTAATTCAAATTGGATTTATGTTGGGTCTTAGATTTTTCAATCTGAATATTTTTTATTTGCATTAAAATTAGGATTGGAATATTTTGCCCATTTCCAAATTTTAGTGCTACAATTGTTTCCTCGTTTGGGCCGAAAAGAATGAACCCACCCACAATAGGCATTTAGGATTAGGGGTGTCAATTGTAGCTACAGACATGAATCCGAAACGAATTCAACTAGAGACAAATTTTGAAAATAATACAATTAATTGGTACACATAACAATAAGTTAAAATAAAATTAAATATGAATAATATAATTAACAAATAATATAAATAAACTAATTATTGTCTATACTTAAAGACACAAAATAATAAAAAATAGTAAACAATAAACATATTTATATTTATATCCAAAATCAAATCACAAACATAGAAAAGAGATAAAGAAATTTAAGTATCGATTTGTAGTGGGAGTAAGAGGTGGTTGGGGCGATAGTAGTTGTGGTAGGAAACGCTGACGGTTGTGGTGGATATAGTAATGACTGTGGTGGCGGCGAGGGTGATGGTGGTGGCGGTGGCGGTGGTAGTGACGGTGATGGTGGTGGTGGTGGTGGTGGTTGCGACGGTGGCGGCGACGACAGCTATGGTGGCGACGGTGGTGGCGACAGTGACGGTGAAAGTGGTGTTGGCGGTGGTTGTGATGGTAGTAGAAGTAGTGATGGAGCGGTTTCAAATATTATTTTTTTTAAGTATTTATGAAAAATAATTTCTAAAAATATTTTTAAAAAATCACTCCAAACACACACTTATGATCTTTTTTTTCTTATTAAATTTAGTGTGTTAATATTAGCCGTTAAATTAATTTTAAAATAAAATTTAAAACGATTTTAACCGTGAATAGTAAAAATTATTTTATTTATCTTTTAAAATTTAAATTATAAATTACTTTATTATATAGATAATAAATAAAACGGTCAAAAATAACAAGGCCCGTTGATATCCTTCTTAAGATACATGCATCTATCCAAAAAAGAAAAAAACATGACAAATAAAAGGAAAAACGAGAAAACCCCCCACATGGTGCTCAACCCCACTGCCACCTTGGCCCTTCATTAAAATGTCTCAATTGCCCTTCAATAATTCAATCAGGTGGAAAATTTGTCTTTTTTATTTGTCCGATTCCTTCCACGAAAGAACACATGCTGCGGCATGGACCTGGGAGGGGGTAGCTAAGTCATTTCGTCAAACTATCTCAGCTTATTAATGGACACTTGTCCTCGGGGATGAGGTGCGAGGATCGAGGTGTCCAATAAAGAAAGGGTGATGGCCCTACCTAGTCAGTCAACAGAGAACCCATAATATAATAATTTCAAAAAAATATTTTTTTAAAATATATTTTGATGATGCTCAAAATATAGGAAACATTGAGCTCGAGGGGTCAGCTCATGCCGAGCTGTCTCACAAGTGTTCAGGTCAATTTTTCTTAGTGACAATGCGATTAAGATAATAGTAAGAATGACATCTGGTAATCACCAAAGCATTATGCATAAAACGCAATAATCTCATTCCGATAAGAGAGTCGCAACCGCCAAGACACCATGTACGACATCTGTATAACAAACACAACCGTTACGAATGAGATAAAAGGATTACATCAAAAAATTAGACAAAGTCCTGGGTGACTATAAATAAGAGGCATATATCTCACAATGGGACAAAAGCAACTACTCTAAGCAAAATATTATGTGTAACCTCATTCTTATCAATAAAATCTTCCCCCAGGAGTAAAAAATTCTCTTAAAAGTAGATTAGTCAAACTCTCGAACTGATGAACCACTATAAATTCTCTGTGTGCAATCCCTATCATTTGATCAATTTTGAAGAGCTTAGAAACTCTGCCTAGATCATCCAGTGATTTCCTAACCCCAAATAATCATTGTCCTGTCGGATTGTGCAGTACACACAATCATATTTATTTTTGGAAAATAACAAAGCCACACTACAAAAATTTATTTCATTATGTTTACGGTTTCAAATATAAGTAACTCAAAAGTAAAATTTATGATCTAAACTACTATTTAAGATAATATTAAAAAATAAATTTTGGATATCATAAACTTGTGTTGAGAATCCTCTAATGGTTTGTAATTGCACTTAATAGGCTTTGGTTTTGAGACTAAAGTTGGGAGGCCCCGACCAAAATCCCTAAATAACCTGGTTTGAATAAGAAGATATAAGGGATTCTTTTGTTCATATTTTGAATTTAACTTTTATAGAAAAATATTTTAGCTAATTTTCTATGTGTTGATTATGTACGATTACATATATTTTGTATTTTCAATGTAACCATAAGTTTGCCACAATTTTTTGTTGAAAAAAAGTTTTTACAATGATAAAATATTTAATATAAAAATGACACCACACAAATCAATGAAATGTGGTGTCACCTACCAATTATAGAATATCATGTGAACTTAATAGATTGCACAATGTTAATAATTATTGATGGGTCAAGCCAAAATAACTCAATTTATGTGGAAAGCCCAAATTAAAGAGTCCAATCTTATAAAATACCCACCAAACCCAACACTGTCCAAAACCAGTCAAACTCTCTGTTTGACTACGTCATCAAGAGGAGAGCATGAGAGCCTTACCTGCACCGTAGAAGAAAACGGTTCACCCTCACTTTATCTTTGACCGCATCTTATAGAGAGCTCCCCAACCTCCTCACCCATTGAGAAGAAGTCGTGAGCTCCACCATAATAGTCGTTTAGTTACTGTAAAGTAGCCTCAATCTGTTAGGGGGCCATTATAAATTGCACACCCCATCAACACTTGGGGGGCATCACACTTTACCTGAGCACAACTCTCTCCTCTCCCTCTCAAAGCTTATATTCTCTGCTCCCCACACCCTTGAGCTAATAAAGTACCCGGCGACTAGAGCCATTCAAAAGTGGACATAGGTCGAGTTGACCAAACCACTATAAATTGTTTGTGTCTCTTCATCTCCTTACTTTACTCTTACATTATTATTCACACTTGACAGGTGGTGTACAAAGTCATTTTGTGTATTATTAGTTTGGCGCCGTCTGTGGGAAACGATAAAATTTTCACTCTTAAACATTCCATTTGTTGAACCAATGACGATCACTACCAGATCCATAAACCAACATGAAGACAATCCACCACAAGAAGAAGAGGTTGTTCTTCCACCTACCAACCCTCTCCCGAATGCTCCAACTCCAAATCCCCAGCAAATGTTGGAGACTATGCAGTAATTGGTAGCCCAAAACCAACAGATACTGCAACTCATGCTCGCTGGACAAGGAGGAACACAACTTGGAGGTGCACAACATGGAGGACCCCAAGGAGCTCCACGCCATGGACATCAAGGAGCTCCACACCTTGCTGCTCCACACAAGGTTGGGCGTCCCTTTTGGAGTCCCCTTGGACGCCCCACACAAGGGAGCCCATCATGAGGGATTTTCACCTCCTCCTCATCCTGCCTTTCATGGTGAAGACTTTCATCTCCAAGAGGATGAGAGTGAGAACCAAAGCGTAAAGCATGAGAGTCATTTTCATGACCATTCCAGAGGAGTCCCAAATCATTGGGACGAGAAAATCAAGTACAAAATCAATTGAGTGATGTCTTCAATGCCATGAAGGCACAGGGACCCGAGACAGTGGACTACTTGATAAGGTGTACAGACACACCTTTCAAACCTGACGTGACGAACTACCCCCTCCCTCAAAAATTCATAATGCCATCCGTAGAGATCTTTGACGGGACGAAGGATCCACTTGACCACCTTAACACCCATAAAACTCTAATGCAGCTACAAAACGTCCTAGACGAAATCATATGTAGGGCGTTCCTAACCACATTGAAGGGGTCCGCACGACAATGATTTGCTGAACTCTCCCCAGCCTCCATCACCTTCTTTGCTGAGTGGAGCAGGTCATTCGTATCGCATTTCATTGGGAGGCGTCGCCACTAGAAGCCTATCACCCATCTGCTTAGCATAAAGCAGGATCGGGAGGAGAGCCTGAGGAGCTACCTCACTCATTTTAACGAGGAGGTACTCCAAGTTGATGAGACTGATGACAAAGTGACTATGATCGCCTTCTTGGGAGGCCTCCACTCGTCAAGCTTCCTCTTCTCAGTGATGAAGCGCCCACTAAAGAGCATGTCGGAGTTGCTAGCAAAGGCCTAGAAATACATGAATGCTGAGGACATCACAAGGGTCTGGCGAGATGAGTCCTCAAAAGCAGGGGAAAGAGATGAAGGAAAGGGAGAAAGAAGACAAGAAGGAGACTAGCAACAAACGCAGCAGAACAGAGAGGGTTCCTATCAAAGATCGGCTAGGTCCTACTCCTCAAAGGAAACGACAAAGCCTTCACTCCCCTCAATGCCGCTGTCGGGCACATCCTATTTCAGATCCAAGATGACCCCGCCATAAAGTGGCCAAGGAAGATGAAGTCTCCTCCAAATCACAGAAATTCTAACAAGTACTGCTGTTTCCACCGCGACCATGGGCATGACACCGATGATTGCTATGACCTCAAAAGACAAATTGAGGAACTCATACACCGTAGTCACCTACGCTAGTATGTTGCTGGTAGGAAACGAGCACCACCACCCCACAATCAACAAGACCAGCAGCCCGTGGGGGAGATCCACACCATCTTGGGAGGACTAGTAGGAGGTGGAGAATCACTCTCTGCAATGAAGGCCCATGCCAGAAATGCAAGGCACCTCGACAAGATGCGCTCATCCAAAGTGCCAAAGCAGGGTGACAACAAGGTCATATCTTTCTCAAATAAGGACTTAGAGGGAATCCAACACCCCTATGATGACCCCTTGGTGCTCACCTTGACCATGGGCAATTTTCAGGTGCGCAGGATCCTAGTGGATAGTGGAAGCTCTACGAATATCCTATTCGTAGAGGCTTATGACAAGCTCAATTTGGGCAGGGAGAGACTGCAGCCTATCAGGTCACCCTTCATTGAATTTTCAGGGAAGAAGGTGTATTCCCTTGGGTCCATCACCCTACCTGTCACAGCTGGAGCAGTGCCCCGAAGCTCCACAGTCATAGTCAATTTCTTAGACATAGACTGTCCATCAACCTACAACATCGTACTGGGGCAACCTGCTCTTAACACATTAAGAGTTGTGCCCTCCACCTATCACTTCATCCTCCGCTTTCCAACCATGAATGGAGTCAGAGAGGTTAGAGGAGACCAGGTAGCAGCAAGAGAGTGCAATGTCTCCTCCATGAGACCAGGAAACCACAGGAGGCGTTGTAAGTTGAGGTCGTTGACCCAAGGGATGACACCACCATAGATAGAGGATAACCAGTCGAGGAGCTCACCCCTATGGTCTTGGATGAGGAGCACCCAGACAAAAGAGTATACATCGGCTCTTCCCTTTCTGAAGATCTGGTTGGCCCGCTAAAAGACTTTTTGAGACGTAACATGGACGTCTTTGCATGGTCACATGCAGAACTTGAGGGCATTGACCCAGAAGTGGCCACACACCGTGTCAATGTTGACCCACGCCACAAGCCTGTTCGTCAAAAGCTAAGGGGCGCCTCCACTAAAAGGGCCCAAGCTATGGACAAGGAGGTGTGAAAGCTAATAAATAATGAGGCCGTTAGAGAAGTAACATATCCTGAGTGGCTCTCCAACGTGGTGATGGTCACTAAAACTAATGGAAAGTGACGTATCTGCGTCGACTTCACAAATTTCAACAAGGCGTGCCTGAAAGACAACTACCCCCTACCACAGATCGACCTCCTCATTGATGCCACCGTGGGGCATGAGTTGCTCACTTTCCTGGATACTTACTCTGGGTACAACCAGATTAGCATGTACCCCCCAGACTAGGAGAAGACATCATTCATTACTCCGAAGGGAACCTATTGTTACAAGGTCATACCCTTCAGACTAAAAAATGCAAGAACAACCTACCAACGATTGGTGAACATGATATTTCAGTCTCAGATCGGGCGAATGATGGAGACATACGTGGATGACATGCTGGTGAAAAGTCTCGCAGCAATAGACCACATTGATCACCTCCAGGAAACTTTCAATGTCCTAAGGTCCTATCATATGAAGCTCAATTCTGAGAAGTGCGCTTTTGGCGTAGGGTCTAGAAAATTCTTGGCCTTTATGATCAATCAGAGGGGAAGTGAGGCGAACCCTAATAAAATCAAGGCCATCCTCGACATGAAGTCACCTTCCTCGACCAAGGAGCTCCAGTGCCTCATTGGGAGAATCGCAACACTCAATAGGTTCGTTTCCAAATCTATAGACAAATGTCTGCCTTTCTTCAAGATTCTCCGAAAGACTTTTGAGTGGGAACCTGAGGCGGAGGAGGCCTTCTAAAGGCTCACAGTCTACCTAGCTACACCTCCCCTCCTATCACATGCCACTCCAAGAGAAACTTTCCATCTTTACCTTTCTGCTTCTTCATCAAAAGTAAGCTCAGTACTTGTTAGAAATGATAATTGAGTGCAGAAGCCAATTTATTACATGAGCAGGGCATACCAGGGGGCAGAGATCAGATATTTGAGAGTAGAAAAATTGGCACTCGCCCTGGTCACGACGGCGAGACGACTACGACACTACTTTCATAGTCACAGCATAGTGGTCATCACAGACCAACCTCTCAAAAGAGTCTTGGGAAAGTCAGACGTATCCGGTAGACTTCTTAAATGGGCATTGAAACTCGGGGAGTTTGACATTCAGTACCAACCAAGGGCAGCCATCAAAGCACAAGCCCTGGCAGATTTCATTGCCGAGCTCACACCAGTAAAAGAAGAGAACTGCAAGGATGCCCAGATGCCCAACGAGGACACCCAGAAGCCTAGTAAAGACTCTCAGGCGCCCAAACTGGGCGCCCAGGTTAGTTTTGGCGCCCAGGTCTCCTTCCCAGGTGCCCAAACTTCATCTCCAGGCGCCCAGGCAATTCCTCCAAGCACTTAGGCAATTCCTCCAGTGCCTAGAAAGCCCCTACAGACGCTTAGACTGCACCCCCAGGCACCCAAACTAGCGCCCAGGAAATCCCTCCAGGAGCCCAGGCCCTATCAGGCACCCAGGCTGCTTCCCCTGGTGCCCGGGCAACTTCCCCAAGCGCCCAGTCGCCTACTTTAAATTCCAAACCCTCATCTCTTGTACTTTAGAAACTCTATGTAGATGGCTCTTCGACTAGTGAAGGAGGAGGAACGTGTCTAATCTTGGTTAGCCCAGATAGCACCACTCTCAAGTACGCGGTGAAGCTCCACTTCATTACTTCCAACAATGTGGTGGAGTACGAAGCCCTCCTTTCTAGATTAAAATTGGTAGTGGAAATGGAAGCTCAACACCTCGCCACCTACAACGACTCTCAACTGATAGTTAATCAAGTGAAGGGCAATTTCATAGCTAAAGGAGCCAAGATGCAGGAATACATTGGCATGGTAAGAAACATGATCGCAAAGTTCCACTACTTCGAGATAAGCTATATCCCCAGAGAAGACAACATGGTTGCCGATGCACTCGCAAAGCTTGCCTCATCTGTGGAAGCCCCATCAGGAGAGCCTGCATTCATTGGTCACCAATTCGAGCCGAGCAAGTTGGACATGGAGACCACAAATGTCAACTGTGCATCAGCTAAGTCAAATTGGATAACCCTGATAAGGGCATACCTCCAAGAAGGTGTGCTACTAGATGATCCTCTAGAGGCCAAGAAGTTGGGGATGAGAGCCTCCAAGTTTGTCGTCCTACAGGACACTTTGTACAAGAAAGACTATTCCTTGTCGTTGCTGCGGTGCCTCTCACCCGAAGAAGTTCACTATGCCCTATGAGAGATCCACGAGGGAATTTGTGGGAACCACTCTAGAGGGTGCTCCTTTGCCCATAAGGTGCTCAGACAAGGCTACTTCTGGCCTTCCATGGTAAGGGACGCCTAAAAATTCTCCAAGAAGTGTGACAAGTTTCAACGCTTCGCAACTGTGTCTAAGAAATCACAGGAGGAGCTAACAACCATTTCAAGTCCGTGGCCTTTCTCCAAATGGGGCATCGACATCCTAGGCCCCTTGCCTCTCAGCAAAGGATAGTGTAAGTTCATGGTGGTGGCAATCAACTATTTTACCAAGTGGGCAGAGACCGAACCCTTAGCTAAAATCACAGACGCGAAGGTCAAAGATTTTATCTGGAAGAGCTTGGTTTGTCGCTTAGGGATTCCCCATGTCATTGTCAGTGATAACGCCAAGCAGTTCAATAATAAACTGCTGAACTCCTTATGCTCCGACCTTCAGATAAAACAACCTCACTCCAGCCCAGCACACTCGCAGGCAAATGGACAAGCAGAAGTCATGGTGAGAATAGTGTTATGCAACCTAAAGAGAAGGCTTGAAAAAGCGAAGGGTCTTTGGATGGATGAGCTACCAGGTGTGTTGTGGGTCTATTGAACCACTCCAAGAACTCCTACTGGGGAGATCCCTTTCTCCCTCGCCTTTGGAACTGAGGCAGGTCATCCCTGTGGAGATCGGGGTACACTCTATAAGGGTCCAGCACCACAACCTCATCATCAATAAGGAAGGATTTCGCATCAACCTCGACTTGGTAGAGGAGACAAGGGAGATGGTTGTGGTCCGCAACGCGGTGTACAAGCGACGCATGACAAGGTATTACAATTCGAGAGTGAAGCCTCGTTCCTTCCAACCAGGGGACTTGGTCCTCAGGAAAGTAATCCTCGCCACAAAGGATACACGTGAAGGGAAGCTGAGACCAAATTGGGAAGGACCATACCTCATAACAGAGGTGGTGAGGCTGGGCACCTATAAGGTCCAGAATTCTGAGGGGAAAGTATTACTCTATCTAGGGAATGTGGAGCACTTGAAGATGTATTATCAATAACACATTGAGAGCATCAAAGTAGTGGAAGTTGGGACTTGATTTTATTTTTTGGGGTTATTACCCAATAGTCAATGTACTTTTTTGGGAATTTTTACCCAATGTTGCTTTATATAAGTAATAGATCAATAAATTTTTTTATGTTTGACTCCAAAAAAATCTTTTGCTTTTCATTTCAAAAGAGTATCAATACAAAAGTGAGGCTATAAACTGCCTTTCTTAAAAAAAAAAAAAAAATCAAAAAGTCCTAAACATTCTAATTGCTTTCACGGTCGTCCTCCTCGTCATCCTCAGCATTATCAGAGCCCCCCCTCACTATCATCAGTCAACACGAAACCTAAGAAGTCAATGTCAGGGAAAGCAGTAGAGATCTTCCCTCGGAGTTCCTCGAAACCATCAATGAAAGCATTTGTGAGGCCATTCTCCAAGTCTTCCTCAGCATAGGAAGCTCTCTCCTGAGCAGCCTTCAACTCTGCCTCTGCAGCAGCAGCCTCTCTGAGCATGGCCCTCCGCAAGCTCAGCCTCCCTGTGCGCGTTCCTCTCGTGGATTGTCAGAAGCTCAGCCTAAAGCTTAGTTTCCCGCTCACGGGTCTCAATAAGCTGACCCTCCCTGAGCGCGTCCCTCTCACAGGTCGCCAAAAGCTCAGACTCAAGCTTGGATGTCCTCTCATGAGCTGCCACAAGCTCATCCCGAGAAGCACTACCAGCTGCCTCGAACTTGGCAATCCTCCCCTGAGCAATAAGAAGCTCCTTTTGCACGACGTTAAGATCCAACTTTAGCTTGTCGTGATTATAGGCCCTTGAAAACAAGTAGATAGGTGAAGTCGAAACCTGAAGAAAGATAAAAGATAGAGAAAGGACTGGAGAAAGGGAAATAGAGGACCCTTACCTAAGTCAGGCCTTCCAAATATGTGTCAACAACTCTCTCGGTACCCAAAGTACTAAGCTGAGAAACTTCGGGTCCAAACACAAACCTCCCAAGCCTTCCCTTGATAACCAGCGGTCTCCCCATCATGGGACCAGACCAAATCAACACCCGAGTAGAAGTTCCCGCACGAGGAGGGGACAAAGAAGGGGCATAAGGTGTGTCCGACAAGGGAGACTCTGGAGTAGTAACTGAAGAAGTCGTTGGCTGAGGAGGCACCACTGTAGGAGTCACTTGGGGGGCATCACTCCTCCTTGCCACCTTGGAAGAAGGAGGACTCCTGCTTGAATAGCGAGACACTATCACCTTTTTACTTGCTGCGAAAACAATAAGTGTCATGACAGTGAAAAATACCAAGGGGAAGAGAAAACTAAAGGAGGAAACCAAATCACCTTTTTTCTTTGAAGAGGAGCCACCAGATTTCGAGGAGGGAGCAACGGCCCTAGCATCCTTGGGCAGAAGAACTCCCAAATCTTTGTGAGGGCAAGCCTTGACAGCCTCCAACTTTTACTCCTGGTCTTAAGAAAGCACAGACATGTCTGCAAAGGGAATGGTGAGCACACATACATATATATAAAAAAAAAGAAGCAAATGTGTAGCATATTGGGTTTTCTGGCTGCACCCCACCGTATTGGCACCAAAGCCCTGTCAGCTTCTACAGCCCACTCTCTGCCGACAAAGAAGAAGCAAGATTTCTAGCCGTGACAATTGGAGCGTAGTTCCGTGAGCACCGTACCACTTCTTTGTAAAATAATACCACCCTCTATTTGGTGCAGGAGTTTCACTCAAATTGTAAGCCTCGTGGAACTCCACAGGAGAAACATCTTCATGATGCACCTTCCCCCATAATACAAGAAAACCCAGTAAAACTCTCCAACCGTTAGGCGCTAATCGCCCCGGAGTCAAGGAAAAGTAATACAAAATGCGACAAATGAGAGAGGGCATGGGGAATCTTAGCCTAGTCTCAAGCATCTCCTCATAAACAACAATATCACCGAAGGAGTCATCGCAAACAAGTCGAAGGAATTCGATAAACATAAACAAGCCTCAAGATATCTTCATCCGAAGTGAAAAAACTGGAAAATGTACTTACCTTAGACCCATCATCATCAAGTCCCACTTTGCCTTTGTGTTTCCTTTTTCGGGGTCGTAAGGAGTGGTCTAAGCCATCATCTGGGAGGTCTTGAGGAGCTTGGATTAAAGGAGTCACTGTTAGATCCTGATCATTAAAAATAACACCCAAAGCTTCCTTATCTCCCGCAGTGTTTAGCCCAGTGCCTGGTGGGGTGCCTGACCTCCTTTGCTCGTCCAGACGAGGTAGCCTAGTGTCTAGAAGGGTGTCTGATGCTCTATGTTCGCCCAAATGGGGCAGCCCAGTGCTGCCTGGCCCTCCGAAGTCACGCAAAACAGCTCCAAAGACGCCTAGATCAGCACCTGAAGTGGCGCCCAGGCCTGCCCTTGCTCCTAGGCTACTGCCCAGCCCCCCGCTCGCCCACTGTGCATGCCTGATGGCCTAGGCAGCCTCCTTTTTGGCCTGCACGCTACTGTCCAGCACCCTTCTCTGTGCGCCCAAGTTGTCCAGCATTCTGCTCTGTGCGCCCAACCTACGTAGCTCTCTATTCTACACGCCAAAGCTGTCTAGCACTCCAGTCTGCGCACCCAAGCTGTCCAGCTCTCTGTTCTACGCGCCCAAGCTATCTAGTCCCCTTATTTGTGCGCCCAAGCTATCCAGGACAATATTTTCAGCGCCTAAGCTGTCCAGGATAGCTTTTTCAGTTCCTAAACAGTCCAGCCCAGTGCACTTTGCACCTAAGAAGTCCCCTGCACTCCCTCTAAAGTGGGGAAACTCCTCAAAACTGCCCAGGCCAGCGCCAAAAAATGGCACCCTATTCAGCGCCTAAGGAGGCGCCCACTATCTTCCTCGCGGGCTGCTGGCGTGCGCCAAGGGCAGTCGCGGCCTCCACCTCTCTTCCCACAATCTCCACCACTTCACTGGAATTTTGCACATCTCCCCCCTCAATCGACATTGCCCACTTGAATATTCCACTCAAAAGAAAGAAAACCCACCTATATATGTATATATAGATATATATGTATATATACTCTTGGATGGATTCAAGAAGATCACTCTTTCCTCCTCTCAAGGTAAGTGAAATGAGTAGAGCTTGAGCTCTCAAGATTTTCAAGAATAGGTGTTCAATCTCAAGGCAAGTGATATGGATAGAACTTGGGCTCTCAAGATTTTCAAGAATGGGTGTTTCAATCTCAAGGTGAGTGAAATGGGTAGAATGAAGAAGAATACTATATTTATAGTCTAGGATTTTTTAAGAGGAAAAAGCCCAAATTAAAAATTATGGGCCCTCTTAAAAATCCTAACAAAAGTGGAAAAAGCTTGAAATGTGCACCAAAGCAAAAATATATCATACAAGTGAAGAGTCATCTAGCAAAGGAAGTCTCCGTCACTTATAACTCAAGATGCAATGCCTCCTTATCCAAGTTTCCTTAGACACAAGAGGCATTGGGGGGGCAAATGATGAGTCAAGCTCAAATAACCCAATTTATGTGGAAAGCCCAAATTGAAGAGCCTAGTCTTATAAAATACTCACCAAACCCAACACGGTCTAAAACCAGTCAAACTCTCTGTTTGACTACGTCATCAAGAGGAGAGCATGAGAGTCTTACCTGCACCGCAGAAGAAAACGGTCCACCCTCACCTTATCTTTGACCACATCTGATGGAGAGCTCCCCAACCTCCTCGCCCGTTGAGAAGAAATCGTGAGTTTCACCAGAATAGTCGTTTAGTTACTATAAAGTAGCCCCAATCTGTTAAGGGGCCACTATAAATTGCACACCCCCACCAACACTTGGGGGCATCACACTTTACCTAAGCACGACTCTCTCCTCTCCCTCTCAAAGCTTGTACTCTTTGCTCCCCACACCCTTGAGCTAATTAAGTACCTGGCGACTAGAGCCATTGAAGAGTAGACGTAAGTCGAGTTGACCGAACCACTATAAATTGTTTGTAGCTCTCCATCTCTTTACTTTACTCTTGTATTTATTATTCACACTTGACAGGTAGTGTACAAAGTCATTTTGTGCATCATCAATTATCAATAATCACCTATTTTAATAAATTTTATTAACCAGACGATTGATGTGAGTTGGTAAAATTTAGGCTACTTTAATTAAGAATTTTTTTTAATATTATAGTCGAAGGTGTCTAAATCAATTCATACATATTTTGATTAATCTCTTCTTTGACTTGATCAAATACAAATTTTTTCTATAGAAACTAAGAATTTTTTTTTACAATTCATTTTTATCTTCACTAAGCTACCGCTTAAGATTAATTTATATATTTTTGCCAACAATGCCAATTGGGATGAGTATGGGTGATTTAGAGCTCAAAATTACATTAAAATTGACTCCCATAAAATACTTTTACCAAGTTAGTCTAACTTAAACTTGGGATATGTATTGGGCAATAAAATACAATGAGAGGGCAAAAAGGGAAGGACGGGACAAAAGTAGCGAGAGCAGTTAGTCACATCAGAAGGGAACTGCCGACCCCTTTGTCTTGTAGTGGTTGAAAGGTTAAAGAGCGAATTGTTTCATCTCTCACTCGTCATGACATATTCGTAAATTTACGGGCCAATTCATTGGGCCTTACAGCTCGTAGAAGTTTGGCGAAAAAAAATATTAGGTTAATTGTTTTAAAAATTTTCAAAGTATCAGATTTATTTTATTTTGGTCCTTAATATTTTAATTACATTATTTTGATTCTTCAAGTATTGAATATATTTTTATATGCTCTTTCAAACAGATAACGTCCAAATTGTTAATAATTTTTTATCATAAATTTATCACGTAGTAGTTAAATACGAATAAAAAATAATTTTGATAGCTCTTAAACAAAATTTGAGTAACTCTCGACAAAAAAATATGTAATATGATATCTTTTGACCAAAATTTAGATAACTCATAATCAAAACTATATAATTTAGGTAGATATTTAACAAAAAATTGAGTAAAAATTTGATCAAAATAAAATAATGGGGATCAAAATAAGATAAACTCTATATTTTGAGAATCTCTAATACAATTAACTCTTTTTTCTCCCTAGCTTAAGGAAGATGTTCCATTAAAAAGGGTTAGTAGCATTGATAGTGTTGGCAATCATTTTAATCCTATTAAGACTTATGTCATACCTGATTATCGTATTAGAAATAAATAGATAAGATAAAATAATTCATTCTAATACAATACGGAATAAAAAAAAATTAAATAGAGTATTATAATAATATGCAACTGTTTGACAATATAAACGTAAACGTTGAATAATAATTATTTAATTTAATCGGTTGTTTGATTAGAGAATTATTTTCTCGTAGTAATATTGAATTAATAAAAATACCCTCAATTAGTATTTATTATATTAATGATGGCTTAATTTTATAAGTTGAGGAATTAAAATAGTAAATGTGCAGAATAATACATTTGAGTTAAATTATAATATTATCTTTCTTGGTGGTATTAAAATACATCCATAATACTAGTTTATTATNAATGATGGCTTAATTTTATAAGTTGAGGAATTAAAATAGTAAATGTGCAGAATAATATATTTGAGTTAAATTATAATATTATCTTTCTTGGTGGTATTAAAATACATCCATAATACTAGTTTATTATAAAAAAAATATATAATTAGTGTATATTTTTGAAATTAATCTGATATCAAATTTATTTACCAAACAAAATATTAGGTCTAATTAAATAAAAAATAATATAATTTAATATTTAATTCTCTCATAATATGTTTATCAAACGAGCCTAAACAAGTTTAAATTTGGATAATCTTTAAGAGTGATCTAATAATTGAGTTTGATTTTTAGTAATTTAGAAATTTTAAATTCAATTTCTTTCCACACTTCTTAAAAGGTTAATCATCCTGATTTTTAGGGATATTTTCTGACCTAGTTCAATTCATGTGATCAACCTTTAAGTTTGAGGGAATAGCCAAACACTATGAACCCAAAAAAAAATAAAAAAGAAGGGTTGGAATTCGGGTTGATTAGAGGTGAAACGAACAGAACTCAATGAGTAGCACGAGGTAGGACCATTCTGTGTGTGTAGGGATCAATACATGGGATTGTCGCCTGACCAATTACGTGGGAAAGCTGCCCAATGAGATGTTTTTGGAATGGTGGTTGTGGACCCGTAACATTAACATTTCCCTGGTAATTGACCTTTGATCTGTACTGTCAGTTTGGCGGCTAGCCGTCGGTCCCAACCTGTTTTTTGGTTTAAGCAGTTAAAGAATCAAAATTACTTTTAATTATGAATCTCATTATTGGTTATTCTGGTCAGACAAGATTGTAATATCATTTAAATGTTTTTGAAAACACTAATTTCTGTGGTGATTTGTCAATACGTCTCCACGAGTGCCTCCCCAAACTTGTGTCATAATCAAAAAAAATTATTATTAGAAATAATGTTAACTTTACTTTCCAGAGAAATCTATATATTATAATAACAAATAATCATTTTTATGAGTTGCAGTATCCACAGACATCATACCATCCAATCACAACCCACCACCTTCAGCCTCTCTCTCTCTCTCCTCTCTGCTTTTGCTCTGTATAGTGTAGATCTCTTTCTCTTTCTCTCTCCAAGGATTTTAGCAAATTTAGATTCATTCCGTGAAGCTTGCTACTTCGCTTTTTCTTCCGTTCTCATCATCTTTTTCCTGCTTTCTTCTCTTTTCTTTGTTGCTCATACATCAAGGAAACAAAGGAAGAAAGCACAAACCTTTCTCTCTTTTTCTTTCGGAGACCCAGTTAGTTCGTCAGAATTCAGAATCCCTTACAGTTTTTTTCGCTTGGGTTTCCGTTTTCCAGATATTGGTGTATCCAGGTTCTTCATTTGGTGTCTTCTTTCGCNTCGTCAGAATTCAGAATCCCTTACAGTTTTTTTCGCTTGGGTTTCCGTTTTCCAGATTTTGGTGTATCTAGGTTCTTCATTTGGTGTCTTCTTTCGCCTTTTTTTCAGCNTACCGTATAGTTGCCTGTAACTATTGTTTTTTGGATAACTGATCATCCCAACCATGTATTTTTTAATACACGTACTCGTCTTTTGCGAGATTTGAACCTAACATCTAAAAGATAATAAGCTTGAAAACCAATCAGTTTGAACTAAGAGAGCAGGTTATTGGATGCTCCCTTCAAATTGGCTGAGTCAGAAAGCATTCTCTTCCAATTTAACAATTTGATTCCTTCCTTTTAACTATAATCCCTTAATAACATATTGATAACCCACAAAAATTTGCCGGGTTAACCATGCTTGACTTGCTAACTTTAGTCGAATATGAGTCTACATTCCACTCATTGAGGCATCATATGATTCAAAGCCCTCTTGCTTTTTCTGCTAGATAATCTCTCCTTTTTAACATCTTTCTCAAACAATTCTTTTGAGAAAGAAGATCCTATGTTTAGGAGCATTGATTATTTACTAAATTAAAACGATATGTCGTATAAAATAAGATGCATGTTAGATTGCACCATTTACATGTCTTTTGGGGTTTTTCTGGATGGATTTGGATCTTTTTGAGTACAACTCTTCTAAATATTTCCCAAGGGTAGATTACGAGTTATGAATTCAAATGGAACTAACTATATATAAGTGAATCACCTACAAAAATCAAGGATATTATATATTTTAAGAGCTAGATCAATCGTTGACGAATAAATAAGAATTTTCTAGACGAAAATTGATGGAA
Source organism: Ilex paraguariensis (assembly GCA_963454935.2). Taxonomy (NCBI): domain Eukaryota; kingdom Viridiplantae; phylum Streptophyta; class Magnoliopsida; order Aquifoliales; family Aquifoliaceae; genus Ilex; species Ilex paraguariensis. The sequence goes on along the minus strand of CAUOFW020001737.1, from coordinate 422,542 downwards.
TTGGACATAAAAAGAGTCGGTCAAAGTTTGTTATAAGTATTAGCGGAAACAAAAATATAAAAGAAGTCAATAAAACACAACGGGTGATATACTAATTGAACAGAAATTGAAAAAAAGGTGTATTAAGGGAATCTAGATCTCTATAAATTAAACTTACCAAAAAAAAAGTTCTGTAAAGATTCTGCCGTTGATGGTGATGTGACTGTTGCACTTCCGTGGTACTGTTTCCTGTGACAGTCCATAAGAACATCATGGCTTTGTGATTTTAAGGGTGCCCTACCAACCAAATAAAGATAATCAAAAACTTTTCAGTGTTCTCTAATATGGATCTTTTGTTACGACCCTGTTAATGGAGACAAACCGCCTAGCCTTTCATTAGGCAGAAAGAGCCCCAATTCAATTTCTTAATGATCGTCTTAATTTTTATTGACCTTTACATTTCCAGCAATTATTATTAAGAACAAGAATTTTTTTTTTCCTAATCATTGCTTTTGATTTGTAATAATTAGTTGTAATCTAGTAAGACAAATAGAGAATGCATATGATAAATTTCATGTATGTTATGTACAGTTCGATGCAAATCACAAAACAAACACACTATTTTAGTCTTTCTCTCTCTCTCTCTCTCCCCTCCACCATCGCCAAATTCCTAAATGAACTTGCTGTATTTCTTCCAATTAGCACTGTTGTTTCTGCAGCAGCATCCATGAGAAACCCAAACACTTCATACCTTCCTTTCTCTTAATTAATAAGACCTCCGAGACTTGTGGCCAAAATTAATGAGTGTTGAGGGTTTGAAATCCATGTATCTTGTCACGCATCGCTTGGCGAAAAGTGTATGAACTACTAATAAGTGTGAACTTTTTGCATTTTTCTTAGAGTATGCGTTTCAAACCCATGCGGGCATAGCCAAAAGCATAAAAGGAGAGATTATAGCATGACCAATATGGTAATTATAGGTAATTTTTGTATAGTAAATGATAAAACTAACCACTTTCACAAAAAGAGCAGCATATCTGCAAGTTGCAGCATAGGAAAGCACCATGTCCACTTTATTCTAATTTCATTCTGTCCCTCAACTATTTACAACCACATTAATCTCTGGACTCGAAAACATTCGGTTGTTTGATCGTTTTCGTCTCTAATTTTAGACAATATTCTGATTCTTTTTTCTTGATAACAATCTTAACGAATCAAACAAGAGACCATGCTATTGGTTTCAAGTGATGCTCTAATTCAAGGCTAAGAAGACATGTCTAGAAGCAGATTGATGATTTACATGGCTTATTGGCCCACANCTCTCTCTCTCTCTCTCTCTCTCTCTCTCTCTCATAATTGAGACATCAAGAGGCGAAATTTGAAGAAAGCTAGTACCAGCACTCACTTGCAACCTCTCCTTTGTTCAAGTTCTACAGCAGGGTCTGTTTCATTTTCTTTGATTTTTTTGTCCTGGATTTTGGCTCTTTTGTCCTTATGCTAGTTCAGTGGGTTCAGATCTTAATGATGGCTTCTAGGGTTTTATTTTAGGGAGATGGTTAAATTTTAATTTTACTTTTGTTTTGTCACTGTTTGTGATTTTTTTGGGTTCTGAAAAGTTGGGTCTTTTTTAGATTCCTCACAAATGCTTGTTGATTTAACACATGCATTGTCATTGTGAAACTTCTACCTCTCTTCAATCCTCTTCTGGGTTCCCTCTCCCACTTGCTCTGTTTTTCCTCTGTTTCATCGAATTCCAGAGTTTTGAGCCAATCCGCTGATGCAGAAACCCTAATTATATAAACTATATCTGGGTTTTTGACGGTGTTCAGTTTTTATGAGGTGGGGTATGGAGATTCTGTCACCGGCCTCTTCTTTTTCGAGCTCAAGGTGGTTGCTTGAAGACAGCAAGAGCACACTATGGACACCAGAAGAGAACAAAAAGTTTGAAAATGCTCTTGCATTATTTGATAATGACACGCCCGATCGATGGCAAAAAATCGCGGCAATGGTTCCGGGGAAGACTGTGGGGGATGTAATGAAGCAATATAAAGAATTGGAGGATGATGTCAGTAGTATAGAAGCAGGGTTAGTTCCAATTCCTGGATATAGTACCTCCCCTTTTACCTTGGAGTGGGGAAATTGTCATGGTTTTGATGGATTCAAGCAAACATATGGTCCTGTGGGGAAGAGATCTTCGTCGAATCGGTCTTTGGAGCAAGAGAGAAAGAAGGGTGTTCCATGGACAGAAGAAGAGCATAAGTAAGTTCTCAATTTGAATTCATGTTCTTTTATGTGCTTTAGTGTATGATGATATTTGTTGAAGATATGAGTTCACCAAGTCAGTCTCAATCTCCATTAGAAAGATTTCGTGATTCCTTGATTGTTGTAATTTGCATGATTTTTGAGTGCGTATAGTTGTCACTGTCTATACATATTGAGAGCTTTATGCATGAAGAGCTATGAGAAGAAGATGTACCCTTTGTGGCATGGATCTACCCATCTTGTCTCTTGATGCAAAATTTCTCAATCCTGAAATTTCATTATGGTATGGCATGAAACTAAACTTTCTTTANTGAAGAGCTATGAGAAGAAGATGTACCCTTTGTGGCATGGATCTACCCATCTTGTCTGTTGATGCAAAATTTCTCAATCCTGAAATTTCATTATGGTATGGCATGAAACTAAACTTTCTTTGAATGGATATGCGATTGTATGCAAGCATGATGATCTGTAATTAAATACAAGATGGGTGCATTTTTCCCATCAAATGATAAATAATCATACGCTAAATATGTGTCATATCAAAAACATATCTCCTGGTTAGGTTTTTTCTCTATTAGATGATTTTCTTGTATTCTGCTAAGGAGGTTTGTTCTATTGATTTCCTTGTTTACTATCAGCATTCACATTATTTTTTTGATTTGGGTTTTGGATGTTTTATCTCAGACTGTTCTTGTTGGGGCTTAAAAAGTATGGAAAAGGTGACTGGAGAAATATCTCCCGCAATTTTGTGATTACTAGAACTCCGACTCAAGTTGCTAGCCATGCCCAGAAGTACTTCATCAGGCAGCTCTCGGGTGGAAAAGATAAGAGAAGAGCAAGCATACATGATATAACAACTGTTAATCTCAACGAGAAACAAACGCCTTCGCTAGACAGTAAAAAACCTCCTTCACCGGAGCAATCTTCTGTGCTTTCCCAGCAGCCGAATTCTACTTCCATGCCAACACCTTTTCAATGGGATCAGCAAAATGGTTTTAACCTAGCACATGGGAATATGTTCATGTCACATTATGGAGTTGATTCATATGGTGGGATTAAAATGCAGGGTCAAAATCTTCAGAGAGTTGCTTTACATGAACCTCATGAAAGACCTCAGAATTTGGTTTTTCAAGTGCAGACTGCGCAGCACTATCCTCATGGATGATATTATTACCCTGAAAACTCTCAATGGCTTGGAAGGCCATGTCTAATTTCAGTCCTGTACCACAGCTGTGTTTCTGCAATTTTTGGGTCCTTTTGCGAATATATTTGGCTTTGAATTAGCAGATAGTAATTGAACTGGAAGGATGTTGGATTATTGTTGCTAGGAAGTTCAAATTCTATGCTGCCAAATTGCTATGGAACATTCTCAATATGGGTTCTCTTTTCATTTTGATTTTTCAGTAGTTTTATTGAGGACTTTTGAGGCTTTCTACCCTGAATATATACTCCGTATGAGGTTATCCAAATTCCCGCAAAGCAAATTGGAATGTATATCAGGAATGCGGTGGTTTTAGGAGTGAAAAACACTGGTTTAAAGGAAGCAGAACATACCGTATAGTTGCCTGTAACTATTGTTTTTTGGATAACTGATCATCCCAACCATGTGTTTTTTAATACACGTACTCGTCTTTTGCGAGATTTGAACCTAACATCTCAAAGATAATAAGCTTGAAAACCAATCAGTTTGAACTAAGAGAGCAGGTTATTGGATGCTCCCTTCAAATTGGCCGAGTCAGAAAGCATTCTCTTCCAATTTAACAATTTGATTCCTTCCTTTTAACTATAATCCCTTAATAACATATTGATAACCCACAAAAATTTGCCGGGTTAACCATGCTTGACTTGCTAACTTTAGTCGAATATGAGTCTACATTCCACTCATTGAGGCATCATATGATTCAAAGCCCTCTTGCTTTTTCTGCTAGATAATCTCTCCTTTTTAACATCTTTCTCAAACAATTCTTTTGAGAAAGAAGATCCTATGTTTAGGAGCATTGATTATTTACTAAATTAAAACGATATGTCGTATAAAATAAGATGCATGTTAGATTGCACCATTTACATGTCTTTTGGGGTTTTTCTGGATGGATTTGGATCTTTTTGAGTACAACTCTTCTAAATATTTCCCAAGGGTAGATTACGAGTTATGAATTCAAATGGAACTAACTGTATATAAGTGAATCACCTACAAAAATCAAGAATATTATATATTTTAAGAGCTAGATCAATCGTTGACGAATAAATAAGAATTTTCTAGACGAAAATTGATGGAATTGGACATAAAAAGAGTCGGTCAAAGTTTGTTATAAGTATTAGCGGAAACAAAAATATAAAAGAAGTCAATAAAACACAACGGGTGATATACTAATTGAACAGAAATTGAAAAAAAGGTGTATTAAGGGAATCTAGATCTCTATAAATTAAACTTACCAAAAAAAAAGTTCTGTAAAGATTCTGCCGTTGATGGTGGTGTGACTGTTGCACTTCCGTGGTACTGTTTCCTGTGACAGTCCATAAGAACATCATGGCTTTGTGATTTTAAGGGTGCCCTACCAACCAAATAAAGATAATCAAAAACTTTTCAGTGTTCTCTAATATGGATCTTTTGTTACGACCCTGTTAATGGAGACAAACCGCCTAGCCTTTCATTAGGCAGAAAGAGCCCCAATTCAATTTCTTAATGATCGTCTTAATTTTTATTGACCTTTACATTTCCAGCAATTATTATTAAGAACAAGAATTTTTTTTTTCCTAATCATTGCTTTTGATTTGTAATAATTATTTGTAATCTAGTAAGACAAATAGAGAATGCATATGATAAATTTCATGTATGTTATGTACAGTTCGATGCAAATCACAAAACAAACACACTATTTTAGTCTTTCTCTCTCTCTCTCTCTCCCCTCCACCATCGCCAAATTCCTAAATGAACTTGCTGTATTTCTTCCAATTAGCACTGTTGTTTCTGCAGCAGCATCCATGAGAAACCCAAACACTTCATACCTTCCTTTCTCTTAATTAATAAGACCTCCGAGACTTGTGGCCAAAATTAATGAGTGTTGAGGGTTTGAAATCCACGTATCTTGTCACGCATCGCTTGGCGAAAAGTGTATGAACTACTAATAAGTGTGAACTTTTTGCATTTTTCTTAGAGTATGCGTTTCAAACCCATGCGGGCATAGCCAAAAGCATAAAAGGAGAGATTATAGCATGACCAATATGGTAATTATAGGTAATTTTTGTATAGTAAATGATAAAACTAACCACTTTCACAAAAAGAGCAGCATATCTGCAAGTTGCAGCATAGGAAAGCACCATGTCCACTTTATTCTAATTTCATTCTGTCCCTCAACTATTTACAACCACATTAATCTCTGGACTCGAAAACATTCGGTTGTTTGATCGTTTTCGTCTCTAATTTTAGACAATATTCTGATTCTTTTTTCTTGATAACAATCTTAACGAATCAAACAAGAGACCATGCTATTGGTTTCAAGTGATGCTCTAATTCAAGGCTAAGAAGACATGTCTAGAAGCAGATTGATGATTTACATGGCTTATTGGCCCACAGAGATATGCGAATGATCTCTTGTGGGGGCTCTTATTGCATAAAGATAAAAAAAAATTATAGGAGGAATGAAAAGTAGAAGATGCACTTAATCTCTCCATTCTGTCAATCAAGACAAATTGGGCAATGGAAATTTATACTGTCAAGTGAAATAAATCATTTCTCATGGCATCTTTAGAAAAGAGGATATAATGCATGAGAAAGGACATTACCAGAGGCAGAGCCTAAGCTTCGTCGGCAAGGGGTCGGCCCTACCCGATCCCCCCACCAACCTAAACAAGTTTATTGGAGTAATAGGCTAGAAACCATGACCCATGGACCTTANATATAATGCATGAGAAAGGACATTACCAGAGGCAGAGCCTAAGCTTCGTCGGCAAGGGGTCGGCCCTACCCGATCCCCCCACCAACCTAAACCAGTTTATTGGAGTAATAGGCTAGAAACCATGACCCATGGACCTTGCATGATGGGCTGACAAGCTGCCCACGGACCAACAGAGTGGTATGCTTTTGGTTCATTTTGGCCCACAGGCTTTTTGCCGACGCATACCATAATAGGTGTGCACTAGTATTCAAGCGAAAGTGCCCACAGCTAGCTTACCTTGAGGGGCTGTTTGTTTGANTATCAGGAATGCGGTGGTTTTAGGAGTGAAAAACACTGGTTTAAAGGAAGCAGAACATACCGTATAGTTGCCTGTAACTATTGTTTTTTGGATAACTGATCATCCCAACCATGTGTTTTTTAATACACGTACTCGTCTTTTGCGAGATTTGAACCTAACATCTCAAAGATAATAAGCTTGAAAACCAATCAGTTTGAACTAAGAGAGCAGGTTATTGGATGCTCCCTTCAAATTGGCCGAGTCAGAAAGCATTCTCTTCCAATTTAACAATTTGATTCCTTCCTTTTAACTATAATCCCTTAATAACATATTGATAACCCACAAAAATTTGCCGGGTTAACCATGCTTGACTTGCTAACTTTAGTCGAATATGAGTCTACATTCCACTCATTGAGGCATCATATGATTCAAAGCCCTCTTGCTTTTTCTGCTAGATAATCTCTCCTTTTTAACATCTTTCTCAAACAATTCTTTTGAGAAAGAAGATCCTATGTTTAGGAGCATTGATTATTTACTAAATTAAAACGATATGTCGTATAAAATAAGATGCATGTTAGATTGCACCATTTACATGTCTTTTGGGGTTTTTCTGGATGGATTTGGATCTTTTTGAGTACAACTCTTCTAAATATTTCCCAAGGGTAGATTACGAGTTATGAATTCAAATGGAACTAACTGTATATAAGTGAATCACCTACAAAAATCAAGAATATTATATATTTTAAGAGCTAGATCAATCGTTGACGAATAAATAAGAATTTTCTAGACGAAAATTGATGGAATTGGACATAAAAAGAGTCGGTCAAAGTTTGTTATAAGTATTAGCGGAAACAAAAATATAAAAGAAGTCAATAAAACACAACGGGTGATATACTAATTGAACAGAAATTGAAAAAAAGGTGTATTAAGGGAATCTAGATCTCTATAAATTAAACTTACCAAAAAAAAAGTTCTGTAAAGATTCTGCCGTTGATGGTGGTGTGACTGTTGCACTTCCGTGGTACTGTTTCCTGTGACAGTCCATAAGAACATCATGGCTTTGTGATTTTAAGGGTGCCCTACCAACCAAATAAAGATAATCAAAAACTTTTCAGTGTTCTCTAATATGGATCTTTTGTTACGACCCTGTTAATGGAGACAAACCGCCTAGCCTTTCATTAGGCAGAAAGAGCCCCTATTCAATTTCTTAATGATCGTCTTAATTTTTATTGACCTTTACATTTCCAGCAATTATTATTAAGAACAAGAATTTTTTTTTCCTAATCATTGCTTTTGATTTGTAATAATTATTTGTAATCTAGTAAGACAAATAGAGAATGCATATGATAAATTTCATGTATGTTATGTACAGTTCGATGCAAATCACAAAACAAACACACTATTTTAGTCTTTCTCTCTCTCTCTCTCCCCTCCACCATCGCCAAATTCCTAAATGAACTTGCTGTATTTCTTCCAATTAGCACTGTTGTTTCTGCAGCAGCATCCATGAGAAACCCAAACACTTCATACCTTCCTTTCTCTTAATTAATAAGACCTCCGAGACTTGTGGCCAAAATTAATGAGTGTTGAGGGTTTGAAATCCACGTATCTTGTCACGCATCGCTTGGCGAAAAGTGTATGAACTACTAATAAGTGTGAACTTTTTGCATTTTTCTTAGAGTATGCGTTTCAAACCCATGCGGGCATAGCCAAAAGCATAAAGGAGAGATTATAGCATGACCAATATGGTAATTATAGGTAATTTTTGTATAGTAAATGATAAAACTAACCACTTTCACAAAAAGAGCAGCATATCTGCAAGTTGCAGCATAGGAAAGCACCATGTCCACTTTATTCTAATTTCATTCTGTCCCTCAACTATTTACAACCACATTAATCTCTGGACTCGAAAACATTCGGTTGTTTGATCGTTTTCGTCTCTAATTTTAGACAATATTCTGATTCTTTTTTCTTGATAACAATCTTAACGAATCAAACAAGAGACCATGCTATTGGTTTCAAGTGATGCTCTAATTCAAGGCTAAGAAGACATGTCTAGAAGCAGATTGATGATTTACATGGCTTATTGGCCCACAGAGATATGCGAATGATCTCTTGTGGGGGCTCTTATTGCATATAAAGATAAAAAAAAATTATAGGAGGAATGAAAAGTAGAAGATGCACTTAATCTCTCCATTCTGTCAATCAAGACAAATTGGGCAATGGAAATTTATACTGTCAAGTGAAATAAATCATTTCTCATGGCATCTTTAGAAAAGAGGATATAATGCATGAGAAAGGACATTACCAGAGGCAGAGCCTAAGCTTCGTCGGCAAGGGGTCGGCCCTACCCGATCCCCCCACCAACCTAAACAAGTTTATTGGAGTAATAGGCTAGAAACCATGACCCATGGACCTTACATGATGGGCTGACAAGCTGCCCACGGACCAACAGAGTGGTATGCTTTTGGTTCATTTTGGCCCACAGGCTTTTTGCCGACGCATACCATAATAGGTGTGCACTAGTGTGC
>CAUOFW020001737.1:380361-403577 GCA_963454935.2 Ilex paraguariensis | reverse complement strand
CTGCTCGGGCATCCAGGAAGTCCATTCGTTCATATCCGGCAGTGGCATCTACTAGCTGGTCCAACTTCGGCAGGGGGTAGTCATCCTTGGGACATGCCTTGTTCAGATCTGTAAAGTTTACGCAGACACGCCATTTCCCCCCTTTCTTCTTTGCGCACACCGTATTAGACAGCCATTCTGGGAACTGTATCTCTCGAATGGCGTCGGCCTTCAGGAGTTTGTCGATTTCCTCGTTGACCGCGCTGGTGTGATGCGGGGCCATGCGTCGTGGCCTCTGTTTGACTGGCTTGTGCGACGGGTCAACATGCAGCCTGTGTGTGATTATCTCGGGGTCTACCCCCGTCATTTTCATCTCGTTCCATGCGAACACGTCTATATTTCCCCTTAGGAACTCGATTATCTCCTCTTGTTCGGCCGTGGGCATCGAGGTCCCAACTAAGAAATGCCTCTCTTCTTCTCCCTCTACCAAGGGCACCTTCCGGAGGTCTTCTACCGACCGCTCAGTTGGGTCTATCCGGGGGTCATCCATTCCTGGACGCCCGGACTGTAATTGCTATTTTTCCATAATCTCTTCCGGTGCTCGCCCCTTTTCCTGGCTAAACGCCCCGGCTCGAACGGCTGAATAAAAACAATTTTTCGTGGACGCTTGGTCCCCCCGGATCTCCATGATACCTTCTGGTGTGGCGAATTTTAATTTCTGGTGGAAAGTGGAGTGCACCGCTCCCAACGCATGCAGCCATGTTCGCCCCATAATCACGTTGTAGGGGGAGTCCGTATTGATCACAACAAACTCGGTGTCGATGACAAAGGGACCTGTGACAACTGGCAATGTAATTTTCCCCATGGGCAGGGCGAATGAGCCGTTGAACCCGATGAGGGGTGTCCTGACTTTGGTGAGGTCTTTGGGGCCAAGACCCATCCGTTTTAAAGTTTCGGAGTACATCACCTCCGAGGAACTTCCAGAGTCTATCAAAATCCTTTTGACATCGAATTTTCCTATCCTCAAGGTCAAGACAAGGGCGTCGTTATGGGGAGTCACTACGCCTGTCAAATCCGCGTCGGAGAATGTAATGCCAAGCTCACTCGTCCTGGCCCTTTTACTTGGTGGCCCTACATCNCCTAGGCTAATGACCTGTACGTCAATAGCTTATCCTGGAGTAGAGGAGGCGTCTAGGATGGTATACCTCGACACCGAGGAGAGGCTGATCTCGGAACCGAGGGAGGGGATACCGACCGAGGTACCATATCAGACCGAGGTCACGTGTCGGTTGTAAAACAAACTGAATGCATGATCCTATATGACGAGTACCTCGGGGGCGAGGACCTGTGTGCGCCGATGGTGCTTGATCTTAGCAACAGTGTTTTAGTAACACCGAGGACACGTGTCTTCATCATAGGGTATTTCAGAAAAATTTCATCAACTAGTATTCAAGCGGAAGTGCCCACAGCTAACTTACCTTGAGGGGCTGTTTGTTTGGTGGGTTAGGTGGGGTTTTGGTGCCATAGGTTTAAGGAAAAAGGTCCAATGAACCAAAAAAAAATCATGTTTGGTTTCTATTTTGAAACCCGGATTATAATCTCGACCGGACCAGAAATGATTCCGAGTATTAAACCCATATATATGGGATTGGGCAAACCTAAGGAGGGTTCATATATGTCAGTCTAGGTTAACAACGTCAAATAATCCTTCTATTCCTAGTAAAATATCCTATCTACCAATCACATCCCAAACCCCTCCTCCAATTACTCCTCTATAATAAAACAAACATAAATATAAATTAGATTGGTCAATGGACAATATAATCATTTAAAAAACAAATGTATGGTTATAATTACAATAAATCCATGGATCCCACATTTATATTGCTTACCAAACATACAATTGGATTGAGTTTAGTTAAGGTTGGGTTTTGTCATTTTAAGAAAAAATATATTGGAAGAGATTCAGTTTTTTTTTCACCGGTTCAGCCAAACTAACAGCAGGAACATTAGATAAAACACATGACCACACAAATATGCCTTTGATCCTGAATAATCTTTGCNTTATCTCACACCTGACTTACCTGAGCTCTCCACATTCTTACAGTAATAAAATACCCCCGCAACTAAAGTCTTTCAAAGTGAAGTAGGTTACCCTAATCGAACCATTCTAGGTCACCCTAACCGAACCACTCTATCTTTGTGTGTTGCTTGTGTTGAGTTCTCTGTCATATTTACTACATTTTATTAACCACACTAATCAGTCGATAGGTGGAGTATAAAACTGATTTATGCATCATCAGTTTGACGCCGTCTGTGAAAAACGACTAAGTTTTTTACTGTCTTCTATTTCTTTGTACTTTCATTCCATTTTATGACTATTATGACTAGGTCCATGAATCAACAACCAGAAGAGAATGATCCACCATATAACGATGAGGTCCTGTCTCCACCAGCAAACCCCGTCGATACAACAAATCCAGTAGTCGGACAACAACTAATGAAGACAATGCAACTGTTGGTGAACCAAAATCAGTAGATCTTCCAATTGATGCTCGCCGTACAACCTCAAGGAGTTGTGCCCCAACCCCTAAGAAGAGAAGCACCCTAGACAATCGTAGGGCCCCCAACACCAAGGCACCCAGCACCAGGGCACCCCCTTGTAGCGCTAGGGCATCCCCCAACGCCAGGGTATCCCTCCTCAAAACCCTATAGCCCAGCACCAGGGCGCCTCTTTGCAACACCAAGGCATCCCTCCTCAGTGTCCACGCGCCTAGGCTCCTCCTTCTCATGTGTCGACTTCGTCCTCTCACGCTAATGATCCTCTTATGCATGAAAATGAGGGAAAAAAAATCAATAAATTGACCATGAAAACTACTACAATGGTCCTTCAGAGGGTATCCCTAACCAATGAAATGAAAAAATCAAGGAGGTGCAAAATCAGTTAGGCGACATCTTCAACGCCATCAAGGTGCGGGCACCGAAAATAGTTGATTACCTTGTGAGGCGCATTGACACTCCATTTGTTGCTGATGTGGCCAACTATCCTCTCCCCCCAAAGTTCAAGATGCTAACTATGGAAATTTTTGATTGCTCCAAAGATCCATTAGACCACCTTAACACCTACGAATCCCTGATGCAGTTGTACAACATACTAGACGAGATCATGTGCAGGGCTTTTTCTACCACCCTTAAGGGATCTGCTCGCTAGTGGTTCGCCAAGCTTACCTCGAATTTCATCAACTATGTCGCTGAACTAAGCAAGTCCTTTGTCTCACATTTCTTTGGAAAGACATCGATACCAAAAACTTACCACCCACTTGCTTAGCATCAAGCATGACTGANGTGGTAGGTTGGGGAAACTAAATGATAAAAACAAAAATGGTTGTTTGAAAACCATAAAAAAATGAACTACAAGCTGAACTCATTCAGATTGGTGAGAGATTTGGGCCATCTATTTGTGCACAAAGACCATGATGTACGTTTTAGTTAAACCAGCGGCGTACTGAGTTTACCAAGCTCACCTGGCAACCAACAGTATCTAGCAAAGATCTATCACTTAGAGGATATTCAAAAAGGCCAGCTACAAATTTCACCCTCAGAATACGTTCAACAGCATCATCAATCCTTGTCATTGGTATCGCCCCTGATTTCACCAAATATGTCAAATCCTCCAGAAACAATTTATATCGAAAGGGCACCATCACCTGCAAATTTTCTCAGCAAATGAGATAGAGGCATGACTTTTGTGGAAAAAAACCTACTGAAGGTAAGTGGATTGTACCATATCAATTCCTGCATTGATGGTTGACAAAACACAGTTTCTGTAGTTTGACCCGTAAGGATGGGAAAGGCGATCAAGTGCTTCCATGTCAGAAATAACAAAACCCTGCAACAGAATGTTTCCCTGAGAGCTATTGAATTGTACTCACAATAGTTTTAAACCACTTACAATCTCAAAAAACCAACTGAATGTAAGTGTATTTGGTTACCAATATCACAATGTTGTATCCAACAGTCAACACACGAGAAAACTGCATGGTATACATGCAACATGATACCCACTTTAGGACAAAACATATCTTGAACTGTTGACAGTATGTTTGTACTTTGCACATATCATTTTAGGTTTTGTATAATATTCCGTATACCTTAAATTCCAGCTTTTCTTTCAAAACTTTTGTGAGGAGAAAGTGGTTAGTGTGAAGTTTGCTTCCATTCCAGCTGGAGTACGAGGCCATTATAGTGCAAACTCCCTGAGAAATACAGTTGGGATAAGGTGCCATATGGATTCTCTCTAAATCATCATATGATGATATTGTATTCCCCTCATTTGTACCTTCGTCTGTACCCCCATCTCCAACAAAGTGCTTTGCACATGCAACAACATTGTTTCTGGGATTGAAGATGCAAATAAAAAGGAATCAATTCCTATGATATAAAGCAAGAAAATTAACTGCCAAAACATCAAAGATTAGTGCAGACTTCATTCATGGGAATAGGAACAATGGGATGAGTGATAAATGAGCTGCAATGTACACAACCAATTATTTTAAGATACTAGAAATTGAAGGATCTGAAGATGTGATAAGAAAAGCAACAGAATCAAAAGTAAGCCAGACACTTATGGGGCGTTAAAGTGAGCTCCAGCACATTAGTTTGAACCCCATTTCGTAGCGGTGAAAAATTTCAAATCTAAGCACCAATTCTTTTCTGTTTTCCCCACCAAAAGGTTTGTCTTTCTTGGGTTAATTTTCTTACCGTTACAGGATCTGAAAAGGACAACTTATACAAATTTGTAGGATCTTGTTAAATAGTTGAAGGTACAATAGTTTATTCATGAAAGAAGCACAAATAGAAAATATGCAATGTAACCTCTACCTTCCAGCTACAAAAGGGTAACTCTTTGGATATCCTGGGGGTGGCTGTCCCTGCAAGCCCGTAACCAGGGACGTCATCTTTTGGACAATTTCAGTGTCTTCATTGAAACTCTCATAGCATCTTCCCCATCTAGGATCTCTACATACCTGTCGGAGTGCATTCAAATGATTAGCTTAGCAGCTATTTTTAGGGACAGAAAATCAATCAACATAGCTTCCGTGCCACAACCATGATCTCTACAAGCATCAACCCAGCCACCTACCAGCCTCAACAACACCAAATCACAAAAACAAACACAACCACCACAATCTCCATGCCTCAATCTTAAACGAACTACCACCATCAGTGCACGTATACTGACTATGATATGAGTAATTCTTTCTCTCTCTCTCTCTCTCTCTCTCACACACACACACACACACACATCAGTGCACATATACTGACTATAATATAACTAATTCTCTCTCTCTCTCCCTCTCCCTCCAAAACACAAATCACGCTCCCCTCCAATACATTCTCTCTTCCATTTCTTTCTTGGCAGATCATGTACTATTAATGAGTGAGCGACCCACTTGTACACAATTAGTCCCACTTAAATGCATAATAGGTGTTATGCCAAGAAGGAAATTGAAGAGAACGTGTATTGTAGGATATCTCCCTCCCCAAAACATATGACAGTGACAAAATGCATAAATCTTTTTCAAGACTAATGTCTACTACTGGTTTAGGCACTGTTAAGTAAAGCTTTTCCGAAGTCCTTTTAATTGGTAAAATGGTAACTTTCACTTTATCTGCTTTTAACTTTAAAACCGAGAAAGATGGTCGATAAGATTTTTTGAAAAATATTAAATGTGTGCCTTGGTATAAAAATAACAATCACTTATTTATGAACAAACAGTGTATTCTGTACATTTGGTTGCGAATCTTGTTCCATTTAGGGAGGTTCAATCCCGTCCAGCAGAACCATTTGTGAGCTTTGACTCTTCAACCGGATCAAGCGGGTCNTCTTGTAAATGCAATCCACCATGTTTTGAACTCCCTTCATTTTCTTCTCTTGGCGCAAACAAACAAGAGACCCAGTTGAATGAGACGATTCAAGTTTCAACCAACTATATTATTGATATGCATGGTTTGATCTTCTTCTCTTCTCGATGATGATACAGCTCAGTGCGAGCTGATCTATCTATTTTTGCAACAATGCGAAGAAAGTAGCGAGGTAGGGAAGGATTGGAGAAGTGCAATAAAATAAATTAGAGTAGTGGGTGGGAAGTGGAAGGACAAGGTTTGTTTCATTGAACTTTAGTACTTCGCTTAGAACATCTCCGTAAGATGTTTCAAATGTCCAAAATAGTCATTTGACTAATCAAAGCTAAAAACAACATTCTAACAAATTATCTTCATACCCGGTAAAATAGATTTTTGTTATATCACTATAGTAATATGTAAACATAATATATATTATTTTTTCTCTCTTTCTCTTATTTTTTCCATTGTCTCTCTTTCTCCCTTTCATTATTTTCAAAAAATATAATATAAAAGAGATGATAAATAATATTTAAAAGAAGTAATTAAAAATATAAAAAATTTGTTAAAGTATGTATAGCAAAAATAAATAGCTGAGAGTAACTCTAACGGGAGTACTATGTGGGGTGGCAAACCCTTAACCTCCAAAATACCACCCCATAATCAAAAAAATTCACTCCAAAGGGGGGTGACATTTGGGTTGGCAAAATGACAACTATGGGTTTGAGGTAACAAATTTGTAAATTTTAGAGAGAGAATGGGAGAGGGATGCAAAAAGTCGTTGAGTTTACTGTTCAAAGAAGGATAAAGGGGAAGGAGGTGTCTATTTGCCTGAAAATCGTCTTGTCTCACTGGTAAATACTTATCTCATTGACATATTACCTGAAAATCGTTTTGCACCACTGGTATTTTGGGTGATTTGGTTTAGGAGAAGGGGGTAGGGATTGTATCGCAAAGGAAGGGGAAAGGTTTGCCCAGTGTGAGAAATCGGTGCCTACTATTTATTTGAGGGTAAATGACACATTTTACCTTAAAATTATTTTGTATTGTCATATTACACTATTAATTATTTTGTATTGTCATATTACACCATTAATTTTTTTATATTTTCATATTGCACTATTTAATTATTTTGTATTGTCATATTACACGATTAATTATTTTGTATTGTCATATTACATCATTAAATTTTTTGTATTGTTATATTACACCATTAATTTATTATGTTGCTATTATTTATGAAAAACTATGTATTGAAATTTTAAATGTTTACTATAAAAATATATCTGTTAAATTACGATCGTTATAAAAATTATACCTGTTAAAATATAATTGTTAAGTTTAATTATATTTTTTAATAAAAAACATTGAAATATTAAAATGACACCTACCATTGGAGCATAAACACTGTTTAAGGGTGTTAAAATATTGTTCAAAGTTGTAAAATGATATTTGACACCTCATTTTTGGCAACTCCCCCAAGAGTTGCTCTAAAATAGAAAAAATTATTTTTTGAGTAGCTAAAATAGCTACTATTGTTGGAGATAGTCTTAGGTCAATAAAGAAAGACTAATGGTTACAACTTTTGAATTTGACCCACAAATTTTGGTCCCCACACCATTACATCCCCGAATGTCGAAGTACTAATTATTTTTAATTTTGGAGGTGGCTTAGTGATAAAATTTATTTCTAGATAATGCCTACTTTGAGATTCAACAACTTTTTCACTAACTCGACTATTCATCAAAACTAGTATTCGTTTGAGTTTTGATAGGAATGTTTTGATTTTTTTGAACTACTTGTGCAATTTTAGTAATAGTAGTGAAGTTATTTGCCTATAAGGCACGTAAATGATGTTTCCCACCAGTAGTTGGAATTATATTGATTAAAATATAAGTTAAAATTTGAAAAAAAAAATTAGTCCCACTCTTTTTAGTTTATCATATCTTTAAAAACACTTTTTCTATCTATATCTATATCTATACTATTTATAAATGTCAGCATCTGTGAAAAACTTTTGATTTCCTATTTAATCCTTAATGCTCCGTTTGGTATGATGAAAAATGAAAATATGTAAAGTTGGAATGATGAAAAGTGAGAGGGATAAATAAAACATTATGTTTGATAAAGAAGGAAAATAGGAAGGATAGAAAAGTGGATGAATTAACTTTCCTTCCAACTCACCAAAATCAATCCCTCAAAAATCGAAAGAAAAGTGGATGAAAAGTTAATTATTTATATTAAGATGTATCTTATTTGTCTATATGTCTTTTAATATATACATACTAGTTATTGTCTGTACTTGAAGACACATAGTAATAAAAATGGTAAATAATAAACATATTTGTATTCATATTTAATCAAAATCACAAATATAGAGAATAAATAAAAGAATTTAAACATCGATTTGTAGTGGAAGGGAGAGGTGGTGGGCGACAATGATGGTGGTAGGAGGCGGTGATTGTTGTGGTGGGTGTTAATGACTGTGGTGGCGGCGGTAGCGATGGTGGCGATGGCGGCGATGGGGATGAAGGTGGCAGCACGGGTGATGGCGGCGACGACGGCAGTAGTGATGGTGGTGGTAGAGGTGGTGGTGGGATGACTTCAAACACTATTTTTAAAAAAAAAATATTTATGAGAAATATTTTTAAAAAGTCAATTCAAACACACCTTTAGGGACCTATTTTTCCTATTAAATTTAGGGTGTTAATATTAACCATTAAATTAACTTTAAAGTAAAATTTAAAGTGATCTTAACCGCGAATAGCAAAAGTCATTTTTTTTATCTTTTGAAATTTGAATTGTAAATTTCTTTATTATATAAATATTATGTATACATTAATTTCATATAAAAATACAATGATAAAATATGTATTCTTACATTAAATTTTTAAATAAATTTAAAAATAAATAAAAATAAATAAAAAAGAAAAAAAGAAAAAAAGAATACTAGTGTTACATTTTTTATTCAAAATGTATGTGGATCAACACAAATACGAACATGAAACGAAAATAAACAGGTTAACTCGCAACTCGACACGACATAATTAGTTAAATAAGTTGAGTTAGGTTTAACTAATTTTTGATACAAATCCGTAATGAATTAACACAACATGACTCGATTATCACTCCTAATCTTAGCCAACACAAAAAAAAAAATAGTTATTTTTATTTTTCATCCATTCAACCAAACACAAAGGAAGGAAAATGTATCATTCCTACTTTCATTCTTTGAAGTATAAAAAATGTATTCTTTTTACTTTCTATCCTTCATATCAAACAGAGCAAAATTATTATAATAAAGTCTATTATACCCACCTATATAATTTCATCTAGTTTATGTTTTTTACACATATTTGACTTTTAACCTATTTTGAACTCTTTTATAAAGATTTCTAAATTCTTTTAAACTCATTTATTAGTAGTACAAAGATTTTTTTATTTTTTTCTTAATTATTTTGATAAAGTTTATTATATCCATCTATATAGTTTCATTTAATTTATGTTTTTTACACCTATTTGACTTTCAATTTATTTTGAATTTTTTTATAAGGACTTTTAAATTCTTTTGAACTTATTTATTAATAGTACAATTATATACAATTATTTATATTTGTATGAAGAAGTAAAATTTTATATATGTTAAATTATTATACATATATAGTCATCAAGTTGAATTTCATAGTTCAATATATGTTATATTTTATTTTTTGGTATTAATAATATAATAATATTATAAGTGATCTAATCAATCTATTTATAAAATAAAAAATAATAATTATATAATATAATTAGATATACAAATGTTTAAAAGAGTTGAAGAGATATCTAAATAAATGATAAATTAGGTATTTAAAAACATATATAATAAATAAATAATTAAATTTAATAATAATTAAATATATATTAATTATATGATACCTAATTTATTATTTAATTTAATTACACTATAATTTATATTTTTATAAAAATACTATTATTTAAATTTATTTATGTGCAATGCACATTGTGCATTACTAGTTATATAAAACATCACTTACACCCATTCTAGTTTATATTTAAATATCACTGACACTTTTACTATTAAACCATCATCTCTAAAAAAAAAATCATCTAAAACACCAAAATTATCCCTACATAAAATCCCAGATAATCTTTTTACATAAAATATGAGTTGATTAAATTTTATTTTTTTTACGTATTAAAATTCGAGCTGATTTGAGCTCAACCTGAGATATTAGCGCTGATTAAAATTTGATTCGAGTCAGTTAAAATTTATATTTATTAAAATTTGTGCCAATTAGAATTCCATTCAAGTTGATGAAAATTTATTTTTTATGTATTAAAATTCGAATAGATTAAAATTTAAATGTTTTTACGTATCAAAATTCGGACCGATTAAAATTTAATGATAATTGATTAAAATTATATTCAAACCAATTAAAATTAATCGACCCAAATTTTAATACATAAAAAAATTTATAAAATAGAAGAGATATCATTAAAGATATACCTATATATAGAGGGGGTGTGGATAAAATTTTTTTTAAAATATATCATGAGTAATTTAGTAAAATTATATTCTAGTTAAGACTTTTAATCTGACAAGGGTGTCAGTAAAGATTCAAAAAATAAAGGAGGTGCCTTTGAAGATATGATAAATTAGAAGGAATGTGGTTGAAATTTTTTCTTAAAATTTTTAAATACTAAATTTAGTAACGTTTTTTTTAAGGACAATTAAATACTAAATTTACTAAAGTTGTTCGCACATAACATGTAAGTATTTTAAGTTAGAACATCATTATCCAAAAAACATTATCACGAATTCCCATGAAGCTACGTAATGATCAAATTAAAATGTATCATAATATTCAATTGTTTGTCATAACTTGTCATAAACCTAGCTAATGATCAAATAGAAGTAAATGATACTATCGAGCTATTAAATTTACAAAAATACAATCACAAAGTTACAATCTTGAAGTTGTTTCAGATCATTTCTGCTGAAATATGTGAGCCGCATTCACCTAAAA
This sequence comes from Ilex paraguariensis, assembly GCA_963454935.2. Taxonomy (NCBI): domain Eukaryota; kingdom Viridiplantae; phylum Streptophyta; class Magnoliopsida; order Aquifoliales; family Aquifoliaceae; genus Ilex; species Ilex paraguariensis. The sequence continues at coordinate 392,661 of CAUOFW020001737.1, read as the reverse complement.
ATGAAAAGAACACTTGCTACAAAATCTGTGTATAAGAACAAAATATCATGGTAATCAATTTAATTTATAGGACAACACTTCACAAAGATCGCATCTTCCATGACTAGTTACTTTAAAATTGAAAGATCTAGTCCTGTTGATTTCATAAACTATGGCAGATTTTAAAAAATGATTGTTGTCCTCATTCTTATGAATATTAACAATACTACGAGTAAAGTTTTATGTTCCACGGTCTTTCAAGTTGTAGTTATCATTAATTTTTCATTTTCAGCACTGACCAAAGTTGGATACTTCAAATGTTTCTCAAGTTTTAGTTACCCAAACTAAAACCACATTATTATATCAAACCAAATATAATTATATATGATAATACAAAACAATAACTATCTAGCTTGTTTTATATACTCAAAATAAGATTCATACAACATGTATACATATACGCACACACATATACATATACATAAGTATACATATATATATACATATGTACGTATGTGTGCGTGCTTAAAACGATGATAGAATAAAAAATAAAAAATATATATCTTGATGGGCCCAACCCAATCGAGGCCCAACTCAAGTAATGGGTCTGGCCCAAACAAGGCCCAACTTGAATAGTAGGACTGACCCGAACAAGACCCAACTCAAGTAATAGGCCCGGTCTAGACAAAGTCTAATGAACCCTACCTAGATGAGACCCATCTCAACTAACCCCGGAGTCAAGGGAGAACAGTCAACATGCCATCCTAGAGTGAAGGAGGGAGTCACATCATTCTAGAGTCAAGGCCCATGCCATCCTAGAGCCAAGGAGGGAGTCACACCATCCTAGATTCAAGGAGGGAGTCATGTCATCCTAGAGTTAAGGAGTCAGCCACGCCATCCTAGAGTTAATGAGTTAGTCACGCCATCCTAGAGTCAAGGAGTCAGCCATTCCATCCTGGAGTATCAGTCACGCCATGAGACAGTCTGCTACTGATAAAGAGATCTCCACGCAAGAACCTATCTATTATGAGAATGGTGTCACCTTTACCAAATTAGCCTATTTGTTACGGATATGGTGTCTTAATCTGTTAGGAGACGCCTATAAATTGTAAGTCCCAACTACACATGAGGGGGCATCTATTATCTGACATCTAGCATCTTATCTCACACCTGACTTACCTGAGCTCTCCACATTCTTACAGTAATAAAATACCCCCGCAACTAAAGTCTTTCAAAGTGAAGTAGGTTACCCTAATCGAACCATTCTAGGTCACCCTAACCGAACCACTCTATCTTTGTGTGTTGCTTGTGTTGAGTTCTCTGTCATATTTACTACATTTTATTAACCACACTAATCAGTCGATAGGTGGAGTATAAAACTGATTTATGCATCATCAGTTTGACGCCGTCTGTGAAAAACGACTAAGTTTTTTACTGTCTTCTATTTCTTTGTACTTTCATTCCATTTTATGACTATTATGACTAGGTCCATGAATCAACAACCAGAAGAGAATGATCCACCATATAACGATGAGGTCCTGTCTCCACCAGCAAACCCCGTCGATACAACAAATCCAGTAGTCGGACAACAACTAATGAAGACAATGCAACTGTTGGTGAACCAAAATCAGTAGATCTTCCAATTGATGCTCGCCGTACAACCTCAAGGAGTTGTGCCCCAACCCCTAAGAAGAGAAGCACCCTAGACAATCGTAGGGCCCCCAACACCAAGGCACCCAGCACCAGGGCACCCCCTTGTAGCGCTAGGGCATCCCCCAACGCCAGGGTATCCCTCCTCAAAACCCTATAGCCCAGCACCAGGGCGCCTCTTTGCAACACCAAGGCATCCCTCCTCAGTGTCCACGCTCCTAGGCTCCTCCTTCTCATGTGTCGACTTCGTCCTCTCACGCTAATGATCCTCCTATGCATGAAAATGAGGGAAAAAAAATCAATAAATTGACCATGAAAACTACTACAATGGTCCTTCAGAGGGTATCCCTAACCAATGAAATGAAAAAATCAAGGAGGTGCAAAATCAGTTAGGCGACATCTTCAACGCCATCAAGGTGCGGGCATCGAAAATAGTTGATTACCTTGTGAGGCGCATTGACACTCCATTTGTTGCTGATGTGGCCAACTATCCTCTCCCCCCAAAGTTCAAGATGCTAACTATGGAAATTTTTGATTGCTCCAAAGATCCATTAGACCACCTTAACACCTACAAATCCCTGATGCAGTTGTACAACATACTAGACGAGATCATGTGCAGTGCCTTTTCTACCACCAAGGGATCTGCTCGTTAGTGGTTCGCCAAGCTTACCTCGAATTTCATCAACTATTTCGCTGAACTAAGCAAGTCCTTTGTCTCACATTTCTTTGGAAAGACACCGATACCAAAAACTTACCACCCACTTGCTCAGCATCAAGCATGACTGAGATGAAAATCTAAAGAGTTACCTCACTTTTTTTAATGAGAAGGTCCTCCAAATTGAGGAGCTCGATGACAAGGTCACCATGGCTGCTTTCTTGGGAGGCCTACACTCATCTAGCTTTCTCTTTTAAATGATAAAACACCCACCAAAGAGCATGCAAAAATTGTTGGCGAAAGCTCAGAAATATATAAATGCCAAGGACGTCACTAAAGCTAGGCAAGGTGAGTCCTCACCATCATTATCATCACCTGCACTCAACTCCTCAAAGAGAAGCCACAAAGGCACAGACATTAACATATTTTATGGTTAAGCTAACACCGCTTGAGGAAGGAGATTGTTGAGAAGACATAGTGCCAGACGTTTCTGCTTAGGCGCCATGCCCTCAAGCACCCAACTCCTTAGCGCCCTCCTCATCTCCATCTACTAGAGTGCACCTCCGCTTTGGTAGCCCTCCTATGGGTTAACCCTCAAACTCTACATTTGCTCTCGTGCGGTGTAACACCCCAAAAATCAGAGGTCCTTAATTTAACAAAATTCAGGCAGAATCTCCTTTGTACGGGGAGCTCTACCCAAAACACAACCTGTGCAATTATACTACATTGACCACACCAGGTCCATATATGAATAAATATTGACCACACCGGGTCCATTTGCCCATCAAATAATAAAATTTCATTCACCACATGTAATATCCATCATATCATCCCAAAAGAATAGGCCAAGCTATGACACTTACATTCCAAAAAAATTACACTCAAACTTAGCAGCGGAATAAACAAAATACTAGACTATACATGATCGTAAATAAATTTCCTAGTTTAGCACAAAAATAAACTATAGCTCTAGATGTCCACCTCAGGATCTAGGTTCCTCTCTGGTGGAACCTCCCAATTTCCTGGCTCGTCAATGCCGGGCTCTTCCTCTAGCACGAAATCTAAAAAAAAAATATTATTGGTAGGGGGTGAGCACTAAGCACTGTAGAAAAATCCTCCTAAACTCTAACAAGGTTTGAAAAACGTAGAAAATGGTCGGTCTCATTTCATAAATAGCATATGTAAATTTTGAAAGAAAACATGACATTTTAAAGATCTCAAGTTTATACATTAACAATAATTAAGTGCAAGAGTAAAGTCAATCCCACCATAAATAACCATTCCAAAGAGTAATTATTCCCACAACAATTTTCAAGATAATCATATCCAAAAGGTAACGCAATAAATAATAACCACAATGTATCTTAAGTTTGATGTAAGATAATCGCATGAATAAACACATAGAGAATATCCTGACCTACACACACACAATTCCTCGCAAGAATATCAACTTTGGGAAGGGCGCCTACCGATGCATTGCCCCATACCAATGCACCGGCACTAACGAATCCGACCCAAGCATAGTATACTAATCCTCTAATACGACACCCGTGAGCTAATAGTGGTTTGGTCCTTGCAAGACACCAACCCCACTACGAGTGGTAGGAAAATTTCAAACCCACACAGAGTAAGAACCACACACATATACCCACTCTACGATACCCGGTCAATGACCACCCATGGTCATCCAAACACCTCCATGAGATACAATCACCAACAATATTTCAAATACACTCAATTTCATAAATCTCCAATTTTTCACATCCAAATCCACATTTATTTCACAATGAAAAAATTTAAGAAAAATTAACAAGAGATCATCATAAATACCATTGTGTTGTTCAATACGAAACACTAAAGTTTTGAAATCAAGAATAAAGGACAAATCAAGAAAAAAACCCACTTCTCTTGAAATCTAGGGTTTTAAATATATGAAAAGAACTTTGATGGTTACCCAACCATCCCATTGTTTAAAACATGCTAACATTTTTAAAAACATCAAAAATCCATAATTTCATAGCATATTAATATGATGTAGAGTCAAAGAAAACATATATGTATAACCCTAGCATCAATGTAAGAGAATGGAAGAAAACCCTACTTGAATCAAAATTCTAAGTAAGAACCCAAACTCTAGTGACCTCCTTCTTCCCTTTTCTTCCTTCCTTAATCTTCCTCTAAGGTTTCAAGAGGTCTGGGGTGAGAGTGTAGTGAAAAGAATGGGAGTAAATGAGATGAAAATGAGTTTTTTTTACTGTTTACAGGCTGATTTGGTTTTCTCCAAAAATACGGTTTTGCCACTAAAAATCTCCAATTTGATCCATATGACTACCCTAAAGTTTTCAACGTTCCGGATTCATTTTTAATGTTATTTTAACTTAAAAACATTTATTTTTATGAGTTATCTCAAAACTAAAATAAATTTACACTCGAAACACAAAAATTACTATTTTATTCCTCCGAATCGCTATATGTACTAAAAGGCTATTCCAAGTTTTTCGGATCTCTCAGGTTCAATGATAATATTATTTTGACCTAAAAAAATTTATATTTTTACTTAGTTACCCTTATCAACCTTAAAAACCTCCAAAAATTAAATTTTACCATTAATTTGCCTCTCTAATATTTATTCATACTATTGAAATCTATAGGGTTCATGCATACCTCATATAAAGATAAGGATGTGGGGGTTTACATGCGGGCAGCGTCGCAGTCAATCTACCTCCAGCTTAGCGACTCTTTTACTGGTCGCCAAAAAATCGATCTCAAGAGGTGCAGTTTTCTCACTAGCAACTCTCAAACTCTATCTCTACTCTTGTGCAGCCTCACAGTCAGCCTACCTCCAACTTAACAACTTTCTCGCGGGTAGTCAAAACTCAGTCTTAAGAGATGCAGCTTTTTCACGAGCAACCCTCAAACTCTGCCTCTACTCTTCTGCGGGTAGTCTCACAGTTAGCCTACTTCCAGCTTAGCAATTATTTTGTGAGTCGCCAAAATCTCGGTCTCAAGAGGTGCAACTCTTTCATGAGCAACTATCAAACTCTGTCTCTACTCTCGTGCAGGCAACATCATAGTTGGCCTACCTCTAGCTTAGCGGCTCTCTCCCAAGTCTCCAAAAGTTCAATCCCAAGAGGTGCAACTCTCTCATGAGCAACCCTCAAACTTTGTATTTGCCCTCGTATGGGATTCTACATAGTCAATTTATCTCTAGCTTAGAGGTTCTTTCGCGGGTCACCAAAACTTTAGTCTTCAGATGTGCAACTCTCCCACGACTAACCCTCAAACTTTTCGTCTGCACTCACGTAAGTTGTCTCCCTCTAGCTTAGCGACTATTTCTCTATAGCCTGACGTGTCTGCCTGTCTCACCAGGCCCCCTACTTCTGGCGCCCCTTTCTAGCGCCCTGTTCTTGGCTCCCCACTTCTGGCACCCTGCCTCTGTGCCCCCTCATAGTGCCTGGCTTTTGGTGCTTAGCTCCTAACACCCAGCCTCCTGGCACCTTACCCCCTACACCTGTACATTAGTAGCCTGAAGCCTTGGATGCCCTCCACCACTCTCCTCTGACACCACAGACCTCGAGGAAGTGGGAGCTCTATTTAAAGTCATTTGCTACTAAAAAAAATAGGAGAAAGTCAAAACAACTTCCACTACAAAAAGTGCCCACTAACCAATGAATTTATGGCCAGCTAGAGGGACACAGTCAACTCAGACAAAGCATCCCTACTAACNCCACCAGTAGTTGGAATTATATTGATTAAAATATAAGTTAAAATTTGAAAAAAAAAATTAGTCCCACTCTTTTTAGTTTATCATATCTTTAAAAACACTTTTTCTATCTATATCTATATCTATACTATTTATAAATGTCAGCATCTGTGAAAAACTTTTGATTTCCTATTTAATCCTTAATGCNCAAATAATGGGCTGACCCAAACAAGGCCCAGCTCAAGTAATGGGCTCAGCCCAACTCAAATAGTGGGGTTGTCCTGAACAAGGCCCAATTCAAGTAATGAGCCCGGCCCAGACAAAGCCCAATGGGCCCTACCCAGATGAGACCCAACTCGGCACACCATGAAGTCAAGGGAGTGTAGTCAACCACCTCACCCTAGAGTCAAGGAGGGAGTCACGACATCCTAGAGTCTAGGACCATGTCATCCTANTAAAACATTATGTTTGATAAAGAAGGAAAATAGGAAGGATAGAAAAGTGGATGAATTAACTTTCCTTCCAACTCACCAAAATCAATCCCTCAAAAATCGAAAGAAAAGTGGATGAAAAGTTAATTATTTATATTAAGATGTATCTTATTTGTCTATATGTCTTTTAATATATACATACTAGTTATTGTCTGTACTTGAAGACACATAGTAATAAAAATGGTAAATAATAAACATATTTGTATTCATATTTAATCAAAATCACAAATATAGAGAATAAATAAAAGAATTTAAACATCGATTTGTAGTGGAAGGGAGAGGTGGTGGGCGACAATGATGGTGGTAGGAGGCGGTGATTGTTGTGGTGGGTGTTAATGACTGTGGTGGCGGCGGTAGCGATGGTGGCGATGGCGGCGATGGGGATGAAGGTGGCAGCACGGGTGATGGCGGCGACGACGGCAGTAGTGATGGTGGTGGTAGAGGTGGTGGTGGGATGACTTCAAACACTATTTTTAAAAAAAAAATATTTATGAGAAATATTTTTAAAAAGTCAATTCAAACACACCTTTAGGGACCTATTTTTCCTATTAAATTTAGGGTGTTAATATTAACCATTAAATTAACTTTAAAGTAAAATTTAAAGTGATCTTAACCGCGAATAGCAAAAGTCATTTTTTTTATCTTTTGAAATTTGAATTGTAAGTTTCTTTATTATATAAATATTATGTATACATTAATTTCATATAAAAATACAATGATAAAATATGTATTCTTACATTAAATTTTTAAATAAATTTAAAAATAAATAAAAATAAATAAAAAAGAAAAAAAGAAAAAAAGAATACTAGTGTTACATTTTTTATTCAAAATGTATGTGGATCAACACAAATACGAACATGAAACGAAAATAAACAGGTTAACTCGCAACTCGACACGACATAATTAGTTAAATAAGTTGAGTTAGGTTTAACTAATTTTTGATACAAATCCGTAATGAATTAACACAACATGACTCGATTATCACTCCTAATCTTAGCCAGCCAAAAAAAAAAATAGTTATTTTTATTTTTCATCCATTCAACCAAACACAAAGGAAGGAAAATGTATCATTCCTACTTTCATTCTTTGAAGTATAAAAAATGTATTCTTTTTACTTTCTATCCTTCATATCAAACAGAGCAAAATTATTATAATAAAGTCTATTATACCCACCTATATAATTTCATCTAGTTTATGTTTTTTACACATATTTGACTTTTAACTTATTTTGAACTCTTTTATAAAGATTTCTAAATTCTTTTAAACTCATTTATTAGTAGTGCAAAGATTTTTTATTTTTTTCTTAATTATTTTGATAAAGTTTATTATATCCATCTATATAGTTTCATTTAATTTATGTTTTTTACACCTATTTGACTTTCAATTTATTTTGAATTTTTTTATAAGGACTTTTAAATTCTTTTGAACTTATTTATTAATAGTACAATTATATACAATTATTTATATCTGTATGAAGAAGTAAAATTTTATATATATTAAATTATTATACATATATAGTCATCAAGTTGAATTTCATAGTTCAATATATGTTATATTTTATTTTTTGGTATTAATAATATAATAATATTATAAGTGATCTAATCAATCTATTTATAAAATAAAAAATAATAATTATATAATATAATTAGATATACAAATGTTTAAAAGAGTTGAAGAGATATCTAAATAAATGATAAATTAGGTATTTAAAAACATATATAATAAATAAATAATTAAATTTAATAATAATTAAATATATATTAATTATATGATACCTAATTTATTATTTAATTTAATTACACTATAATTTATATTTTTATAAAAATACTATTATTTAAATTTATTTATGTGCAATGCACATTGTGCATTACTAGTTATATAAAACATCACTTACACCCATTCTAGTTTATATTTAAATATCACTTACACTTTTACCATTAAACCATCATCTCTAAAAAAAAAATCATCTAAAACACCAAAATTATCCCTACATAAAATCCCAGATAATCTTTTTACATAAAATATGAGTTGATTAAATTTTATTTTTTTTACGTATTAAAATTCGAGCTGATTTGAGCTCAACCTGAGATATTAGCGCTGATTAAAATTTGATTCGAGTCAGTTAAAATTTATATTTATTAAAATTTGTGCCAATTAGAATTCCATTCAAGTTGATGAAAATTTATTTTTTATGTATTAAAATTCGAATAGATTAAAATTTAAATGTTTTTACGTATCAAAATTCGGACCGATTAAAATTTAATGATAATTGATTAAAATTATATTCAAACCAATTAAAATTAATCGACCCAAATTTTAATACATAAAAAAATTTATAAAATAGAAGAGATATCATTAAAGATATACCTATATATAGAGGGGGTGTGGATAAAATTTTTTTTAAAATATATCATGAGTAATTTAGTAAAATTATATTCTAGTTAAGACTTTTAATCTGACAAGGGTGTCAGTAAAGATTCAAAAAATAAAGGAGGTGCCTTTGAAGATATGATAAATTAGAAGGAATGTGGTTGAAATTTTTTCTTAAAATTTTTAAATACTAAATTTAGTAACGTTTTTTTTAAGGACAATTAAATACTAAATTTACTAAAGTTGTTCGCACATAACATGTAAGTATTTTAAGTTAGAACATCATTATCCAAAAAACATTATCACGAATTCCCATGAAGCTACGTAATGATCAAATTAAAATGTATCATAATATTCAATTGTTTGTCATAACTTGTCATAAACCTAGCTAATGATCAAATAGAAGTAAATGATACTATCGAGCTATTAAATTTACAAAAATACAATCACAAAGTTACAATCTTGAAGTTGTTTCAGATCATTTCTGCTGAAATATGTGAGCCGCATTCACCTAAAAATGAAAAGAACACTTGCTACAAAATCTGTGTATAAGAACAAAATATCATGGTAATCAATTTAATTTATAGGACAACACTTCACAAAGATCGCATCTTCCATGACTAGTTACTTTAAAATTGAAAGATCTAGTCCTGTTGATTTCATAAACTATGGCAGATTTTAAAAAATGATTGTTGTCCTCATTCTTATGAATATTAACAATACTACGCGTAAATTTTTATGTTCCACGGTCTTTCAAGTTGTAGTTATCATTAATTTTTCATTTTCAGCACTGACCAAAANGGCAGATTTTAAAAAATGATTGTTGTCCTCATTCTTATGAATATTAACAATACTACGAGTAAAGTTTTATGTTCCACGGTCTTTCAAGTTGTAGTTATCATTAATTTTTCATTTTCAGCACTGACCAAAGTTGGATACTTCAAATGTTTCTCAAGTTTTAGTTACCCAAACTAAAACCACATTATTATATCAAACCAAATATAATTATATATGATAATACAAAACAATAACTATCTAGCTTGTTTTATATACTCAAAATAAGATTCATACAACATGTATACATATACGCACACACATATACATATACATAAGTATACATATATATATACATATGTACGCATGTGTGCGTGCTTAAAACGATGATAGAATAAAAAATAAAAAATATATATCTTGATGGGCCCAACCCAATCGAGGCCCAACTCAAGTAATGGGTCTGGCCCAAACAAGGCCCAACTTGAATAGTAGGACTGACCCGAACAAGACCCAACTCAAGTAATAGGCCCGGTCTAGACAAAGTCTAATGAACCCTACCTAGATGAGACCCATCTCAACTAACCCCGGAGTCAAGGGAGAACAGTCAACATGCCATCCTAGAGTGAAGGAGGGAGTCACATCATTCTAGAGTCAAGGCCCATGCCAGCCTAGAGCCAAGGAGGGAGTCACACCATCCTAGATTCAAGGAGGGAGTCATGTCATCCTAGAGTTAAGGAGTCAGCCACGCCATCCTAGAGTTAATGAGTTAGTCACGCCATCCTAGAGTCAAGGAGTCAGCCATTCCATCCTGGAGTATCAGTCACGCCATGAGACAGTCTGCTACTGATAAAGAGATCTCCACGCAAGAACCTATCTATTATGAGAATGGTGTCACCTTTACCAAATTAGCCTATCTGTTACGTATATGGTGTCTTAATCTGTTAGGAGACGCCTATAAATTGTAAGTCCCAACTACACATGAGGGGGCATCTATTATCTGACATCTAGCATCTTATCTCACACCTGACTTACCTGAGCTCTCCACATTCTTACAGTAATAAAATACCCCTGCAACTAAAGTCCTTCAAAGTGAAGTAGGTTACCCTAATCGAATCATTCTAGGTCACCCTAACCGAACCACTCTATCTTTGTGTGTTGCTTGTGTTGAGTTCTCTATCATATTTACTACATTTTATTAACCACACTAATCAGTCGATAGGTGGAGTATAAAACTGATTTGTGCATCATCAGTTTGACGCCGTTTGTGAAAAACGACTAAGTTTTTTACTANAGTTGGATACTTCAAATGTTTCTCAAGTTTTAGTTACCCAAACTAAAACCACATTATTATATCAAACCAAATATAATTATATATGATAATACAAAACAATAACTATCTAGCTTGTTTTATATACTCAAAATAAGATTCATACAACATGTATACATATACGCACACACATATACATATACATAAGTATACATATATATATACATATGTACGTATGTGTGCGTGCTTAAAACGATGATAGAATAAAAAATAAAAAATATATATCTTGATGGGCCCAACCCAATCGAGGCCCAACTCAAGTAATGGGTCTGGCCCAAACAAGGCCCAACTTGAATAGTAGGATTGGCCCGAACAAGGNATAGAATAAAAAATAAAAAATATATATCTTGATGGGCCCAACCCAATCGAGGCCCAACTCAAGTAATGGGTCTGGCCCAAACAAGGCCCAACTTGAATAGTAGGACTGACCCGAACAAGACCCAACTCAAGTAATAGGCCCGGTCTAGACAAAGTCTAATGAACCCTACCTAGATGAGACCCATCTCAACTAACCCCGGAGTCAAGGGAGAACAGTCAACATGCCATCCTAGAGTGAAGGAGGGAGTCACATCATTCTAGAGTCAAGGCCCATGCCAGCCTAGAGCCAAGGAGGGAGTCACACCATCCTAGATTCAAGGAGGGAGTCATGTCATCCTAGAGTTAAGGAGTCAGCCACGCCATCCTAGAGTTAATGAGTTAGTCACGCCATCCTAGAGTCAAGGAGTCAGCCATTCCATCCTGGAGTATCAGTCACGCCATGAGACAGTCTGCTACTGATAAAGAGATCTCCACGCAAGAACCTATCTATTATGAGAATGGTGTCACCTTTACCAAATTAGCCTATCTGTTACGTATATGGTGTCTTAATCTGTTAGGAGACGCCTATAAATTGTAAGTCCCAACTACACATGAGGGGGCATCTATTATCTGACATCTAGCATCTTATCTCACACCTGACTTACCTGAGCTCTCCACATTCTTACAGTAATAAAATACCCCTGCAACTAAAGTCTTTCAAAGTGAAGTAGGTTACCCTAATCGAATCATTCTAGGTCACCCTAACCGAACCACTCTATCTTTGTGTGTTGCTTGTGTTGAGTTCTCTATCATATTTACTACATTTTATTAACCACACTAATCAGTCGATAGGTGGAGTATAAAACTGATTTGTGCATCATCAGTTTGACGCCGTCTGTGAAAAACGACTAAGTTTTTTACTGTCTTCTATTTCTTTGTACTTTCATTCCATTTTATGACTATTATGACTAGGTCCATGAATCAACAACCAGAAGAGAATGATCCACCATATAACGATGAGGTCCTGTCTCCACCAGCAAACCCCGTCGATACA
>CAUOFW020001737.1:369683-379906 GCA_963454935.2 Ilex paraguariensis | reverse complement strand
CGGGTCCATTTACCCATCAAATAATAAAATTTCATTCACCACATGTAATATCCACCATATCATCCCAAAAGAATAGGCCAAGCTATGACACTTACATTCCAAAAAAATTACACTCAAACTTAGCAGTGGAATAAACAAAATACTAGACTATACATGATTGTAAATAAATTCCTTAGTTTAGCACAAAAATAAACTATAGCTCTAGATGTCCACCTCAGGATCTAGGTTCCTCTCTGGTGGNAATACTAGACTATACATGATCGTAAATAAATTTCCTAGTTTAGCACAAAAATAAACTATAGCTCTAGATGTCCACCTCAGGATCTATGTTCCTCTCTGGTGAAACCTCCCAATTTCCTGGCTCGTCAATGCCGGGCTCTTCCTCTAGCACGAAATCTAAAAAAAAAATATTATTGGTAGGGGGTGAGCACTAAGCACTGTAGAAAAATCCTCCTAAACTCTAACAAGGTTTGAAAAACGTAGAAAATGGTCGGTCTCATTTCATAAATAGCATATGTAAATTTTGAAAGAAAACATGACANAAAAAATATTATTGGTAGGGGGTGAGCACTAAGCACTGTAGAAAAATCCTCCTAAACTCTAACAAGGATTGAAAAACGTAGAAAATGGTCGGTCTCATTTCATAAATAGCATATGTAAATTTTGAAAGAAAACATGACATTTTAAAGATCTCAAGTTTATACATTAACAATAATTAAGTGCAAGAGTAAAGTCAATCCCACCATAAATAACCATTCCAAAGAGTAATTATTCCCACAACAATTTTCAAGATAATCATATCCAAAAGGTAACGCAATAAATAATAACCACAATGTATCTTAAGTTTGATGTAAGATAATCACATGAATANCCATAAATAACCATTCCAAAGAGTAATTATTCCCACAACAATTTTCAAGATAATCATATCCAAAAGATAACGCAATAAATAATAACCACAATGTATCTTAAGTTTGATGTAAGATAATCACATGAATAAACACATAGAGAATATCCTGACCTACACACACACAATTCCTCGCAAGAATATCAACTTTGGGAAGGGCGCCTACCGATGCATTGCCCCATACCAATGCACCGGCACTAACGAATCCGACCCAAGCATAGTATACTAATCCTCTAATACNCATGAATAAACACATAGAGAATATCCTGACCTACACACACACAATTCCTCGCAAGAATATCAACTTTGGGAAGGGCGCCTACCGATGCATTGCCCCATACCAATGCACCGGCACTAACGAATCCGACCCAGACATAGTATACTAATCCTCTAATACGACACCCGTGAGCTAATAGTGGTTTGGTCCTTGCAAGGCACCAACCCCACTACGAGTGGTAGGAAAATTTCAAACCCACACAGAGTAAGAACCACACACATATACCCACTCTACGATACCCGGTCAATGACCACCCATGGTCATCCAAACACCTCCATGAGATACAATCACCAACAATATTTCAAATACACTCAATTTCATAAATCTCCAATTTTTCACATCCAAATCCACATTTATTTCACAATGAAAAAATTTAAGAAAAATTAACAAGAGATCATCATAAATACCATTGTGTTGTTCAATACGAAACACTAAAGTTTTGAAATCAAGAATAAAGGACAAATCAAGAAAAAAACCCACTTCTCTTGAAATCTAGGGTTTTAAATATATGAAAAGAACTTTGATGGTTACCCAACCATCCCATTGTTTAAAACATGCTAACATTTTTAAAAACATCAAAAATCCATAATTTCATAGCATATTAATATGATGTAGAGTCAAAGAAAACATATATGTATAACCCTAGCATCAATGTAAGAGAATGGAAGAAAACCCTACTTGAATCAAAATTCTAAGTAAGAACCCAAACTCTAGTGACCTCCTTCTTCCCTTTTCTTCCTTCCTTAATCTTCCTCTAAGGTTTCAAGAGGTCTGGGGTGAGAGTGTAGTGAAAAGAATGGGAGTAAATGAGATGAAAATGAGTTTTTTTTACTGTTCACAGGCTGATTTGGTTTTCTCCAAAAATACGGTTTTGCCACTAAAAATCTCCAATTTGATCCATATGACTACCCTAAAGTTTTCAACGTTCCGGATTCATTTTTAATGTTATTTTAACTTAAAAACATTTATTTTTATGAGTTATCTCAAATCTAAAATAAATTTACACTCGAAACACAAAAATTACTATTTTATTCCTCCAAATCGCTATATGTACTAAAAGGCTATTCCAAGTTTTTCGGATCTCTCAGGTTCAATGATAATATTATTTTGACCTAAAAAAATTTATATTTTTACTTAGTTACCCTTATCAACCTTAAAAACCTCCAAAAATTAAATTTTACCATTAATTTGCCTCTCTAATATTTATTCATACTATTGAAATCTATAGGGTTCATGCATACCTCATATAAAGATAAGGATGTGGGGGTTTACATGCGGGCAGCGTCGCAGTCAATCTACCTCCAGCTTAGCGACTCTTTTACTGGTCGCCAAAAAATCGATCTCAAAAGGTGCAGTTTTCTCACTAGCAACTCTCAAACTCTATCTCTACTCTTGTGCAGCCTCACAGTCAGCCTACCTCCAGCTTAACAACTTTCTCGCGGGTAGTCAAAACTCAGTCTTAAGAGATGCAACTCTTTCACGAGCAATCCTCAAACTCTGCCTCTACTCTTATGCGGGTAGTCTCACAGTTAGCCTACCTCCAGCTTAGCAATTATCTTGTGAGTCGCCAAAATCTCGGTCTCAAGAGGTGCAGCTCTTTCATGAGCAACTATCAAACTCTGTCTCTACTCTCGTGCAGGCAACATCATAGTTGGCCTACCTCTAGCTTAGCGGCTCTCTCCCAAGTCTCCAAAAGTTCAATCCCAAGAGGTGCAACTCTCTCATGAGCAACCCTCAAACTTTGTATTTGCCCTCGTATGGGATTCTACATAGTCAATTTATCTCCAGCTTAGAGGTTCTTTCGCGGGTCACCAAAACTTTAGTCTTCAGATGTGTAACTCTCCCAAGACTAACCCTCAAACTTTTCGTCTGCGCTCACGTAAGTTGTCTCCCTCTAGCTTAACGACTATTTCTCTATAGCCTGATGTGTCTGCCTGTCTCACCAGGCCCCCTACTTCTGGCGCCCCTTTCTAGCGCCCTGTTCTTGGCTCCCCACTTCTGGCACCTTGCCTCTGTGCCACCTCATAGTACCTGGCTTTTGGTGCTTAGCTCCTAGCACCCAGCCTCCTGGCACCTTACCCCCTACACCTGTACATTAGTAGCCTGAAGCCTTGGATGCCCTCCACCACTCTCCTCTGACACCACAGACCTCGAGGAAGTGGGAGCTCTATTTAAAGTCATTTTCTACTAAAAAAAATAGGAGAAAGTCAAAACAACTTCCACTACAAAATGTGCCCACTAACCAATGAATTTATGGCCAGCTAGAGGGACACAGTCAACTCAGACAAAGCATCCCTACTAATGCCCTCTCCCCTAAATCCCATTGGGCTCGGGGCATGGGAGCAAATAATGGGCTGACCCAAACAAGGCCCAGCTCAAGTAATGGGCTCAGCCCAACTCGAATAGTGGGGTTGTCCTGAACAAGGCCCAATTCAAGTAATGAGCCCGGCCCAGACAAAGCCCAATGAGCCCTACCCAGATGAGACCCAACTCGGCACACCATGAAGTCAAGGGAGTGTAGTCAACCACCTCATCCTAGAGTCAAGGAGGGAGTCACGACATCCTAGAGTCTAGGACCATGTCATCCTAGAGCCAAGGAGGGAGTCACGCCATCCTAGAGTTAATGACCACACCATTCTAGAGTCAAGGAAGGAGTCATGCCATCCTAGAGTCAAGGAGTCAGCCACACCATCTTAGGGCCACGCCATCCTAAAGTCAATGAGTCATCCACACCATCCTAGAGTATTAGCCATGCCATCCTAGAGTATCAACCACCCTATTACAGATGTGGCACCTCAATCTGTTAGGAGGTGCCTATAAATTACAAGTCTCGCCTACATATGGGGGGCATCTACCATCCGACATCTTGCATCTTATCTCACACCTGACTCACCTGAGCTCTCTACACTCCTACAACAATAAAACACACCGGTAACTAAAGCCCTTCAAAGTGAAGTAGGTCACTCTGACCAAACCACTCTATATCTGTGTGTTGCTTGTGCTAAGTTCTCCATCATATTTACTACATTTTATTAACTATAGTAATCACTCGACAGGTGGTGCATAAAATTGATTTGTACATCATCATTTCTTACACTCTTCAATCCCAAACTCTAACAAACGAATATCATTTGATATCAAAAAACTCCATATTGGAGATTTGGATATAGCTTTGAACACAGATATCTAAAATATAAAAATCTTGAATCCTCAAACTTTGGAGTCAGAGAAGATAACTTTCTCTCTAGTAGCAAATTTTGTTCGAAAACAGTGTCTTGAATATAGAATGATATTTCATATTCAAGACAATGTCATACATTATACCATGGGTCAGATTAACCTTGCGGGTATCATAAATGATTACATAATAATGTATGACATTCTCTTCAATACAATCCGTTATATTCATGTAACGGGTCATATTTATATTCATGTCATAGAAATTAACATTAGAAATACAAACATGACATACTTAGCAAGTAGATTTTGTATAGATGTTTATTATAACGAGTACAATATCAACCTAAATCCAAACCCAAAAAGTCCTCTAAAAATTATCAATCTTGACAAAATAGGAATGAAGATTCCCTTCAAGGGTATTTATTTTTTCAATTCTCTGTGTTATATTTGAGTATAATAAATTACACTCATGATAGATGATCTTACATTGATTATGGTTCAAAAAATCTACCATTAATTAACTTAAAATGGATATAAATTCTTGTTAGTAAACTTGAACATAATTCATGTTTCAGAATCCTTTCAACACATTTTTGATATTTTTTTAATTTTTAATAATTATTGGTAGGAATTTCTATATGGAATGGATTCATTTTTAATTCATATGAGATTATTTAAGATAAATAAATGCATAAAAATAAACGGTAGATCTTAGTCCATTAATTTACACAATCGTCGATGAAATAGTTTTAATATATCAAGATATATTGTTGATTACTGTCGATACACATATCTTTAAAAAGAACCAAGAATTTCAATTTCGTACGATTGAATGATATGTGGATCTATTAGTGGATTGCTTTTTGATTCAAATTCAAATTCAGATAAGAATATATAATTGCCTGATCTGAAATACAACAAATTAATATTCTATATAAGTGGAAATGTATGTTATATGTATGTAATCATTGATTGCAAAAATGATGAAGTACTATAAAATAAAATAAAATCATACTCGTCACAATTTTATTAATTGATAAGTAGTAATCGGACCCATATTACATGAATAAGTCTACAATCCCGCAAAAAAAAAAAAAAAACTAGTATCATATCGAAATAGTTTTTACTCATAGATCTTACTTTGATTCAGTTGTAACTATTGATTAGTAAAGTAATAAAGTAAAATAAAAAAAAAATTGTACCATCTGTAGACCTTATATGTATGGGATTAGATTTGGTTATCAAAGAAAGTCATCCATTGAAAAGAAAATCAGAGACTAAAGTGGGAAATTTTTTTTTTCTAATTTAAGCTTCAATAGACAATCTAAAAGGTTGGGTCTTTTATGTAATCTGAGTTCCTTCTAAATTTCTCAAAGATATTTTTCCCGTTCACAAGTAATACATTGTGATAATCTTTTAATATTAAAGAAATAATAATGATATGTACACCACCTTGTCTATACTATTTGATGTGGTATTATTTCAACTTTTAAATATTTAATGAATTCAATGGGACCTACTAATCTAATGATTCATATTAAAGTGGTGCACAAATGTGATGTGTGTAGCAATGTTGTTATAAAAAAGGTCCAATGTGGTCCTTAATTAAAATTATTGAACAAATGAAAATTTGTACGAGTAAATTTTACACAGAACAACACATCACCATTGCCTAATAGCCCACCTTGTCACTCCCCCCTCCTCAATCTACTACCAAATACAACTTTTTAAAAATTTTAATATCAAAATATAACTGTTTTGAACTTATTTACCACTCTACGACATTTTTTAAAAACGAAATCAACAAAGCCGATTTTATCTGAAAGCGGAATCAACAAAGCCGACTTCATCTGAAAGCGGAATCAATAAGTACGATTTTATCTTGTAAAGCAGAATCAAGAAATTCTATTTTATTATTGAAAGAGTATTTATGGAATCCGCTTTTATTTGAATAATCATATTATACAAATGCGTTTTCAAATAGAAAGCGTATTCTCTAAGTTTGCTTTATCAAATGAAGTGGATATAATAAATCTGCTTTCATTCGAATATTTCTACTCCCACCAGAGCCCTCTTTCTGTTATTTCACAAGTTTGGCCTCTCTCTCCTTTTTTCTCTCTATGAAAGGCATTCGAACTCAGACCTTTGTCTCTCTTCTCTCTTCAGTGATTCTTCTTCTCTCTTCTATTATTATGTTTGCTTTTACCATCCCCTAAACTCATCCCTTAAAATGCACACACCCTAGCCCTATGCTTGTTCGAAGAAGACAACTGAGGTCTTCTGCAAGATTTGACTGTGAGATTCGGCTGAGGTTCCTTCTGAGCCCTAATTCTAGTTATGAGATTCTTAATAGGCCCTAGCTTACTCAGTGTTTTGTCAAATTGTGTAGTGGACTGGTACATACCCGTGGGCTAGGTATGAAACAAGGAGAAGACAGGGCTTCACGTGTTGAATAGAAGACATTCTATTTAACCGGGTACGCTACAATTGACTCTGTAATTCAAGAAATCCCCAAGTTTAGAAAAATATCCCCTTTGCCCAATCCCCATCACTATTGAATTCAAAAATCCCCAACTATAACTCAAAATTTCAATCCTCATTGCCCAAATCCCATTGNTTTAAAAACGAAATCAACAAAGCCGATTTTATCTGAAAGCGGAATCAACAAAGCCGACTTCATCTGAAAGCGGAATCAATAAGTACGATTTTATCTTGTAAAGCAAAATCAAGAAATTCTATTTTATTATTGAAAGAGTATTTATGGAATCCGCTTTTATTTGAATAATCATATTATACAAATGCGTTTTCAAATAGAAAGCGTATTCTCTAAGTTTGCTTTATCAAATGAAGTGGATATAATAAATATGCTTTCATTCGAATATTTCTACTCCCACCAGAGCCCTCTTTCTGTTATTTCACAAGTTTGGCCTCTCTCTCCTCTTTTCTCTCTATGGAAGGCATTCGAACTCAGACCTTTGTCTCTCTTCTCTCTTCAGTGATTCTTCTTCTCTCTTCTATTATTATGTTTGCTTTTACCATCCCCTAAACTCATCCCTTAAAATGCACACACCCTAGCCCTATGCTTGTTCGAAGAAGACAACTGAGGTCTTCTGCAAGATTTGACTGTGAGATTCGGCTGAGGTTCCTTCTGAGCCCTAATTCTAGTTATGAGATTCTTAATAGGCCCTAGCTTACTCAGTGTTTTGTCAAATTGTGTAGTGGACTGGTACATACCCGTGGGCTAGGTATGAAACAAGGAGAAGACAGGGCTTCACGTGTTGAATAGAAGACATTCTATTTAACCGGGTACGCTACAATTGACTCTGTAATTCAAGAAATTCCCAAGTTTAGAAAAATATCCCCATTGCCCAATCCCCATCACTATTGAATTCAAAAATCCCCAACTATAACTCAAAATTTCAATCCTCATTGCCCAAATCCCATTACTGTGTGATTCCGAAAATCCCCAATATTATAAAATTTTCAATCACCATTACTACTTCAAGTAATTTGAACTGCATCCGTACTTTAGAAATTTATAGTGTGAAGGTATTTTGAGGATTGAATTTTATTCAGAAATTTAATTTGAACTGCATCCATGCAATATATTTAATGCTATTTTTTGGATTAAATTATGTTTTTTGTACATTAGAAATATTGGTTTGTGCTTATATTCCATATTACGATTGAAATTCAGACAATGACCATTGTGAGGGTGTTACAATGGTTATATTCTAGACAATAACCATTATGAGTTACAGTTTGAATACATGATTTATGAATACATTTTGAATACATGCAATATATTCTGAATTTTATTTTTTTGATTAAATTTTGTTTCGTGGGCATTTGAAAGCTTGGTTTGTGCTTATATTCCTTATTACAATTGAAATATTGGTTTGGTGAAATATTAGTTCTCATTTTGGCTGATTGTTCTTTTTTAGTTCTCATTATATTTTAGTGCTAAATAGGTGTTTATGGGTTAGAATGAAGTAAAGCTACTTCAATATACACTTTAAAACCTCAAAATGAGGAAACCGCTACCTAAGGTGCGAGTTACGTAATTTTCCAAAGGGTCCAAAATAGTATAAAATAAAATTCCCAAAACAAAACTCTCTTACTTATTGTGTCTTTAAATATCTAAACTACAATGTTCCAATGGGAGGTGGATATTTGCTTCGTAATATACTTATACTTAGACTCGACACCAATAGTGACCCAAGGGACTTCTATGCCAAAATATATAGTTCAATCTAAAGTTTGTAGCACTTAAAACAAAGCCCATCGTCGTATCGAGATACAAGACAGTCCCAAATCAAAAAACCCGATGTGCATATATGCCCAATAAATTCAAGAGTAAAAACTCAAACATCCCACATAGTTTTTTCTTTTTGTCAGATCACCTTGATCTTTTTTGGATGTTTAAAGAACCAACTCCTAGCGCCTAATTAAATTTATTAGACCTATGTTTGGGGTGGAAATAATTAGGTAGGCTTACTGTGCATGAGCATATGTACTGTGACCAAAATTTTATTTTACTTCACAAATAATTTCAATATAGGAAATACAATATGATAATTTGAAACAAATTAGAGTACAAAAAAATAAAAAATGTGGATGAAAAAAAAAACACAAATTCTTGTCACTAAGAGAAACATAAACCAATTAACATACCCAATTTCGTTAACCAATATTGACATGGATAATAAAGTCATAACTTCTTTTAATTCGTCCCTACCAAGTGAAAAATTCGACTCATCTTCAAACCAAATGATGCTATAAAACCCAATTGAAGTCATTATTTCATTTATCGGCACCCATCAATCATGAATAGAAAGTTTTTTATTTTCATTTATGTTTACTTTACTTTTGTCAACTTTCATTAGTTTCACAAGAGCCAAACATGAAATTCAAATATTGTTGTATTTACCCTTTGTTTAAAAAAACTATTCATTTCCTATCCAACATAACAAGTAAAACCAATGAAAGAGGAATATGTAGTAACATTAGATTTTCAATCTTACATTTGAATTACTTAGTTCATTATTAAAGTTACATACATGATCAAAAGTTGAAAATATTATGTCAATTAGGTTGATTGTCTCTGACCAAGATCCGTTGAACAAAGGTTCTAGCTTTCTATGAGATGAAACATTGATTAATATAATTGAAAACTCATAGTTTCTCATTTAAAATTTGCATTCCTCTCCCATATTTTTCCAACCACTTTAGAGAAAAAATAAGCATAAAGCATGAATTAAAATCAACCAACAACCCCCCTCTGAGGAGAACTCTTTGATATCATTGTCAATCTTACCCACTTCTATTAACCCTAGAAAAACCCCAGTCCCACAAAGGATTGTTCATGGAACAACTATCGCAGGCCTTTCAAACCATAATTTATCGTAAAATCACGAGGTTCGTTGCTACCATGAATTGAACTCTTCATTACAGGGATGGGACTTTCACTTCAAATAACTCCATTTGTGATGCAATTGACGTGATACATCTGCATACGCACCTTTATAATGCTACTTCAAGTTCACAATCATCAATGTATGTAATACTTGGAATAAACGTAAGTGAAAAGAGATGCTCAAATTAAGAGTAGAGCCCCGTATATATATCCAAAAATAATACAGAGTGACTTAAACATCCTTGTAGTTTAGGCAAAATATAAAAATCTTAGTAAGGGTAAAAAAGGGAAAAGAAATCCTAATAAACCTAGACTATCTATACTCCAACACTCCCCCTCAAGCTAGGCGCAAAAATGTCAACTAAGCCAAGCTTGACAACGGAGTCCCGAAGAATAGACAGAGTGACAGGTTTGGTAAAAACATCCGCAACTTGATCACTGGT
>CAUOFW020001737.1:309079-365096 GCA_963454935.2 Ilex paraguariensis | reverse complement strand
AAAAAAAAAAAAAAAACTAGTATCATATCGAAATAGTTTTTACTCATAGATCTTACTTTGATTCAGTTGTAACTATTGATTAGTAAAGTAATAAAGTAAAATAAAAAAAAAATTGTACCATCTGTAGACCTTATATGTATGGGATTAGATTTGGTTATCAAAGAAAGTCATCCATTGAAAAGAAAATCAGAGACTAAAGTGGGAAATTTTTTTTTTTTCTAATTTAAGCTTCAATAGACAATCTAAAAGGTTGGGTCTTTTATGTAATCTGAGTTCCTTCTAAATTTCTCAAAGATATTTTTCCCGTTCATAAGTAATACATTGTGATAATCTTTTAATATTAAAGAAATAATAATGATATGTACACCACCTTGTCTATACTATTTGATGTGGTATTATTTAAACTTTTAAATATTTAATGAATACAATGGGACCTACTAATCTAATGATTCATATTAAAGTGGTGCACAAATGTGATGTGTGTAGCAATGTTGTTATAAAAAAGGTCCAATGTGGTCCTTAATTAAAATTATTGAACAAATGAAAATTTGTACGAGTAAATTTTACACAGAACAACACATCACCATTGCCTAATAGCCCACCTTGTCACTCCCCCCTCCTCAATCTACTACCAAATACAACTTTTTAAAAATTTTAATATCAAAATATAACTGTTTTGAATTTATTTACCACTCTACGACATTTTTTAAAAACGAAATCAACAAAGCCGATTTTATCTGAAAGCGGAATCAACAAAGCCGACTTCATCTGAAAGCGGAATCAATAAGTACGATTTTATCTTGTAAAGCAGAATCAAGAAATTCTATTTTATTATTGAAAGAGTATTTATGGAATCCGCTTTTATTTGAATAATCATATTATACAAATGCGTTTTCAAATAGAAAGCGTATTCTCTAAGTTTGCTTTATCAAATGAAGTGGATATAATAAATCTGCTTTCATTCGAATATTTCTACTCCCACCAGAGCCCTCTTTCTGTTATTTCACAAGTTTGGCCTCTCTCTCCTTTTTTCTCTCTATGAAAGGCATTCGAACTCAGACCTTTGTCTCTCTTCTCTCTTCAGTGATTCTTCTTCTCTCTTCTATTATTATGTTTGCTTTTACCATCCCCTAAACTCATCCCTTAAAATGCACACACCCTAGCCCTATGCTTGTTCGAAGAAGACAACTGAGGTCTTCTGCAAGATTTGACTGTGAGATTCGGCTGAGGTTCCTTCTGAGCCCTAATTCTAGTTATGAGATTCTTAATAGGCCCTAGCTTACTCAGTGTTTTGTCAAATTGTGTAGTGGACTGGTACATACCCGTGGGCTAGGTATGAAACAAGGAGAAGACAGGGCTTCACGTGTTGAATAGAAGACATTCTATTTAACCGGGTACGCTACAATTGACTCTGTAATTCAAGAAATCCCCAAGTTTAGAAAAATATCCCCTTTGCCCAATCCCCATCACTATTGAATTCAAAAATCCCCAACTATAACTCAAAATTTCAATCCTCATTGCCCAAATCCCATTGCTGTGTGATTCCGAAAATCCCCAATATTATAAAATTTTCAATCACCATTACTACTTCAAGTAATTTGAACTGCATCCGTACTTTAGAAATTTATAGTGTGAAGGTATTTTGAGGATTGAATTTTATTCAGAAATTTAATTTGAACTGCATCCATGCAATATATTTAATGCTATTTTTTGGATTAAATTATGTTTTTTGTACATTAGAAATATTGGTTTGTGCTTATATTCCATATTACGATTGAAATTCAGACAATGACCATTGTGAGGGTGTTACAATGGTTATATTCTAGACAATAACCATTATGAGTTACAGTTTGAATACATGATTTATGAATACATTTTGAATACATGCAATATATTCTGAATTTTATTTTTTTGATTAAATTTTGTTTCGTGGGCATTTGAAAGCTTGGTTTGTGCTTATATTCCTTATTACAGTTGAAATATTGGTTTGGTGAAATATTAGTTCTCATTTTGGCTGATTGTTCTTTTTTAGTTCTCATTATATTTTAGTGCTAAATAGGTGTTTATGGGTTAGAATGAAGTAAAGCTACTTCAATATACACTTTAAAACCTCAAAATGAGGAAACCGCTACCTAAGGTGCGAGTTACATAATTTTCCAAAGGGTCCAAAATAGTATAAAATAAAATTCCCAAAACAAAACTCTCTTACTTATTGTGTCTTTAAATATCTAAACTACAATGTTCCAATGGGAGGTGGATATTTGCTTCGTAATATACTTATACTTAGACTCGACACCAATAGTGACCCAAGGGACTTCTATGCCAAAATATATAGTTCAATCTAAAGTTTGTAGCACTTAAAACAAAGCCCATCGTCGTATCGAGATACAAGACAGTCCCAAATCAAAAAACCCGATGTGCATATATGCCCAATAAATTCAAGAGTAAATACTTAAACATCCCACATAGTTTTTTCTTTTTGTCAGATCACCTTGATCTTTTTTGGATGTTTAAAGAACCAACTCCTAGCGCCTAATTAAATTTATTAGACCTATGTTTGGGGTGGAAATAATTAGGTAGGCTTACTGTGCATGAGCATATGTACTGTGACCAAAATTTTATTTTACTTCACAAATAATTTCAATATAGGAAATACAATATGATAATTTGAAACAAATTAGAGTACAAAAAAATAAAAAATGTAGATGGAAAAAAAAACACAAATTCTTGTCACTAAGAGAAACATAAACCAATTAACATACCCAGTTTCGTTAACCAATATTGACATGGATAATAAAGTCATAACTTCTTTTAATTCGTCCCTACCAAGTGAAAAATTCGACTCATCTTCAAACCAAATGATGCTATAAAACCCAATTGAAGTCATTATTTCATTTATCGGCACCCATCAATCATGAATAGAAAGTTTTTTATTTTCATTTATGTTTACTTTACTTTTGTCAACTTTCATTAGTTTCACAAGAGCCAAACATGAAATTCAAATATTGTTGTATTTACCCTTTGTTTAAAAAAACTATTCATTTCCTATCCAACATAACAAGTAAAACCAATGAAAGAGGAATATGTAGTAACATTAGATTTTCAATCTTACATTTGAATTACTTAGTTCATTATTAAAGTTACATACATGATCAAAAGTTGAAAATATTATGTCAATTAGGTTGATTGTCTCTGACCAAGATCCGTTGAACAAAGGTTCTAGCTTTCTATGAGATGAAACATTGATTAATATAATTGAAAACTCATAGTTTCTCATTTAAAATTTGCATTCCTCTCCCATATTTTTCCAACCACTTTAGAGAAAAAATAAGCATAAAGCATGAATTAAAATCAACCAACAACCCCCCTCTGAGGAGAACTCTTTGATATCATTGTCAATCTTACCCACTTCTATTAACCCTAGAAAAACCCCAGTCCCACAAAGGATTGTTCATGGAACAACTATCGCAGGCCTTTCAAACCATAATTTATCGTAAAATCACGAGGTTCGTTGCTACCATGAATTGAACTCTTCATTACAGGGATGGGACTTTCACTTCAAATAACTCCATTTGTGATGCAATTGACGTGATACATCTGCATACGCACCTTTATAATGCTACTTCAAGTTCACAATCATCAATGTATGTAATACTTGGAATAAACGTAAGTGAAAAGAGATGCTCAAATTAAGAGTNACTTATTAACTCTTACTATGTTGAAAGGAGTAGTCAATATGCGCATGGATTTATGCGGATGATACTTTTGCAGTTGAGTTTAATTCAGGCCATGGAATTCCGGAGGCCAAACCGTATGTGCTAGAATTGCATATAGGGCCTAGTACACAGATGTCGATGTTTTTAGGATACACCACATCTTCTTTGAATATTGGTATCCAATCTCATACTAAAACAAGGACCGATGTCATTCAAAATTTGGTTCAGTCAGATGGTGATATGTTGGCGGGTAATGGAATGCGTGGAGTTGATCATGCGGAAGACACAAACGATGATGACGAGGAGATTACATTGCTGGATGATGTGGAAAATATTAATGATGAAGGTGACATAAATTACCCATCAGTTATAGTGCAAGACATTGTTCGTATACATGAGTCATTGTCTGCCTTCTTCACCAATGACAAACTTCCTCAACTGTCTGCCCCCAATAATC
The DNA here is from genome assembly GCA_963454935.2 of Ilex paraguariensis. NCBI lineage: Eukaryota > Viridiplantae > Streptophyta > Magnoliopsida > Aquifoliales > Aquifoliaceae > Ilex > Ilex paraguariensis. The sequence goes on along the minus strand of CAUOFW020001737.1, from coordinate 360,923 downwards.
AAACAAGAGCTCCATTGTGGGATCCTAATCAGCTTGAGTTATCCATCGACCTAATCTTCAAGGGTAAAGCAGAATTGCAAGATGCAGTGAAGATTTATTCAATTAACAATCATGTCCAATTCAAGGTTGTTGAGAGTGAAAAAAAGTTATTGGATTTGCAACGTAAAAAATACCATTTCGGGTGAAAGTGTAGGATTCGTCCTTGTCAAAAGAAAACGCACAGGATGTTTCAAAGTATCAAATATGAAGGCCCACACATTTGTCTGCATGTGTCAGCCACCTAGGACCATATGTAATTAGATTCCCATTTTGTTGCATGCCAAATAAAAGACCTTGTCAGGGTAGATCCATTTCTGAAGGTTGTTGTGATAATACAACACATTGCCAATGTGTATAAGTATGAGATTTCGTATAGGAAAACATAGAAAGTAAAATAACGTGCATTAGCTATGATTTTTGGTGGCTAGGATGAATCATATTCTATTTACCAATATTCCTTGTTGCACTGCAAAAGTATTATTAGGGCACAATATTCAGATGGCAGTTGGTCGACTTTGGAAATGGGACTGTTGTCTTTGATATAGTCTTTTGGGCATTTTAATCTTGTATTGATGATTTTCAACACTGTCATCCACTTATAAGCATCAATGTCACATTCATGTATGAGAAGTACAAGGGGAAGTTGTTAATTTCTACGGGCTTCGATGGAAATCATTAGATTTATTGTCTCACCTTTGGAATTGTCAATGAGAAAAGTATAGATACATGGAGTTGGTTTCTTTGGAGACTTAGACACTGTTGTTGGTGGCATATGCCTGCTATTTGACCACCATCAAGGTATAATTCAATCAGTGGATGCTCATGGTTCCAGATGGTAAATACTGTATGCATACCATCAATTTTGCTTATAACATGTCCGCAGTAACTTCAACAGTAAATTTCATAACTCTCGTCTTAAACGTCTAGTATGAGATGCTAGTAATGCACATCAAATCTGTAAGTATGACAAGATTATAGCAAAAATCAATGAAATCAGCCATTCGCAGTTTGCTGGCTTGATCAGATACCAAAAGAGCAGTGGGCACTTGCATATGACGGTGGAAGATGTTATGGAGCTATGACAACCAACATTTTTGAGGTGTTCAACTTTGTTCTGAAAAAAAAGACATTTACCAATCACATCTTGCATTGAAACAATATTTTACAAGCTTGTTAAGTACTTCAACGGTAGGTGTGGTTCAGCGTCAGATATCGGGTACTAGTTCAAATCTCATGCTGTGGAGAAGATGTTGTATGTTGTAATCAAAAAAGACGGTCACAATGTTACCATATTTAATCGAACTACCGGGGAGGCATATGTGGTCACTAAAAAGGGTAATGCATAGGTACTAAATACTTTCCACATGTTCATGTGGAAAGTGGAACACCTATATATTGCCATGTTCTCATGCGATGATGCTTTTTTCAAAGTGACATTTAGACCCGTGGCAGTATGTTGATGAGATATACACTATTGTTGCCCATGATGCATCTTAGGCCTCTGAATTTCATCCACTGCATCACAAAGACTATTGGGATGCATGCAATGGTCCAAAAGTCTATACTAATCTGAATCTACTACGCTTGAAGGGTCATCACCAATCTACTCGCATCCAAAATAAAATGGATCTATTATAGGGTCATAGTATGTATCAATGTAGATTGTGTGGTCAGCCATGCCATGATCGACGCACATGTCCATCCAAAACTACACAAGATGTGCGTAGGGGTCTTTGAATATAGATGCTAATGTAACGTGTGGCTGTACTAGATGAACTCTGTTCATCTGAATAACTATGTTGTGTACGTATAATGATGAAAATGTAGCAGTCATGTTTATGTAATTCCATCATTTTTCGTTATATTCTGCCTATATTCACATTGTGTACTTGTTGTAGATACTTAATTCAACTGAACTATGTCTATATCCCAAGGACCAATAGTTGCGAACAATCGTAGATAGCAAAGGGTTTGACTTTTCATAGAGCAGAACGATGATTACAAAAGTTAGAAATTTACTGACCCAAAAGAGTATTATGCTGAACTAAGACAAGAATGAGCATTTCGTGCTAATACATCAAAAGATTTATACACTGAGTTAAGAGTACTTGGTATACTAGTGCCACGTCGAAGATCTCTAATGATGCAAAGGAGTGACAAACAAGATTACAAATTAGCAGTTACTCAAGTTCNGCAGAATATCCAGGGTCGGCATCAGCTGGCTTTGGGTGAGATCCCGTCAGCCAACCAAGCTTCCCTACACGGCCTAAGAAAAGCTGGAATGAGCGTGACCACTCAGCGAAGTTACGACCATTCAACAATTGTGCCGTAACTTTTTGAGAGATCATGCCCGGTAATGCTGGTAATGCAACTGTGCTAGTAGGCACTGTATACTGGTCAAACATAAAAGTGGAAGTACCCATAGATGTCTCAACGGTAGAGGTGTCAACAGTAGGGTTCTCAAGTCCCTCAGTAGTAGCCATATCAACAACAATACTAGGACACCCGTGACAGAAAAATAACTCTAAGATAAATAGAGGAATAAAATAAGGGAGAACAATATACCTTCAGTCGAACAGTAGCGACAAATAAGGAAGCTCCAAAAAGCTCCCAAATAATCAAGTCACGGTGCCCAGAAATCCAATAAATATAAATGATCTACTCCATCAAGAGTAGATCAACAGACGGAGAAGAAGATTTAACCCCTCATAAAAAAAAAATCCTAGAGACTGCAACCTGGTAGCACTATGACGAAGAGTGCAAAGGATGAAGTTAAAACGAGAAACACGACCTGGCAGTGGGCTGAGCAGTGACCCAACAGTAGGCTAGGTGGTTGGACGTCGTGTTTATTGGGCAGTGGGTTGGGTTACTGGGCTGGTCTAGTTTGGGACTATATTGGGTTGGGCAGTGGGTTTGGGACTAGTTCGGGACTATATTGGTTATCAGTGGACTGGTTTGATGTGTGGGCTATGTTGGCTGTCGGTGTGGTTATTGAGGGCAGTCGGTTGGAGGCAGTCGGTGGGGTTATTGAAGGCAGTCGGTTGGAGGCAGTCGGTGGTTGGGCTATATTAGTTGGGCTATTGGAGTTTCGCTGGGCAGCAGGTTGTCGATGTTTCTGGTTTTGGTTTTGGTTTCAGTCGGTGCTTTATGGGCAGTCACGCATGTTGCTGGGCAGGCTGTGGTTTCAGTCGGTTTCAGTCGGTGCTTTTGGTTTCAGTCGGTGATTGAGGTTGCTTTATAGGCAGGCTGTGGGTTGCTGGGCAGTAAAGGTGTTGCTGGTTTTGCTTGAAGGCAGTTTGCCGGTGAGGCAATCTCGGTGGAGGCTAGGTTAGGGAGAAGGTTAGGGTTTGAGGTAGGGTTAGTGTATGGCTCTGATACCAACTTGGAATAAACCTAAGTGAAAAGGGATGCTCAAATTAAGAGTAGAGCCCCGTATATATATCCAAAAATAATACAGAGTGACTTAAACATCCTTATAGTTTAGGCAAAATATAAAAATCTTAGTAAGGGTAAAAAAGGGAAAAGAAATCCTAATAAACCTAGACTATCTATACTCCAACAGTAATAAATATTGGGCATGATTTTTCGAGAATCGCTTTTGTGAACATTTTTAGTGGATTGTATAGAACAAGAAGAAAGAGGAAAGAAAATTTCAATTCTACAAACAAACAAACAAAGGACTGTGTATACAAAATTTATATATACATTTCAAGTAGAGGGAATAAACACATGTTCCAGCCTCAAAGCAGAGAGAAGGCCAGAAATCTATAGATATATAACCATATGTTCCTCTTGAGGATTTGCTTTGACATACTTGTGGGGTGAAAATGTCTTCTAAAGTCGGTTATGGATAGTTTGACATCCAATTCCCAGCCATCATCTTACTCAAATCTGATCACTCATTCACTAAAATCCTCCTCTTTGTTAAAGACCCTTTCCTTTTCACAAATCCCTTCCCAATCCCAAAATGGAAATTTTCAAATAGACCCATTATTGGTTTTCCCATGCTTGCCCCTTCAGTGTCGTTCAAGAAGGTCTACAAAATGGCGAAGCTAAAAGAGAGATGAAAGGAAAATAGATTGAATATGTGTGTTAAATAGCTGAGAATGAAGCCGAATATAAAAGATGAAATGGTTTGCTAACTGATATGTTTATTGCATGGAATAAGTACCCACTGTTTGTTTTGTTGGAACAGAAATCCCAAGAGCTGTTGACAGAGCGTATGTATCGAATATCAAAAATTTTTCTTTAAAACCCTATAAGGCGGAATTAGAGTTTACCCTTGAGATCTCTCAGGACTGATCTTGTCTTAGCACGAACACAAAGTGGAACAACGACTACAGCTCGACAAACCTCGTGACCTTTTATCGTATATCCCTCAATGTAAGAATCCAGATGCAATGTGGGCTACCAAGACATCCAAATCCTTGCTCTCTCTTTCAGCCTCTCTAAAAAATATGAGTAAAGAATAGATGCTGAAATAGAGAACCTAGACGTCTATATATAGGCTACGATAGAGTCCCTAAGGAGAAATAAGGATTTGGCTTCCAATGAGCTTAGAATTCCTATATTCAACCCAGAACAAACATCCTACAACCCATTAATAATAAGTCAGTCCACTAAAAACTTATTATTGATCTCTTGGACCTTATCTCAAAATTATGTTTGAGCTCCTTATTATTATATGCTTAATAATCTCCCTACGTTTAAGATTACAAATGTCCATCAATTAGATAAATCAATGACAATTATATTTAATTGACTTCTTTTATTCCTTGAGACCTTACCACTCAACTTATCTATCATGTTGGATAATTAAATCCACCTGTAGGGATTGACATGGATAAAACTTATGAGCTTCCTCAAGAGGACATCATCAACCCATTTAAATACTAGGACGTGGTTTCTTTTAATATTTAATTTCTACCATACAAATAATATCGTCTCCCAATTCATTGAGCTTATTGACCTAATATGAATCTCACTTTTTGATGAATTAAAGTGATAAACATTATATGCACGTGACAATTAAATATTTAGGGGATTAAAAGCATAAGCAATCACAATAATCAGGAAATATTTATTATCTTATTAAATCAATAAAAGATAATAACCTCAACATGAGTTTGTTCAATATATAAAGTGTATTAGTGCAATAATCCAAGACATCAAACAATCTCCTACAGTCAAGACAGACTATGCCAGAATAAATACACTACAATTATACCAATGGCATGTCCAATTCCGTCTATGATTGCGAACATATACTCATATTATACAAGGATTCGATAATCTGGACTTTTGTGTATTATCTGAACTCTACACACCAAATTATCTGCAATGTAAAATATAAGATACACATGTGTATCATATATAAAATATAATACAAATATTTTGCCCATATAGATTCTTAATAAAATGAAAAGAACAAACTTTTATTAATTAATAAAATAAGTTTCACTATAAAAAGTAAACTTTTAGTATACTACTCTATCAGGTTTTTCCATGATATGTTTTCACTTTCTAAGTATGTTAATAGGTTTAAAAGTAAAATATGTCATGCAACCCAATCCAATAATTAAAATATGAAAATTATTTGATATTATATTTTATATTGAAGGTATAAAATGTCGAGGAGACGCGCTACAGTAATGTGCTATTGAGTACAATGAAGGTTGTTTATCGTACAATGGAAATCTTTAGTATTGTATAAAGTTAAAACATGGAACAATATTTGAGGAATTGTTGAGAATTATGCACACGATAATGCAGCTGGACAGTTCAACATCATGACTACAACTAATTTGTTGGTTTCCATCATTTGTAGATTTTAAAATTAAAAATGATGACGGTGTAGTGATGATGGTGGATGCTGTATTTGAGAACCAATCACTGAATAATATTGACTTGTACATACTGGCAGAGCACATCCAACAGTTTTCTCTGCTAATGGTGAATGAGTATGACCCATATATCCAATTACTTACACAAGAGAGAATCAATCTGTGTCCCAGTTCGCCTGCACTTATTAACTCTTACTATGTTGAAAGGAGTAGTCAATATGCGCATGGATTTATGCGGATGATACTTTTGCAGTTGAGTTTAATTCAGGCCATGGAATTCCGGAGGCCAAACCGTATGTGCTAGAATTGCATATAGGGCCTAGTACACAGATGTCGATGTTTTTAGGATACACCACATCTTCTTTGAATATTGGTATCCAATCTCATACTAAAACAAGGACCGATGTCATTCAAAATTTGGTTCAGTCAGATGGTGATATGTTGGCGGGTAATGGAATGCGTGGAGTTGATCATGCGGAAGACACAAACGATGATGACGAGGAGATTACATTGCTGGATGATGTGGAAAATATTAATGATGAAGGTGACATAAATTACCCATCAGTTATAGTGCAAGACATTGTTCGTATACATGAGTCATTGTCTGCCTTCTTCACCAATGACAAACTTCCTCAACTGTCTGCCCCCAATAATCAAACAAGAGCTCCATTGTGGGATTCTAATCGGCTTGAGTTATCCATCGACCTAATCTTCAAGGGTAAAGCAGAATTGCAAGATGCAGTGAAGATTTATTCAATTAACAATCATGTCCAATTCAAGGTTGTTGAGAGTGAAAAAAAGTTATTGGATTTGCAACGTAAAAAATACCATTTCGGGTGCAAGTGTAGGATTCGTCCTTGTCAAAAGAAAATGCACAAGATGTTTCAAAGTATCAAATATGAAGGCCCACACATTTGTCTGCATGTGTCAGCCACCTAGGACCATATGTAATTAGATTCCCATTTTGTTGCATGCCAAATAAAAGACCTTGTCAGGGTAGATCCATTTCTGAAGGTTGTGATAATACAACACATTGCCAATGTGTATAAGTATGAGATTTCGTATAGGAAAACATAGAAAGTAAAATAACGTGCATTAGCTATGATTTTTGGTGGCTAGGATGAATCATATTCTATTTACCAATATTCCTTGTTGCACTGCAAAAGTATTATTAGGGCACAATATTCAGATGGCAGTTGGTCGACTTTGGAAATGGGACTGTTGTCTTTGATATAGTCTTTTGGGCATTTTAATCTTGTATTGATGATTTTCAACACTGTCATCCACTTATAAGCATCAATGTCACATTCATGTATGAGAAGTACAAGGGGAAGTTGTTAATTTCTACGGGCTTCGATGGAAATCATTAGATTTATTGTCTCACCTTTGGAATTGTCAATGAGAAAAGTATAGATACATGGAGTTGGTTTCTTTGGAGACTTAGACACTGTTGTTGGTGGCATATGCCTGCTATTTGACCACCATCAAGGTATAATTCAATCAGTGGATGCTCATGGTTCCAGATGGTAAATACTGTATGCATACCATCAATTTTGCTTATAACATGTTCGCAGTAACTTCAACAGTAAATTTCATAACTCTCGTCTTAAACGTCTAGTATGAGATGCTAGTAATGCACATCAAATCTGTAAGTATGACAAGATTATAGCAAAAATCAATGAAATCAGCCATTCGCAGTTTGCTGGCTTGATCAGATACCAAAAGAGCAGTGGGCACTTGCATATGACGGTGGAAGATGTTATGGAGCTATGACAACCAACATTTTTGAGGTGTTCAACCTTGTTCTGAAAAAAAAGACATTTACCAATCACATCTTGCATTGAAACAATATTTTACAAGCTTGTTAAGTACTTCAACGGCAGGTGTGGTTCAGCGTCAGATATCGGGTACTAGTTCAAATCTCATGCTGTGGAGAAGATGTTGANCTACAACCCATTAATAATAAGTCAGTCCACTAAAAACTTATTATTGATCTCTTGGACCTTATCTCAAAATTATGTTTGAGCTCCTTATTATTATATGCTTAATAATCTCCCTACGTTTAAGATTACAAATGTCCATCAATTAGATAAATCAATGACAATTATATTTAATTGACTTCTTTTATTCCTTGAGACCTTACCACTCAACTTATCTATCATGTTGGATAATTAAATCCACCTGTAGGGATTGACATGGATAAAACTTATGAGCTTCCTCAAGAGGACATCATCAACCCATTTAAATACTAGGACGTGGTTTCTTTTAATATTTAATTTCTACCATACAAATAATATCGTCTCCCAATTCATTGAGCTTATTGACCTAATATGAATCTCACTTTTTGATGAATTAAAGTGATAAACATTATATGCACGTGACAATTAAATATTTAGGGGGTTAAAAGCATAAGCAATCACAATAATCAGGAAATATTTATTATCTTATTAAATCAATAAAAGATAATAACCTCAACATGAGTTTGTTCAATATATAAAGTGTATTAGTGCAATAATCCAAGACATCAAACAATCTCCTACAGTCAAGACAGACTATGCCAGAATAAATACACTACAATTATACCAATGGCATGTCCAATTCCGTCTATGATTGCGAACATATACTCATATTATACAAGGATTCGATAATCTGGACTTTTGTGTATTATCTGAACTCTACACACCAAATTATCTGCAATGTAAAATATAAGATACACATGTGTATCATATATAAAATATAATACAAATATTTTGCCCATATAGATTCTTAATAAAATGAAAAGAACAAACTTTTATTAATTAATAAAATAAGTTTCACTATAAAAAGTAAACTTTTAGTATACTACTCTATCAGGTTTTTCCATGATATGTTTTCACTTTCTAAGTATGTTAATAGGTTTAAAAGTAAAATATGTCATGCAACCCAATCCAATAATTAAAATATGAAAATTATTTGATATTATATTTTATATTGAAGGTATAAAATGTCGAGGAGACGCGCTACAGTAATGTGCTATTGAGTACAATGAAGGTTGTTTATCGTACAATGGAAATCTTTAGTATTGTATAAAGTTAAAACATGGAACAATATTTGAGGAATTGTTGAGAATTATGCACACGATAATGCAGCTGGACAGTTCAACATCATGACTACAACTAATTTGTTGGTTTCCATCATTTGTAGATTTTAAAATTAAAAATGATGACGGTGTAGTGATGATGGTGGATGCTGTATTTGAGAACCAATCACTGAATAATATTGACTTGTACATACTGGCAAAGCACATCCAACAGTTTTCTCTGCTAATGGTGAATGAGTATGACCCATATATCCAATTACTTACACAAGAGAGAATCAATCTGTGTCCCAGTTCGCCTGCACTTATTAACTCTTACTATGTTGAAAGGAGTAGTCAATATGCGCATGGATTTATGCGGATGATACTTTTGCAGTTGAGTTTAATTCAGGCCATGGAATTCCGGAGGCCAAACCGTATGTGCTAGAATTGCATATAGGGCCTAGTACACAGATGTCGATGTTTTTAGGATACACCACATCTTCTTTGAATATTGGTATCCAATCTCATACTAAAACAAGGACCGATGTCATTCAAAATTTGGTTCAGTCAGATGGTGATATGTTGGCGGGTAATGGAATGCGTGCAGTTGATCATGCGGAAGACACAAACGATGATGACGAGGAGATTACATTGCTGGATGATGTGGAAAAAATTAATGATGAAGGTGACATAAATTACCCATCAGTTATAGTGCAAGACATTGTTCGNTTATCAGGTTTTTCCATGATATGTTTTCACTTTCTAAGTATGTTAATAGGTTTAAAAGTAAAATATGTCATGCAACCCAATCCAATAATTAAAATATGAAAATTATTTGATATTATATTTTATATTGAAGGTATAAAATGTCGAGGAGACGCGCTACAGTAATGTGCTATTGAGTACAATGAAGGTTGTTTATCGTACAATGGAAATCTTTAGTATTGTATAAAGTTAAAACATGGAACAATATTTGAGGAATTGTTGAGAATTATGCACACGATAATGCAGCTGGACAGTTCAACATCATGACTACAACTAATTTGTTGGTTTCCATCATTTGTAGATTTTAAAATTAAAAATGATGACGGTGTAGTGATGATGGTGGATGCTGTATTTGAGAACCAATCACTGAATAATATTGACTTGTACATACTGGCAGAGCACATCCAACAGTTTTCTCTGCTAATGGTGAATGAGTATGACCCATATATCCAATTACTTACACAAGAGAGAATCAATCTGTGTCCCAGTTCGCCTGCACTTATTAACTCTTACTATGTTGAAAGGAGTAGTCAATATGCGCATGGATTTATGCGGATGATACTTTTGCAGTTGAGTTTAATTCAGGCCATGGAATTCCGGAGGCCAAACCGTATGTGCTAGAATTGCATATAGGGCCTAGTACACAGATGTCGATGTTTTTAGGATACACCACATCTTCTTTGAATATTGGTATCCAATCTCATACTAAAACAAGGACCGATGTCATTCAAAATTTGGTTCAGTCAGATGGTGATATGTTGGCGGGTAATGGAATGCGTGGAGTTGATCATGCGGAAGACACAAACGATGATGACGAGGAGATTACATTGCTGGATGATGTGGAAAATATTAATGATGAAGGTGACATAAATTACCCATCAGTTATAGTGCAAGACATTGTTCGTATACATGAGTCATTGTCTGCCTTCTTCACCAATGACAAACTTCCTCAACTGTCTGCCCCCAATAATCAAACAAGAGCTCCATTGTGGGATCCTAATCAGCTTGAGTTATCCATCGACCTAATCTTCAAGGGTAAAGCAGAATTGCAAGATGCAGTGAAGATTTATTCAATTAACAATCATGTCCAATTCAAGGTTGTTGAGAGTGAAAAAAAGTTATTGGATTTGCAACGTAAAAAATACCATTTCGGGTGCAAGTGTAGGATTCGTCCTTGTCAAAAGAAAATGCACAANGGTAAAGCAGAATTGCAAGATGCAGTGAAGATTTATTCAATTAACAATCATGTCCAATTCAAGGTTGTTGAGAGTGAAAAAAAGTTATTGGATTTGCAACGTAAAAAATACCATTTCGGGTGAAAGTGTAGGATTCGTCCTTGTCAAAAGAAAACGCACAAGATGTTTCAAAGTATCAAATATGAAGGCCCACACATTTGTCTGCATGTGTCAGCCACCTAGGACCATATGTAATTAGATTCCCATTTTGTTGCATGCCAAATAAAAGACCTTGTCAGGGTAGATCCATTTCTGAAGGTTGTGATAATACAACACATTGCCAATGTGTATAAGTATGAGATTTCGTATAGGAAAACATAGAAAGTAAAATAACGTGCATTAGCTATGATTTTTGGTGGCTAGGATGAATCATATTCTATTTACCAATATTCCTTGTTGCACTGCAAAAGTATTATTAGGGCACAATATTCAGATGGCAGTTGGTCGACTTTGGAAATGGGACTGTTGTCTTTGATATAGTCTTTTGGGCATTTTAATCTTGTATTGATGATTTTCAACACTGTCATCCACTTATAAGCATCAATGTCACATTCATGTATGAGAAGTACAAGGGGAAGTTGTTAATTTCTACGGGCTTCGATGGAAATCATTAGATTTATTGTCTCACCTTTGGAATTGTCAATGAGAAAAGTATAGATACATGGAGTTGGTATCTTTGGAGACTTAGACACTGTTGTTGGTGGCATATGCCTGCTATTTGACCACCATCAAGGTATAATTCAATCAGTGGATGCTCATGGTTCCAGATGGTAAATACTGTATGCATACCATCAATTTTGCTTATAACATGTTCGCAGTAACTTCAACAGTAAATTTCATAACTCTCGTCTTAAACGTCTAGTATGAGATGCTAGTAATGCACATCAAATCTGTAAGTATGACAAGATTATAGCAAAAATCAATGAAATCAGCCATTCGCAGTTTGCTGGCTTGATCAGATACCAAAAGAGCAGTGGGCACTTGCATATGACGGTGGAAGATGTTATGGAGCTATGACAACCAACATTTTTGAGGTGTTCAACTTTGTTCTGAAAAAAAAGACATTTACCAATCACATCTTGCATTGAAACAATATTTTACAAGCTTGTTAAGTACTTCAACGGTAGGTGTGGTTCAGCGTCAGATATCGGGTACTAGTTCAAATCTCATGCTGTGGAGAAGATGTTGTATGTTGTAATCAAAAAAGACGGTCACAATGTTACCATATTTAATCGAACTACCGGGGAGGCATATGTGGTCACTAAAAAGGGTAATGCATAGGTACTAAATACTTTCCACATGTTCATGTGGAAAGTGGAACACCTATATATTGCCATGTTCTCATGCGATGATGCTTTTTTCAAAGTGACATTTAGACCCGTGGCAGTATGTTGATGAGATATACACTATTGTTGCCCATGATGCATCTTAGGCCTCTGAATTTCATCCACTGCATCACAAAGACTATTGGGATGCATGCAATGGTCCAAAAGTCTATACTAATCTGAATCTACTACGCTTGAAGGGTCATCACCAATCTACTCGCATCCAAAATAAAATGGATCTATTATAGGGTCATAGTATGTATCAATGTAGATTGTGTGGTCAGCCATGCCATGATCGACGCACATGTCCATCCAAAACTACACAAGATGTGCGTAGGGGTCTTTGAATATAGATGCTAATGTAACGTGTGGCTGTACTAGATGAACTCTGTTCATCTGAATAACTATGTTGTGTACGTATAATGATGAAAATGTAGCAGTCATGTTTATGTAATTCCATCATTTTTCGTTATATTCTGCCTATATTCACATTGTGTACTTGTTGTAGATACTTAATTCAACTGAACTATGTCTATATCCCAAGGACCAATAGTTGCGAACAATCGTAGATAGCAAAGGGTTTGACTTTTCATAGAGCAGAACGATGATTACAAAAGTTAGAAATTTACTGACCCAAAAGAGTATTATGCTGAAGTAAGACAAGAATGAGCATTTCGTGCTAATACATCAAAAGATTTATACACTGAGTTAAGAGTATTTGGTATACTGGTGCCACGTCGAAGATCTCTAATGATGCAAAGGAGTGACAAACAAGATTACAAATTAGCAGTTACTCAAGTTTGAAAGGAGAATAATAGAATGTTGGTTCGTAGGTGGCGATATTATATGGTTAAGCTTGCAACGGACATGGTACAAAATGCATATGGACAAGACTTATCAGATGTAAAGCGTAGTAATGTATTAAATAATGAACAATTCATATCATATGATTATATGTCTAATGAAGAATAAAAAGTGTAAACTTCATTTGAAGAAGTAAGTGTCATTGTTTGTTGTATTAAAATGTATTAAATAATAAACAATACATATCGTATGATTATATTCCCCTATGTAGTGACATGTAATTTTATGTATATGTAATGAGTTTATGTAATTATTGTTATTGGTTGTAGTGACAATCTCTTACTGCAATGTAATTTAATGCAATTAAGGTATGGAGCATCAACAAGAGCGTGACTTAGTACATCTGGGACTTGTTGACCCAGTAGTATTATACTTGCAGGCACGACATTGGTCCACATAGATATGGGATGCACAAGCACGTAATTTACTGACTACAATACATGTATTCAAAGCATAACCCACAAATTGCATTTTAATGACTTTATGTAATTATTAAAGGAATTAGCACCATTGAAGTGCTGTCAGGCTGAGGCGACTATGCATCACTTATGACGTCCCGATGATAGGGTATTGCATTGTCTTATGACTGTCGAATTTTATGAGATACACAATGTTGGGTTTATACAGCTTAACCACCATTTGATCACTGTGCTAGTGGAACGATGGAGCGTGGAGACGCATACATTACATTTGCCCATTGGCGAGACGACGGTTATGTTGTAGGACATGGCAATACTTTCTGAACTTCGCATTGACGATGATGCAATGACACGTGTTGACACACATCGNTCACTGTGCTAGTGGAACGATGGAGCGTGGAGACGCATACATTACATTTGCCCATTGGCGAGACGACGGTTACGTTGTAGGACATGGCAATACTTTCTGAACTTCGCATTGACGATGATGCAATGACACGTGTTGACACACATCGTATAGTGCAGGAATGGCAGGATTACTGTGACTAGCATCTAGGCATTAGAGCACCAGACACTACTTTCTCTGGATCTCGACCTAAGATGACCACTCTGGCTGCTATATTTAATGAATCACTCCGAGATGATGTTGATGCTATCACTATTGATTGATATGCCTGTGCCTACATTTTGTTCTCCTTGAGGCTTACATTTTTTTAGACAAGTCCCAGAACAAGGTTGGACTTATGTACTTACAACATCTTGAGGACTTAGATACTTCTAAGAGACTAGNGCTATCACTATTGATTGATATGCCTGTGCCTACATTTTGTTCTCCTTGAGGCTTACAATTTTTTAGACAAGTCCCAGAACAAGGTTGGACTTATGTACTTACAACATCTTGAGGACCTAGATACTTCTAAGAGACTAANTATATCCCAAGGACCAATAGTTGCGAACAATCGTAGATAGCAAAGGGTTTGACTTTTGATAGAGCAGAACGATGATTACAAAAGTTAGAAATTTACTGACCCAAAAGAGTATTATGCTGAAGTAAGACAAGAATGAGCATTTCGTGCTAATACATCAAAAGATTTATACACTGAGTTAAGAGTATTTGGTATACTGGTGCCACGTCGAAGATCTCTAATGATGCAAAGGAGTGACAAACAAGATTACAAATTAGCAGTTACTCAAGTTTGANGTTGATGTTGGGATTGCTCTAGAGGTACCTGTTACTAAGGAGGAGGTTCTTGAGCATCATGATCCATTACTTAGGGGTTTGTTAGGTTGCTGGTGTGTAATGAGGAATTACTAGTTGACACATTAGTATTTTTTCACCAATGATTAAAATGAATTGTTTTGTGTTACAGGTGGAATGTGCATATGACATCGTATGTTTATAGCCCAAACACGTCCTCATACATTATAGAGATCAGTTAGATTAGATGCATAATAAGTAGGTTAGAATTGTACACCAATGTAGACTAGATTATAATGTCAAATATGTTTAGACTAACATTTCAATTGAGTATTTGTTTTGTTGTAGATGGTGTGGATGCCATATACTGTAGCAAACTTATCGGCATACTACACTATTGGGAGCGACGTATGGATGATGCGTGCACCACTAATATGCTTTGCAATAGTAGAGTGGCATTTCTTTGATCATGTCATGCACCAGTTTGGATTGAAGCAGGTCATACCTGAGCCATGCGACATTGAGTTTGCTTTTCGTGGTACTGATCGATGCAGTAGGGGTGGTTATGATTGGAGTTTTGTACACCAATCTTGTGTAGATGTCTGGTTCAATCGACGAGAGCATCTTATCATGGGGGAGACACATACATTTGTGACCGATATGAGTTTTCGCGTGTACATGATTTGGTGCGACCGTATCACTTGATGATCGATTGGACCTCCATTAGATAGGCCACTTATTGGATTCCACCCAATGGGTAGCATACTCGAGATATTAGTAAGATAATAGTTAAGTGCATTTGCCATTATAAGCATGATTGACAAATGCATAATTGATATTATCCTAATGTAAGTGCTTTTTACATTTACGGGAGCGTACACTTGTACTGATTCACTAGATCATACAAGATGCACTTGAGGATGGTACAGACATAGCACATGCACAGGCACTGGGGGCTGCTCAATTTCTTAGCTCCCCTTGCCTCGAGGCGATTCAAGAGGACCATCATCTTCATCGTACCGTCCACGCCCAACCTCCACCTATACTACATACTACACCGTGTGCACTGCCCAATGTACCTATACAAGCTTATGGTGTTGTTATATGACNGATTCAAGAGGACCATCATCTTCATCGTACCGTCCACGCCCAACCTCCACCTATACTACATACTACACCGTGTGCACTGCCCAATGTACCTAACAGAGACCTCCACATCACCGACCTGTTATTCAGGTAGATACCGGTGTCGATACAGTACCAGGCTCGAGTGTACTAGAGCCTACAGTAGGACCTAGTGCACATCAACATCCATAGACACCGTCGGTAGTATGTGCAGAAACACCATCCACGTCGAGTCCCCCATGCACATCAGCACATACTGCACCCCATCCACAACCATTGACTGAGACCTCCAAACCATCTGTGTATACCGCAGGGCATGTTTTCCCCATGGCTGGACTGGCCCATACACATTAGATGCTTCAGGATTTACATTTCCAATCCAACCTATCTATCACGAGGTATTGATGACATCACCTTTGACAGATGTTTAGATTTCATGGCCATTAGATGATGTCACGCAGGTTCATGGTATAGGAGTTGCTACGACTCCCACAGTTGTACATAGGTCACAATAGCGTGCTACGACTCTATTTGCCCATCTTATTTCACTAGTTTGAGGTCGAGGTGGCAGATTTCGAGGTGTTGGAGGCCGCAGTGGTGAAGGATGAGGTGGTTGAGGTAAAGGCAGAGGCGGAGAGAGTATTCTAGTCGGAGATCCGATGTCATAGGTGATCGATGGTGAGTCGTAACAATTAGAGAAACGGCGTCCGAAATGGCTTAGGAAGAAGCTGCCTTGTGACACTTAGTGTTATCATATTTTATCTTTTTTTTGAAATTTATTTTCACATGTATGTTATATAGTAGTTTTTATGTATTGTTGTTGGTTGTGTGGTGGAGTGTTTGTAGTTGTGTGGTGGGGTGTTTGTGGTGCTGTGGTTGGGTGTTGGTGGTGGTGGTTGTGGTGCATATCACATTGTGGTTGTGTTATTGTTTTGATATTGTTAATACAGGGAAAATTTATTTTGGTATGACAGCGACTTAAGGGAAACTTTGGCAAAATTTTTTAAAGTACAATATGTTTAATGTCAGTATTTACAATACATACTTTATTCCAACATGTAGTTTCTTTTTTTGGTTAGACCATCTGGTATTCGAAAGCCACTTTGGGCTCCGACTAATCCAGATTCGAGCTGGGTAGGACCACAAAGGTGGCAAAGCTCTCCCTACCGAACACAGCTGCGTTCCCAAGACTCGAACTCGAGACCTTGGTTAAGTTAGAACAGTCCCTCACCAACTGATCTAACGCTCGGTGGTTACCTGTAGTTTCTATTGTTTTCAAATGTATTCTTATTTTCTATATATTGTATGCATTATTATGTTTACCATTGTTCTCCATTTCAATGGGTATGATAACATAAGACAACAAACGGTACATTATATTTTAGCACTCCACAATGACAATATAGATAAACTACAACAACACATTAGTACAAACATATAAGCATGATTATAACAAATGACACACATTGTTACAACTCCTAGAAAATAAACCAACGTATGCATAAATGGTTATTGATCAAAGAATCTTCATCATGGGAAACTTTATTCGTCCGACATTTCAACATCAGAAACACATCCTACTTCCGTAGACAACTGTAAGCACAAACGTGCTTCATCAACCAAACTTTCTGTAGCACGGTTGCTTGCAATTCAATAGAGGTTGTACCGAGTTTGCCATATTANCATCCTACTTCCGTAGACAACTGTAAGCACAAACGTGCTTCATCAACCAAACTTTCTATAGCACGGTTGCTTGCAATTCAATAGAGGTTGTACCGAGTTTGCCATATTGCCATACGATTATTTTCACCTCGAATATCTCACAATGCACTTTCTATTGTGGTGTGTCAATAGGCATATTAATGACAATTTGTCGAGGCCTGCGCATGTTGCAAATGCATAAATCTTCACTTAGAACCTCCCTCTCATTCAAACAATATGGTCATTCCTCCCTCATTCTATTCACTGACCTATGTGAGACATGGAAAAGAAGATTTAGAGGATAAAAGAATTCATCCTCTAACGCCCAATGACAACCCATACTTTCAAATACTTTGCGTGGACTGTAACTCTTATTTGCAGTTGGTAAGTATGGTAAGAGAGCAACTCACACAATGAATTTATAGTGATATTGTGATGGTAGTCGTGGTCATTGTTTTGCCTGCTGTGGATAATTTTTTTTAAATATGATGATTTGACTAATCGTGCAACACTTTTGATTTGTCTCATCACTATACGATGCACATCACTATCAGTGTTAAGTCGTCAGTGGTGATTTAACACAACATTGTTAATATGTTGGTATCAATGTTATTTCATTAGTGTCTGATTTACCACAACACTGTTATTAAGTTGATATCAATGTTATGTCATCGGTGTCTAGTCGCTATCATTGTTCACTCCTCACTGTATGTTCATTGCAATATGTTATTACTCAGTTCAATGTCTCTAATATTAACATAAGTTACGTTTTTGTTTATATACAAATACTTAACTGCAATGTAAACCCTACATATACTATAATAGCAACAACATGAACAATTGGGTCTTCAAGCTAAAAAAATGATGACTCATTCCCAACCAACCACTAGCATTATGAAACATTTTCTTCATTCAGTTCACCAAAACTAGGTAGTTACACAGATCCCAATGGAGTAACATGGCATGAAAAATTGTGTTTATTTAAGAATGAGCCAATCAACATTCATAACCCTTTCACCGAAGTCGGCCATGTGATGATTGGACCTACAATCTTTGTTCTGCCTCTAGAGTTTTATTATCACCTACTTGGACCAAGTTGGTTGAATATTATTTCAAGCGCTGTGAGCTTGAAGTATGTTGTCGTNCACCTACTTGGACCAAGTTGGTTGAATATTATTTCAAGCGCTGTGAGCTTGAAGTATATTGTTGCTGTCATGGATTATGAGTACCACAGGCATGGTCAGCTAAAATGTATGCAGAATGGTGCATGGATAACTACCATGATATCATTGTAACACTGGCTCTTGAGAATGACCAGATGGAACGACGGATAAATAGATTCCACCTTATTACTAAGGCAAATATTGAACATTTAGACCTTTCAGAGCCTATTAATGCAATACTATTTGATCAATCCTTGGCTTCTGACAATGAACTTCCTAATTTTCAAGAATCAAGTGATGATGATTATTATAAAAAAAATTTCCCCGCTGCTCTTTGCTTACATAGCACACCACTATGCTGTTGAAAATATGATTGTCATTAGAAATATTATGACTAATATGTCTGTATTATGTCATTTAAAAAAAAATCTTATAGTTCTATTTCAGCAAAAGACAAAGTCTCTTCATTTTGAATGTTTTATCGTAAAAGAAATAAAATCTCTTTCCCCCTAGTTTAGGATTTGTTGCTTGGGTTTGGGGGCTATGATTGGTATTCTCTTTTTTGATAATAATAGTTTCAGTGGGTAGGATTTTTTAATGTTTAGGATTTAAGGTTTTGTTTGAGTGGGGTGGGAAGGGTACAATGGGTACTTTTTCTGAAAATTAAAAAGGGTGAGCTTAATCGTTTCATTATTTATTGTTTAATAGGGTGGGAATGAAATTTTCATTTGTTGGGGTAGAAATAATCCCACTCGGGTTTTTATCTTTTTTATTGTTATCATCTTGTGTACAAGTTGGATAACTTTACAATACTGTAATTTAATTTTCCAATATGCTAAAAATAATTTTTCCAATACATTCAATAAGTGTGATAGCAGGGGTAGTTATTAATTTTTTAATGTTTGTTTTGGGATGGGGAAGGGATGGGGCAGGCCTTTGAAAGTGGATGTGTTGAATACGCTTTCAGTATAAGTCGAATTTGACAAAAACGCTTTCTAAAAGCGTATTCAACACATCCGCTTTCATTGGAGGATTATTGAACACATTTTTCTTTTAAAAACGAATGTGATGATTGCGCTTTTGTTAAAAGTAGATTCAACAAATCCAATTTATAAGATGAAGTCTTACTTATAGATTCCGCTTTCATAAGAAGTCAGATTTGTTGATATTGCTTTTAAAAAGTGCCGTAAATTGGTAAATAAGTTCAAAATAATTGTATTTTGGTATTAGAGTTTTAAAAAAGTTATATTTTGGTAATAGATTTTCCCCCCTTCTCTCTAACTCACACACACACACACACACACACACACTCACCTCCACCCTAACCCACCACATAGAACCATAACCCACCACATTGAAG
This sequence comes from Ilex paraguariensis, assembly GCA_963454935.2. NCBI lineage: Eukaryota > Viridiplantae > Streptophyta > Magnoliopsida > Aquifoliales > Aquifoliaceae > Ilex > Ilex paraguariensis. The sequence goes on along the minus strand of CAUOFW020001737.1, from coordinate 340,828 downwards.
CACACTACACATCCCCTACTAATACAACCAGAACCCACCTCCCCTTTTACAAACCACAATGAAATCCTCACAAACGCAAACCTCCACGATACAATCACCTAAAAAATGTGTCACATATCGGCATCTTACATTTTTTATCCTTAATTCATGTACATTTTTAGATGATTCTCTATGCGTTTTCTTGTCTTCTCTCTTGCCCACCTCCCACTCAAATTTTTCACCTCTTTGGAGGCGATTGTGTGGAGTTCGATCCGTGGTTGAGCCAAAGATCAGATGGCTGGTACGGTTCGATGAAGTCAATTTTTGGTATAATTGTTAGTTGGGGGATTATCCATTGTCTTTTGTGTGTCCGGGGGTAGCTCCTAGGGTTTCTGTTTCTGCTTATTGGGTGGGGTCAGTAGTGGGACATAGGCCAATTGTTGGGGGTTTTGCCTTCTTTAGTTGTTGAGTAGATTGCACAGATTCTANAACGCAAACCTCCACGATACAATCACCTAAAAAATGTGTCACATATCGGCATCTTACATTTTTTATCCTTAATTCATGTACATTTTTAGATGATTCTCTATGCGTTTTCTTGTCTTCTCTCTTGCCCACCTCCCACTCAAATTTTTCACCTCTTTGGAGGCGATTGTGTGGAGTTCGATCCGTGGTTGAGCCAAAGATCAGATGGCTGGTACGGTTCGATGAAGTCAATTTTTGGTATGATTGTTAGTTGGGGGATTATCCATTGTCTTTTGTGTGTCCGGGGGTAGCTCCTAGGGTTTCTGTTTCTGCTTACTGGGTGGGGTCAGTAGTGGGACATAGGCCAATTGTTGGGGGTTTTGCCTTCTTTAGTTGTTGAGCAGATTGTACAGATTCTGATTCTAGATCAGAGGGTTGATCATATGAGGTGGAGTTTGTCTTTGGATGGGGAGTTTTCTTTGAGGACTGCTTGGGCTGATCTTCGGGGTGTGGCTCCAGTTCGAGCTGGGTTTTCTTGTGTTTGGCAGAGGCATATTCCGACTTAGGTCTCTTTCTTTATGTGGCAGTTGTTTCATGGTTTCCTAGCCACAGATGATGGCTTTGAGAGACAGGGTTTCCATGTAGTATCCTGGTGTGTGTGTGGTGGGGCTGTTGAGACTCTTAGGCACCTTTTTTTGGATTGTCTGCTTGCAGTTCGGGTGTGAGGTCACTTTTATCGAATGTTTGGGGATCAGATCTTGGCCATTTTAGTCTCCTTCTGCTTTAGTGCTTCATTGGTGGTGTTATGCTCATTCTGCAGGTCACGTGTGGGTATTACTACCGTGCTTTATTCTTTGGCACCTATGGAAGGCGCATAATGCTTATAGGTTTGATGGCTTAGCCTTTTAGGTGCCTGTTGTAGTTCAGAGGGTTATGACCGATATTTAGTTGCATCAGGATGAGTCAATTGAGTTTGTGGGTTCTCTTAGGGTCTTGGTTCCTTGGCCTTAGCCTCTCCGCTTGGTTGCTTGGACTCATCTTGTATCAGGTTGCCTGAAGATCAGTGTTGACGGCTGTTTTAAAGGCAATACGAGACTTTTTGTGGCAAGGGGTGTTATTCGAGACCACCAGGGTTGGGTTCTCAAGGCTTTTGGCTTGTTTTTGGGGGCATCAACCTATTCTATTTGCGGAGGTACAAGCTATTTGTGTTGGGTTGGAGTTAGCTGCAGATTTGGGAGCTTTAGAGTTGGTAGTGGAGTCAGATTTAGCTACAGTAGTTTCTTGGGTTTATTCTCAGGGTACTGGGTGCTGGGTTTATGCTTACCTATTTTCTCGGATTCGGCTTCTGTGTGCTTCTCTCTCGGCTCACGTCTGCCACGTTCTATGGGAGGCAAATCAGGCTACCGAATTCATGGGTAATTGAGCTTGCGCTCAACAGCTCAATTAGCGATTTCTTGATTCGTTATCCCTTCTTCTGAAATTGCTGGCATTCTCGCCTTGGATGCTCGACAGACTCCTCACGTTCATTGGTGAGTTTTTTATTTGCATTTATGCTTTCAGTTATTTTGTTTTGTGGGGAGTCCCCACTTTGTTTTCATATTTTTGGTGGTGGGGCACCACTTTGCTTTTGCTTTGACCCTCCCACTTTGTACTTCTGGTGGCTTGGTTCTATGTTCTCCTCTCTTGTACTTTTTTCTTTTTAGTTATATATACAGGTAGGGGTCCTGCCAAGTCCCTCACCCACACTAGGTGGCTTTGGAAAAAAAAATAGTGTCTAGTGAGTCCTAATATTTAATTTCAGGACAATTAATTTGTAACGCTTTCAATTGACAATAATTAAGAAGTTATAATTAATATTTTTTTGTACACATTATGTATATCAGTTTTTAACTTTTAATGTTTAATGAACTTTTAAGTAGTTAAAATGACTTTTTGAATCTCTGCGATCAATTGAAAAAAAAAAATTAAACTTATTAATGTGTCCACCCTATAATACCTTTTGTCACTCCCAAGTTCAAATCCATCACATGCACAAAAAAAAAAAATTAAAAAAAAAAAAAGAAGGCTCCAATCTTTAAGTTGTTGCGAAATAGATTGGAGCTGTTGTTTCCTTGTACAAAACTTTAACTCAAATGATTTGAATATTCTTATATAACCCTCATGTAATTTTGGACTAGAGTGATTTGTTAAAACTTCATCCAAATAATTGAGGCACATGTACTAGGGAATGCTTGGTCAATCAAATATTTAGAAAAGTAAAGTGTATTAATAAACATGCAATACAAGAGCAAAAAGAAGAACAACCTAAGTGTTGTTCAGTAGAGAAAAAAAAAGGAAAGAATAAGAAGCAGCATTCTGTGGGAAGTATAGAGCATAGTAACTACTTCCCATGGAATCCTTGTCCTAAGTTACCAGAAGAACAAAATACAAGTAGCATACAATGAGAAGATTATAACAAACAACTGTGTGGTAAGTCCCATAACTACAACATTCTAAGATTCAGAGGCAAACTCTTGAACTTAGTAGACAAGAGCTTGTTTTTGATTNATGGAATCCTTGTCCTAAGTTACCAGAAGAACAAAATACAAGTAGCATACAATGAGAAGATTATAACAAACAACTGTGTGGTAAGTCCCATAACTACAGCATTCTAAGATTCAGAGGCAAACTCTTGAACTTAGTAGACAAGAGCTTGTTTTTGATCGCTTGCTTGATAATATGAGTCAGGGTATTACAATCCTATATTAGTTGGTAAAAACTCTTAGGTTCTTTTCCATCCAAAGAAAGACTCAGCTTCAAAACCACTGTATTGATTAATTTCCCCTTCCAATGGAGAGCTACCCAACTAATGAAAGAGGGACAGTTAGTAGGTGACCACTGGATTTGACTGCAAGATAGGATAGAAGTCCGTATAACTTGGGAATATAAGCATTCAAAGAAAAGGTGAGGATAAGACTCAGGAAATTGTTTGCATAGGATGCATCCCAGATCAGCTTGGTTGGAGGGAGAGTGAGCTCTATCCTTGGTGCATCCCAAATCAGCTTGGTTGCATAGGATGCATCCCTAATAGTAGGCCACAAAATAAAACTCATTTTGGGGATGAATTGCTTGTACAATTGCCAAGCAAAAGTGGTAGAGAATCTACCATTTGCATTGAGGGACCATAAGACCATATCTTCGGAAGCTGATTAGGAATGTAAGCAAACACAGAATCAACAATTCCAATAAGAGCAGGATAAGAAGGATCATGCCAACTCCATTGATTCCCAGAGGTAATGCAACTAACTCTAGAATTCATGTTGAGGCTAGAGGCAAGGATAGGAATGTGTCCCCATCTAGAGAGAAGAGGTCTATTGGGATGCCAGTTATCAAGCCATAAGAAGGTATCATTGCCATTACCAACTTTGTGCATCAAAAGAGGCCTTACTACCTCCCTTAGTTTCAAAATATTTTGCCAAGTCCAGGTGCTAGCTAGAGTAGTCCTGATTTCCCAAAGGACTTCTTCCTTTTAAGTGGTAAGCATGGATCCAAAATGACCACAAGGCCTTTTTATCAATGAAGAGCCTCCATATGTGTTTCATGAGCAAAGCATAATTCCATTTTCTGAGCCTTTTAATACCCAATCCTCCTTCATCTTTGGGTTTACATACTTCATCCCATGCAATTTTAGCCCCAATGTTTTTTAATTCCACACACTTCCATACGAAATCCCTCATGAATTGTTTAATTTTTTCAATCATAGAATGTGGGAGAGCAAGGTGAGTGGACCAGAAAACTTGTATGCTGCTAATGATAGAGGTTACATGTTGTAGCCTACTTGCATAAGACAAAAATTTGTTCGTCTAGGATCTAATCCTTGTTCTGATTCTCTCCACAAGTCCTTCACCATGCTGATTATTTAGCCTAGAAGTGACGAGATGAATGCCCAAGTATCTGACAGAGAGGACTCCTTCAGTTAGTCCCATAAGTTGAATAATTTGGGACTTAGTTTTAGGTTGGATTGCACACAGGTAGATATTGTTTTTTCCGAGATTGATCTGCAGCCCAGAAGCAAATTGAAATTTCTATAGAGATTGATTAAGCACCATAACAGAACTTAGGTCACCATGACTGACCATCAGGAGGTCGTTGACAAAGGAAAGGTGCCTGAGCTTGACCTTTTTGCACCTCCAATAGAACTTGAAAGGTTGGAGGGAGATATTTCTTTGGACAAGAAGTGTTAGCAACTGGCCTGCTTAACTCCCCTCTTGCTTGGAAAGTAGCCAACAAGCTCACCATTAATATTGATAGAGAACTTAGGAGAGGAAATACAAGCTGGGATCCATTTTCTCATTTTTCTAAGAAAGTTAAAGGCTTCTAATGTCTCCATCAGGAAGTTCCAATCTGGAGTGTCAAAAGTTTTCATAATATCAATCTTAATGGCACATCTAGGGGAGCCCCTGTCATTATAGTAGTTTCTTAATAGTTCTTGTGCAAGAGAAATGTTGTCTCCAATATTTCTTCCATGAATAAATGCATCTAGGTTAGGATTGATGATCTTAGGAAGAGTTCTTTAATTCTAGAAGCAATAATTTTAGAGATGACCTTATAAATAGTGTTGCAGCAAGATACAGGCCTGAACTCATTCATAGGGCTTGGATTAGGTACCTTAGGAACAAGGACCAAGATGGTAGAATTAAACTCCTTTAGAAGCTTACCTGTAGCAAAAAATTCCTTCATGGCAGCACAGACAAGATCCCTTATAACTGGCCAAGATTTTTTTAAAGAAATATGCATTGTATCCATTAGGTCTTGGAGCTTTCTAATGTTTTAAGGAGAAGAGAGTTTTCCTGATTTCATCATTGGTAACCACTTGACACATTTCAGTAGCCTATTCATCAGAAAGTCTTTTTTGCATCACTTTAGAAAAAAATTATTTTCTTTTACTGGTTGAATAAGTTGAGCTAGTTGAGCCCAAAAGGTTTTGGTAGAAATCAATAATACATTCTTAACCTCCAGCTCACCATCAGAAGTAGAGGCATCACTTATCCTCAGAAATAGAATCTTCTTTTTGTTTCCCCTGTTAACCATGGATTTAAAGAAAAAAGAAGTATATGATCTCCTTATTTTAACCATTGTATCCTTGATTTTTGTTTGAGTACAATCTCTTCATTCCTAGCGGTTGTTAGGTACATGGAGAGAAGTTGTTTCTCTTCCAATCTCAAGTTGGAGTCAGTGTGATTGTTATCCAGTTTGGCTTGACACATTTCAAGAGCCATTCTAGCCTTAATAAGCTTCGCAGATGTCTCCCCCATTTCTTTGCTTATTCGTTTGAGTAATGCCTTTAATATTTTGAGCTTGTAGCATAATTGAAATTGAAATGATCCATTGTCACGGACACCCCAAGCTTGATTAATAAATCTAATATTACTCTTCCCTTTACTGGGAAATTTTTCAAAAAAATGAATTACAAATTAAAATGTTGGTCGAAATCAACTTACCATTGTGCGGTATTTTGATTACTTATTCAATGTTAATAATACAAATTTACTGACTAAATATACTTATATTCAACAAAATTTATTACCTTTTTTTTTTGGGTTCAACGGTCAAGGGTGTCGTGCTAGCTTATGTGCACGTCAATTAATCTCATCCCCGATCTAGTCAAAGACAGGTCATCTACACTATGACTAGGGTATTTATGAAGCATAAATCCCGACCTCAATAAGTTGCAAAATTTCGAATTCATGAAGTCTAAAAAATTATGGTTTCACAGTTTCATTTATTCATTTTCTATACAAATTATCAAACTTGAAATAATTCCTCTTACAATGTCCTAATTGAGTGTAAACAACAAACTTCACACGATTTGGTTTAACTTACAATTTTATCTGCATGTATTTCACACATTTCAATATAGCTGGACGTATAATCTCCACCACATAATTTAAAACTATTCCTTTCAATGTGTAATTTCTCTTACACTGGAAAACGAAAGTTACCTTAATATAGAATTGAACTTTTCTTATAAATTCTAGGACTTTTGTCATGTCCCTGGCATCCTTACATTAACAATACAATTCCACCTTTGTATAAGCAACCTTTGTAAGTTTGCATAGCAATGGCTGCATCCATAAAATTGATTGTCCTTGCCTTCGGATCACTCCTTTTGTGCTCACTCATGAATGTAGCTATAGTTGGAAGGTCTATCAATTGTGGTCCTCTTCATCATGATAACTACCCATGCAACCAACATGGCCAGAACGGATGTCTAGGTCCACCAACGAACTAGTAAACTAGAGGATGCGACAAGATAGAAAAATTCAAATGCGATCCAAGAGAGCACGAAAAAGGACCAATCATGGGGAATTGAAAATGACCAATTGTGGGGAACAAATGCAATCCAGTGCAACTATTGGAAGCAAAATTTTATAGTATGTTTTTTTAACCACACATAAACAGAACTAATGAGTTTATGCACACAAATGCACATATATGAGGAATTTGTTATGTAACCGTATTTCATTCTATTGTTTTTGGTAGAAAGGGCTCTAGTAAAAGAATTTATACAACTTCAGAGGATATATTGTGTCAAACTACTTGATTGAATGACAATAATATTTAGATACTTTGTCTTAGGTCCTGTGTACAATAGTTCATGGGGATGTACTCCAAAGAGAGAATAAGAGAAGGAAATTCTAAAAAGTCGATGATTAAGTGTATTGGTCTAATTGAAAATCATTTTTTCAAATTACAATGGTGGTATATCAAAAGGACAGTCTAGTGTACAAAATTCTTGTCATTGTGAGATCTAGAGAGGGTCTCATGTATACAACTTTACCATTGATTACAAACAGGTCAATNTTTATAGTATGTTTTTTTAACCACACATAAACAGAACTAATGAGTTTATGCACACAAATGCACATATATGAGGAATTTGTTATGTAACCGTATTTCATTCTATTGTTTTTGGTAGAAAGGGCTCTAGTAAAAGAATTTATACAACTTCAGAGGATATATTGTGTCAAACTACTTGATTGAATGACAATAATATTTAGATACTTTGTCTTAGGTCCTGTGTACAATAGTTCTTGGGGATGTACTCCAAAGAGAGAATAAGAGAAGGAAATTCTAAAAAGTCGATGATTAAGTGTATCGGTCTAATTGAAAATCATTTTTTCAAATTACAATGGTGGTATATCAAAAGGGCAGTCTAGTGTACAAAATTCTTGTCATTGTGAGATCTAGAGAGGGTCTAATGTATACAACTTTACCATTGATTACAAACAGGTCAATTTTTTTTTTTTTTTAAATATTGATTATAGTAAGACAATATTAGAAGTTGACAAAAAAGATCAAATTTAACAACAATAAATGAAAGAGAATATTAAACGTTGAAGCTTATCTATTACATGATTACTTCCCCAAGCGCCGACTTTACACTTCACTTTGATTGATTCTGCATCCCAATTTAAACATTTTGTGATCAAATAATATACGTCGCCAAATAAAAAAATTCAATAATATTTTGTGACGAATACAAATTGACGCTAAATTTTATGTTCTTAAAAAATTTGCAATTGAAAAACTAGTTGGTGACAAACAATTTTGTCGCCAATAAAATTAGCATTCGGTACCAACATTTGCACCAAAACTTTTTGGGGGGAACATTTTTGCAAAGCTTTTTTGGCGACAACTAAATAAATTTGACACCAAAAACACCATAATTTTTTTTTTCGAGAGTACCATTTGAAATCGTCGTAGAAAATCACTTTTTGGCAACTAATTTTAGTGTTCATCGCCAAAACTTATTGTTGAAAGCCAATTTTCTTATTCTATTGGATTCAGGCTGCAGTAATCACATGTGTGGTCACAGGAAGATATTCATCGAATTGGATGAGTTTGTTCAATCTGATATAAAATTCGGAAATGCTTAAACCATCTCAATAGAGGAAAAATGTAAGATTTATATCATGTTGAAAGATGGATCCATGAATATTATTTCAGATGTTTATTATGTTCTAAGTCTAAGTCACAATTTATTGAGTATGAGGTAGTTATCAGAAAATGGATATGATATGAGAATTTTTAATGGTGTTTGCATTATCAGTGATAGTCGCAGGGGACAAATAGCAAAAGTTAATATGGCATCCAATCATTTGTTCTCTTTATAAATTACTTCTTAGAATTTACTTTGCTTTAGTAGAGATAATTGGCTATGACATATGCAGTTTGGGCATTTAAATTTTCACTGTTTAAATTTTTTGCTTAGAAAAAAATTGGTTTTCATTTGCCTACAATCTATATTCCTACTCAAGTTTTTGAGACTTGTACTTTGGAGGAAAAAAAACATAGGGACCTTTTTCCCGATAAATAAGCTTGACGAACAAAAGACCCCTTGAGTTGATTTACTCTGATTTGTGTTTTGTTGAAATTCCTTACAATAGTGGGAATATGTATTTTATTATCCTTATTGATGATTTTAGTAGAAAGACCTTAGTGTATATTTTAAAAAATAAATCAGATGGTTGTGATATGTTTAAATATTTTAACGCTTATGTTGAAAGACAGAGTGGGAGAAAAAAAAAGTTTGAGAACTGAAAAACCTCACGAATATATGGTTTGTGATGATTTTTTGAGAAGTAATGGTATTAAACATCAATTGATAGCCATATATACTCCCCATCAGAATTGTATGACAGAGAAGAAAAATACAACTATTATGGAAATAGTTAGATGCATGATGAAATTTTAAAATATGCCTAAAATATTTTTGGGCAGAAGCTATTGCTTGTGTTGTATATGTTTTGAACACGTCCCCTACTAGAAATTTTAAGGGAAAAACTCTTGATAAAATTGGGAGTGGTTAGATGCCTGGTATTCAACATTTGAGAGTGTTTAGGTATATTGCATTCACCCATATTCCTGATCCACTAAGGGAAAAGTTTGAGGACAAAGCCAAAATGTGTATTTTTATTAGATATAGTTCAGTTACAAAGGGATACAAATTTTGTAATCCCATCACATGAAAAATGATTATTTGCCAGGATATGTTGTTTGAGATTGATCCCAAAAGGAAGACAAGCTAGCCACAGTTGTTCTTTTTTTATGTTGATGATCAGAGTATGCAGCCAAGCAGTGATCCAATTCAACAGTCTCCAACAGTTCAATCCCTATAGCCAGAGTCATCCAAATGTTCACAGAGTGAATGACACTTGCCAGTTAGATTGGAGGATTGTGTGACTGGCATTGCCAATGATCCTTCAGATGGCAACTTGATAAATTTTGCTTGATATGCAGATCGTGATCTTGTTTCTTTTAGTGAAGCATGCAGACAGAAGCATTGGATGAAGAAATTCATGCTATTGAGAAAAATAATACATGAGAGCTTATTTTTATTCCTAAGGGAAAGATGGCTATTGGAGTTAAATGGGTATACAAGACAAAGTACAAGCAAAACAGAGATATGGATCCCTTCAAAGCGAGATTAGTTGCCAAAGGTTACGAATTAAATCTAAGAATTGACTATATTGAGGTTTTTCCTCCTATTGCTAGGCTTGATACTGCATGTATGATTATTTCTATTGCTGTCAATAATACTTAGAAGATATTTCAAATGGATGTGAAATATGTTTTCTTGAATAGTGTCCTATTTTTTTGAGGTGGAAGTATACGTTAAGCAACCTGTTAGTTATGTAAATAAAGGCGAGGAAAACAATGTCTACCGGTTGAAAATAGCTTTGCATAGTTTTAAACAAGCTCTTNTCAATTGATAGCCATATATACTCCCCATCAGAATTGTATGACAGAGAAGAAAAATACAACTATTATGGAAATAGTTAGATGCATGATGAAATTTTAAAATATGCCTAAAATATTTTTGGGCAGAAGCTATTGCTTGTGTTGTATATGTTTTGAACACGTCCCCTACTAGAAATTTTAAGGGAAAAACTCTTGATAAAATTGGGAGTGGTTAGATGCCTGGTATTCAACATTTGAGAGTGTTTAGGTATATTGCATTCACCCATATTCCTGATCCACTAAGGGAAAAGTTTGAGGACAAAGCCAAAATGTGTATTTTTATTAGATATAGTTCAGTTACAAAGGGATACAAATTTTGTAATCCCATCACATGAAAAATGATTATTTGCCAGGATATGTTGTTTGAGATTGATCCCAAGCTAGCCACAGTTGTTCTTTTTTTATGTTGATGATCAGAGTATGCAGCCAAGCAGTGATCCAATTCAACAGTCTCCAACAGTTCAATCCCTATAGCCAGAGTCATCCAAATGTTCACAGAGTGAATGACACTTGCCAGTTAGATTGGAGGATTGTGTGACTGGCATTGCCAATGATCCTTCAGATGGCAACTTGATAAATTTTGCTTGATATGCAGATCGTGATCTTGTTTCTTTTAGTGAAGCATGCAGACAGAAGCATTGGATGAAGAAATTCATGCTATTGAGAAAAATAATACATGAGAGCTTATTTTTATTCCTAAGGGAAAGATGGCTATTGGAGTTAAATGGGTATACAAGACAAAGTACAAGCAAAACAGAGATATGGATCCCTTCAAAGCGAGATTAGTTGCCAAAGGTTACGAATTAAATCTAAGAATTGACTATATTGAGGTTTTTCCTCCTATTGCTAGGCTTGATACTGCATGTATGATTATTTCTATTGTTGTCAATAATACTTAGAAGATATTTCAAATGGATGTGAAATATGTTTTCTTGAATAGTGTCCTATTTTTTTGAGGTGGAAGTATACGTTAAGCAACCTGTTAGTTATGTAAATAAAGGCGAGGAAAACAATGTCTACTGGTTGAAAATAGCTTTGCATAGTTTTAAACAAGCTCAAAGAGCTTGGTACACCCAGAGTGATTCTTAATTTATGGAGAAGAGCTTTTAGAGATGTCTCTATAAAACTACTTTGTATGTCAAAATTATTTCCCCACGAGATATTATTATTGTGTGTCTATATGTGAATGATTTTATTTTCACAGGAAATAACATGAAGTTAATTAAGAAAATAAAGTTATTGCTCTTTCTACTACTAAAGCAGAGTTTAATGTAGTCAACAGTTGTGCTACTCAGAAAGTGTGGTTAGGTCGTGTAATTGGATTTTTATAGCATTCATAGAAAATTCTTTCAAATATTTTATGTTATAATAAGTCAGCTATCGCATTGTCAAAGAATCCAGTTTTTCATGAGAGTACCAAATATATTCATGTCAACTATCACTATATTCGTCACTTGGTTATTGATGCCGAGATTGAGATTTTATACTATCGAATTTAGGATCAGATTTCAGATATTTTTAGCAAATCACTCAAATCAGATATGTTTGTGAAGCTGAAGCGGACGATGGGAATGACAGAGTTTGAAGAGTTTGGATCAAGGGGGGCTATTGGAGTTTGACCTAATTATTTATTTATTGCTATTATTTTGCTATTATAAATTCATTATTATCAATTGTTAATTAATCCTAGTCTAAATAGGAAATTCATTAATTAGAATGAGTTGTCTTGTTGGAGAAGACTACTTGGGTTTCTTAAAACTGGCAGTAGGGTTAATAAATATAAAAAAGAATAGGTTTCCATTGTAAGCTGAAGACTTGATTGAGTAGAATTTTCTCTTTGGCTTTGCTGTAAGTTTTTGGTCGTCTTTTTCCTTCATCTTAACTTGTTCCCTTTATTTTCATTTTGGTCTTTGATTAATTATTGTGTGTGAGATTATTTCGAGTGCTTGATATTTTTGAGATCTTACATTAATTGTCCGATATATCGAAGGGAAGCCACTTTCTAATTTTATATGATTCTTGAGTGAAAATATGTTTAATACGATTTGAATCTTTAAGTCTATGTACGATGGTAAACATTGATTGAAATGTATATCAATATAAATTTGAACGTTTAATGTCGACCTTAAGTTTAAACTATTGATTTTCAATCGCTATTTTCTCTCTTAATGTGGAAAAACAATAATCTCCACACAAGTCTTTGACTCTATGGCTGGCATGTGTGTCAATACAACTTTCAAGTTTCAATGTTAACCTCAAAATTTAAACTATATTCNTATAACTTTGAACGTTTAATGTCGACCTTAAGTTTAAACTATTGATTTTCAGTCGCTATTTTCTCTCTTAATGTGGAAAAACAATAATCTCCACACAAGTCTTTGACTCTATGGCTGGCATGTGTGTCAATACAACTTTGAAGTTTCAATGTTAACCTCAAAATTTAAACTATATTAATTTCCACTGGCTATTTTCTCTAAATTTGGAAAGAAAAAAAAACCATAATTGTCTTAATATAGCATCAGACTCTCCCAATAAATTCCAGCATTTGTGTCCCCAAGTAACTTGGCAACAACATAACAAAGTTAATCAATTTGCTTGTTTGTTCTATAAACAACCTTTTGGTAAGCTTGTTTGTCAATGGCTGCATCCACAAAATTGATAGCCCTTGGGCTGGGAGCACTGATTATGTGTTCACTCATGGTTGCTTTTACAGATGCAAAGGTGATTGGCAATGGTGCTATTAATCACAATAACTTTCCATGCGACCAACACGGTCAGAACGGATGTTTAGGTCCACCAGCAAATGGGTATGAGAGAGGCTGCACCGACGTAGAAGAATGCCAACGTAGTCCTGTGGTTGGTGATCCATAGATAATGCAGTGGAAGGTCCAGCAACAGCTCCCTTGAATAATCCATAGATAATGAAAGCTAAAAAGGATTCATCATTCGTTGGGGCAATATTTTGTTGAGGCAAGTAGAGTTCAGATGTACCCACTTGCATATTAATTCATGTATAACTTGTGTATGCACAAACATACACATTTATGAGGAATGTACTGGTTTTACAATACAAATGATGGTGTTTTATAAGTGGTAAGGAGTTACAATCCAAAATTATGATATTTATGCAGATTTTTATATTGCAATTTCAATCAAACAAAGAGGTAGAAATTGAATGTACTTCATTTTAAGAAAATTGAGAAGGAAATTTCTAATAAAAAATACTTATAATTGGGTATTAAGCAAATTAATAGGTTAATATGACAAATACAACCAAAAAATTTGTCAAAAAAGGAAGCGAATTTTTACTATTAGATAAAAATGTTACCTTTTTAATCTATTAAGTGAGGGTGTAATATGAGAATTCTAGTTTTTATGGAACAAATTGAGAGGAAGAATTTTTTGGAGTGTAAAGTGTCATTCACCCTTGTTGTAATTCGCTTCTAACTTTTGCGTTGGACTATCAATTCTTAATTTTTGACACTAAATATGAACATTTTAAGAAGTCACTTCTAACTTTTGTGTTGGAATTTGTTATGTAACCATATTTCATTCAATTTTTTTCGGTAGAAAAGGCTCGAGTAAAAGAATTTATACAACTTCAGAGNATGCCAACGTAGTCCTGTGGTTGGTGATCCATAGATAATGCAGTGGAAGGTCCAGCAGCAGCTCCCTTGAATAATCCATAGATAATGAAAGCTAAAAAGGATTCATCATTCGTTGGGGCAATATTTTGTTGAGGCAAGTAGAGTTCAGATGTACCCACTTGAATATTAATTCATGTATAACTTGTGTATGCACAAACATACACATTTATGAGGAATGTACTGGTTTTACAATACAAATGATGGTGTTTTATAAGTGGTAAGGAGTTACAATCCAAAATTATGATATTTATGCAGATTTTTATATTGCAATTTCAATCAAACAAAGAGGTAGAAATTGAATGTACTTCATTTTAAGAAAATTGAGAAGGAAATTTCTAATAAAAAATACTTATAATTGGGTATTAAGCAAATTAATAGGTTAATATGACAAATACAACCAAAAAATTTGTCAAAAAAGGAAGCGAATTTTTACTATTAGATAAAAATGTTACCTTTTTAATCTATTAAGTGAGGGTGTAATATGAGAATTCTAGTTTTTATGGAACAAATTGAGAGGAAGAATTTTTTGGAGTGTAAAGTGTCATTCACCCTTGTTGTAATTCGCTTCTAACTTTTGTGTTGGACTATCAATTCTTAATTTTTGACACTAAATATGAACATTTTAAGAAGTCACTTCTAACTTGTGTTTTGGAATTTGTTATGTAACCATATTTCATTCAATTTTTTTTGGTAGAAGAGGCTCTAGAAAGAGAATTTATACAACTTCAGAAGATATATTGTGTCAAACTACTTGATTGAAGGACAATAATATTTAGATACTTTGTCTCAGGTCTTGTGTACAATAGTTCATGGGGATGCACTGCAAAGAAAAAATAAGAGAAGGTAATTCTAAGAAGTCGATGATTAAGTTTATTGGTCTAATTGAAAATTATTTTTTCAAATTGCAATGGTGGTATATCAAAAGAGTAGCCTAATGTACAAAATTTTTGTCGTTGTGAGATCTAGAGAGGGTCACGTGTATACAACTGTACCATTGATTAACAATAGGTCAATTTTGTTTATAAAAAACATATTGATTATAGTAAGATAATATTAGAAGTTGACAAAATAGATCAAATTTAACAACAACAAATGAAAGAAACTATTAAATGTTGAAGCTTATCTATTACATGAGTCCTTTTCTAAGGCCCGACTTTATGCGTCGCTTTGATTGATTCCCCCTCGCCATTCGAACATTTTGCGGCCAAATAATATACATGACGAAATAAAAAATTCAACAATATTTTGTGACGAACACAAATTGACACTAAATTTTATTTTTTAAAAAAATTTGCAATTGAAAAATTTTTTTGATGACAAACAATTTTTTCGCCGATAAAATTAGCATTTGGCGCCAACATCCACACCAAAAATTTTTGGGGCGAACATTTTTGCTAATCTTTTTTGACAACAACTAAAAAAAATTTTCGCCAAAGACATCATAATTTTTTTTTCCCAGGGGAACCGTTTGAAATCGTCTCAAAAAATCACTTTTCGGCAACTAATTTACTGTTCATCGCCAAAAATTATTGCTGAAAACCAATTTTCTTATACTGTTGGATTCAGGCTGCAGTAATCACATGTGTGGTCATAGGGAGATTTTCATCGAATTGGATGAGTTTGTTTAGTCAGATATTAAATTCGAGAATGCTTCAACCATCTCAATAGAGGAAAAATGTAAGATTTATATCGAGTCGAAAGATGGATCCATGAATACAATTTCATATGTTTATCATGTTCGGAGTCTAAGTCACAATTATTGAGTATGAGGTAGTTATCAAAACATGGGTATGATATGAGGATTTTTTATGGTGTTTGCACTATCAGTGATAGCCACAGGGGACTAATAGGAAAGGTTAATACTAGGGGTAGCAATCGTATTGTGTTGTGTCGTGTCTGTGTCATGTCATGTTAGGGTCGGATTGAAAAAACATCAACCCAAACACGACCTGTGAGTTAAACGGATTAGGTAATTTGGACACGAACACAACCTGTGACACGAGATTTACACAGGTTGTGTTCAGGTAAACACGACCCAACCCGACATGACATAACAAAAGAAAGGAAAATTTAGACCTGTTTTACATAAAACAAAGACATTAAAAATATCACAAATATCCCAAAACAAATATATCCATAGCACTACAAATATTCAAAAAGTTTTACAAATATCCCAAAGCAATATTACAAGCATCCTGTTGAAAATCATACTAAGCTGGCCATTACATTCACCAACAGAACTCCCATGTTGGAGTGAAATCCTCTTCATCAAATCCTCTTCATCTCCTAAATTTGGCAAACATCCTGCCAAGAAACATACTAAGCTTTTAACCCTAATAAATATGGAATGGTTGTTGTGACAAAAAATAAAAACAAACTCATAAGATTGAGAAGAAGAGTTAGGTTTTATGACTCACACATCAACAATCCAGATCCACAATCACATTTGAACATTGCACCGATACATCCTCATTTCTGTTCAAAGTTGAATTCATAACATTTTCTACCAGCTCTTCCAATTGCACTTGTGAATTTTCTAAATAACAATAAGGAAAACATATAAATAAGAATTCAATATTTGTAAAAATAATTAAATATTGCAATCATCACAAATTATATTTATTACCTTTTTCTACACATAATCAATCCCTAGTGCACATCAAAGCCTCCACAATGTGAGGCTTCAAAATACTACGATATTGATCAAGAACCCGACCACCAATACTAAAAGCTGATTCTGAAGGAATCGTAGAAATTGGAATAGTTAACACATCACGAGCCATAATAGCAAGTTCTGGATAACGATATTGATGAGCTCTCCAATAATCAAGAACAAGAAGTTATGTTTCTATATCAACCCTAGGCTCATCCAAATACAATTGCAATTGACTTTTTTGTGTTTTAAGACCAGATCCATTGCTCTCAATGACAAATGCCTACATTATCAAAATCACAGACTTTCAAATTATAGACAATCAATATTATTAATCTAATACAANAGCCTCCACAATGTGAGGCTTCAAAATACTACGATATTGATCAAGAACCCGACCACCAATACTAAAAGCTGATTCTGAAGGAATCGTAGAAATTGGAATAGTTAACACATCACGAGCCATAATAGCAAGTTCTGGATAACGATATTGATGAGCTCTCCAATAATCAAGAACAAGAAGTTATGTTTCTATATCAACCCTAGGCTCATCCAAATACAATTGCAATTGACTTTTTTGTGTTTTAAGACCAGATCCATTGCTCTCAATGACAAATGTCTACATTATCAAATTCACAGACTTTCAAATTATAGACAATCAATATTATTAATCTAATACAATAAAAACTATAAAAAAAAATTAAATCCCTTCAAATCTAACACAGGTTGTGTGTTCAAGATTGGCTCACAAGCAACTAGACCACCACGGGGAAAAGTCGATGATTGAGAAGAAGAGGTGACAACAAATTTGCTCATATACTCATCAAATAGAGAAAAAATTTTGTCTCGAACATGAAAATAATCAAGTGAGCCTTCACCATAAAGCTTCTTATAGCACCACTCCATAAAGTCAAGTTTATAGCGAGGATCAAACACAATTGCAATGGCCAATATCACGCTATACTCCAACCAATACTTCTCAAATTTTCCATCCATTTGACAAGACATTCTTCTCATAAAAGTATCCAAACTTTGCATTTCTTTATTCAAAGTGAATTGAATACTGAAAACTTGCTGAAAGTACAAGTTTGATGTGGGGTACTTGGAGCCAGAAAAGATAACAGTAGTATCATAGAAATTTTTTAAAAACATATGAATCTTTTCAACTTTGATCCATTCCTCTTGAGATGGGCAATGCTTAAAAATAGAATGCACAAGTTGCAAATGACAAAAGGCATGACGGTAGTAAATTGCACTTGCAAGCATCAAATATGTTGAGTTCCATCTAGTAGGAACATCTTGCCTCAAAATTTTTTTGCTATCTAAAGATGTCTGTGCAACACACTCCAAGAATTTTTGTTTTCTTGCATGAGAACCTTTTACATACTTGACACTCTCTTTGACTTTTTCCACATCTAAATCTATTTCTTTCAACCCCTCTTGCACAATCAAGTTTAGAATATGAGCACAACAATGAATATGAAAAAATCCACCATCACCTAGTAAAACATCTATCAAATTAAGTTGATTCTTAAGCATATCAACCATGACATCATTTGCAAAAGCATTTATCCAATGTAATTGAAAATAAAATTTTCTCAACCCTCCATTTTGTCAACAAACCATAAATCTTGTCAGCCAATACAATGCCACTATGTGGAGGAGGCATGTAAGAGAAATTTAGAATTCTTTTTTGCAATGCCCAATCTTTGTCAATGAAATGTGCTGTGAGACTTAAATACCCATCGGTAACAATAGATGTCCACAAATTAGAAGTCAAACTAATCCTGCCAGGTATGTCATGCAAGATAACAGACAACCTACACATATCTTTTGCAGNAATTTAGAATTCTTTTTTGCAATGCCCAATCTTTGTCAATGAAATGTGCTGTGAGACTTAAATACCCATCGGTAACAATAAATGTCCACAAATTAGAAGTCAAACTAATCCTGCCAGGTATGTCATGCAAGATAACAGACAACCTACGCATATCTTTTGCATNTGTCCACAAATTAGAAGTCAAACTAATCCTGCCAGGTATGTCATGCAAGATAACAGACAACCTACACATATCTTTTGCAGGCAATTTCAGAATAGCAGCCTTAGCTGTGTTTCTTGTAATAACATTTGGATTTAAGTAGCTAAAGATTTGTCTAACACATTCATACTCAACAAATTGAAAGGGCAAACCATGTCTAATTATTGCACGTATTAGCATCTCTCGAAATTTTTCCTCATTAAACTTCAAAGACCGTGCAGTAATAGACCCTTGACTTTGACTTAAAATTAACTGGCTCAAATCATGTTGTTTCAAACAAGTCTCTAAATGACGCCATAAATTACCAGTTTCATACTTACTAGCAGCATTATACTCAATCTTACATTTGTTGCATTGTGCCTTTGTAATGTCTTGATTTATATACTTTCTAAATACCCCCATACCTCTGATGTGGAAGTACGTTGCCACTTTTCATCATTCTTATTATCTCCACTTCTTGTATCTGGGGCAGCATTGAATGTATTCTCAAACTCAATATTAACATCTACAGTCGGTTGAGTATATGATGTATCCTCCATTTTTTTGACAAGATTATTTGACAATTAGAAATTCAAAAGTAACTTAAAGCTAAAGCTAGAACAAATAAATACAATTATGAGGTTTTGGGGTTTCTTAAGTGGGACATGGTTAAAGCTAAAGCTAAAGTTTTGGGGCTGTTTTGGGGTTTCTTAAGTGGGACATGGTTAAACAGTAAAAACCTAAAGGGGGAAAATTAATATTATGCTAAAACACTAGAAGTTCTATAAAGAAGCTAGCAGACAAAGTCAACTCACAAAAGTGACATGAAATTCCATAACTTTTAAAAGCACATTGCATAGAGTGTGGCATATGATTTTCCAAGAAGGAAATAGTTACCAATTATGATGTAGTTGACAAAAGACAAGCTACAAAATCAAAATTCCAAGTAAAATGTGATTGGTGTATCATCACCTTTAATTCAGAAATAGAACTTTTAACACAGTTGAATTCACCAGTGACTAGTATACATTCAAGGCTAGCAAAAGTTTGAAGTAACTACTGATGATCTTAGCCTTTTTGTCGAAAGAACTGAGAGGGGATAAAGATCATAAAAGCAGGGTAATGCACAGGAATGTAACCTTCTTCGGACAAAGATATGATAAATGGGACACTAAAGACAAAAAAGCATGACATACTTTCGTCGGGCTCCACCAGACCAGTTGCGTTCAAGCTTCAAGCTTTCGTTGGGCTCCACCAGATCTGTATATATTATAATGAGTGAACATTGAGAAATGTGGGTCATGGCACAATACAAACACTACAGAGGGAAATATGGAGGTAGAGCTGGACAGAGGGAAGGAGGGAGGCGGGCTGGATAGAGGGNAATACATGATAGCTTATTTTTCTTCCTAAGGGAAAGAAGGCCATTGGAGTTAAATGGGTATACAAGACAAAATACAAGCAAAACGGAGCTATGGATCTCTTCAACGCGAGGTTAGTAACCAAGAGTTACAAATAAAAGTCAAGAAATGATTATCTTGACGTTTTTGCTCCTATTTCTAGGCTTGATACTGNGGAAAGAGGAAAATGAAGTTAGGGTTTGGAAAAAATAATTAAATTCTTTATATAGTGCTGGGTCAATTCCGGGTCAAAACAGGTCAGCGGGTTCGTGTCAACCCGATTAAATATACGGGTCAATTCAGGTTAAACAGGTTGAACCTGAACACGACCCATTAACACTTTGTTTTGAAGGGTCGTGTCATACACGGGTTGGCACCAAAAATTAGTCAACTCAAATCCATTTATTCATGTCGTGTTTGTTTCGAGTTATTGTGTCTTATCAATAATTGTCACCCCTAGTTAATATGGCACCCAATCCTTTATTCGCTTTACAAATTACTTCTTAGAATTTACTTTGCTTTAGTAGAGATAATTGGTTATGACATATGCAGTTTGGGCATTTAAATTTTCACTGCTCAAATTTTTTGCCGAGAAAAAATTGGTTTTTCATTTGCCTACAATCTATATTCCTAGTCAAGTTTTTGAGACTTGTATTTTGTAGGGAAAAAAACCTAGGGGGAAAAAAAACCTAGGGGCCTTTTTCTCGATAAATAAGTTTGACGAGCAAAAAGACCCATTGAGTTGATTCAATTTGATTTGTGTTCAGTTGAAATTTCATATAATGGTGGGAATAGGTATTTTATTATCCTTATTGATGATTTTAGTAGAATAACCTTAGTGTATATTTTAAAAAATAAATCGGATGCCTGTGACATGTTAAAATATTTTAGGGCTTATGTTGAAAGGCAGACTAGGAGAAAAATTAAAGTTTTGAGAACTGAAAAACCTCATGAATATGTGGTTTGTGATGATTTTTTTAGGAGTAATGGTATTAAACATCAATTGACATCCAGATATACTCCCCATCAAAATTGTATGACAGAGAAGAAAAATACAACTATTATGGATATAGTTAGATGCATGATGAAATTTAAAAATATGCCTAAAAAAATTTGGGCAAAAGCTGTCGCTTGTGTTGTATAAGTTTTGAACACGTCCCCTACCAGATATTTTGAGGGAAAAATACTCTATAAAATTTGGAGTGGTCAAAAGTCAGCTATTCAACATTTAAGAGTGTTTAGTTATATTGCATTCACCCATATTCCTGATCCACTGAGGGAAAAGTTTGAGGACAAAGCCGAAAAGTGTATTTTTATTGAATACAGTTCAGTCATAAAGGGATACAAACTTTGTAATCCCGTCACAGGAAAAATGATTATTTGCAAGGATATAGAGTTTGAGATTGATCCCAATAGGAAGACAAGCTAGCCACAATTGTTCTTTTTTCTGTTGATGATCAGAGTATGTAGCCTAGCAGTGATCTAGTTCAACAGTCTCCAGCAGTTCAATCCCCGTATCCAGAGTCATCCAGACGTTCATAGCGTAAACGACACTTGCTAGTTAGATTCGATCATTGTGTGGTTGGCATTGACAATGATCCTTTAGATGGAGAGTAGATAAATTTTGCTTTATATGTAGATCGTGATCTTGTTTCCTTTAGTGATGTTTGCCCAGAGAAAAATTTTGTATGAAGAAATTCTTGCAATTGAGAAAAATAATACATGATAGCTTATTTTTCTTCCTAAGGGAAAGAAGACCATTGGAGTTAAATGGGTATACAAGACAAAATACAAGCAAAACGGAGCTATGGATCTCTTCAACGCGAGGGTAGTAACCAAGAGTTACAAATAAAAGTCAAGAAATGATTATCTTGACGTTTTTGCTCCTATTTCTAGGCTTGATACTATCCGTATAATTGTTTCTATTGCTGTCAATAATTCAGAGAAGATATTTCAAATGGATGTGAAATCTATTTGTGGAGTCGATGGTGCGACACCAAAAGTCTGCTACCCAAACAAAGACACATGATTTTATTATATAATGACTTCATTTGATGGGAAACATCCATGAACGAAGTTGTTTTATGAATATATAGTGGGTGTTTAAAAATGATCATTGGAAGTATTTCATCAATGATAAATGTAGTACACTTGAATTGCATAGTGTGGTGAGAGCCGGTGATGGTTTGGGTTGATGCATTGGAATGGATATTGGTTGAGTGTTGTTGCATGTATACATTCATATGCACTTAGGTGGGGAGTAGCACCTGTAGAAAGTATTCTCCTGGGCGTTGGATTACCCTATACGGGAAACATTTCAGGTACGGTGCTACTCCCACCCTAAGGTGAAGAAGAGCTGGGTTGTGGCTTTTGAACCGAGTTTTATGTAAAAATTTTGGTTTAATTCTATTTTGGCATGTAAATTCTATGGAATGGGTTGTAATAGACTTGTATGAAACATGTATAATGCAGAAAATATCTTTATACATGTTTGGGATGGATTTGGAAAGGTTTTGATTGGATTGAAAATGAAAAAGCTGATGAAATACGAAATTTTGGGCAAAACCTACCGGTAGTAGGCAATAACTACCAGTAGTTAACAGGTAGTACCTGTTCGGCAGGCAATAACTATCGGTAGCCAACAGGTAGTACCTGTACAATAGACTATAACTATCGGTAGCCAATAGGTAGTACTTGTACAGCAGACAATAACTATCGTTAGCTAACAGGTAGTACCTGTCCAGTAGTAGGAAACTACCGGTAGCTTACAGGTGGAACTTCTACTGGTAGGTCTAACAAACACCTACCGGTAACTCTTCCAAAAATTTGAAAATTTAAGAATGCATTGCCATGCTTTTGAGTTATGTGTTCTTCGNAGGTTGAACCTGAACACGACCCATTAACACTTTGTTTTGAAGGGTCGTGTCATACACGGGTTGGCACCAAAAATTAGTCAACTCAAATCCATTTATTCGTGTCGTGTTTGTTTCGAGTTATTGTGTCTTATCAATAATTGTCACCCCTAGTTAATATGGCACCCAATCCTTTATTCGCTTTACAAATTACTTCTTAGAATTTACTTTGCTTTAGTAGAGATAATTGGTTATGACATATGCAGTTTGGGCATTTAAATTTTCACTGCTCAAATTTTTTGCCGAGAAAAAATTGGTTTTTCATTTGCCTACAATCTATATTCCTAGTCAAGTTTTTGAGACTTGTATTTTGTAGGGAAAAAAACCTAGGGGGAAAAAAAACCTAGGGGCCTTTTTCTCGATAAATAAGTTTGACGAGCAAAAAGACCCATTGAGTTGATTCAATTTGATTTGTGTTCAGTTGAAATTTCATATAATGGTGGGAATAGGTATTTTATTATCCTTATTGATGATTTTAGTAGAATAACCTTAGTGTATATTTTAAAAAATAAATCGGATGCCTGTGACATGTTAAAATATTTTAGGGCTTATGTTGAAAGGCAGACTAGGAGAAAAATTAAAGTTTTGAGAACTGAAAAACCTCATGAATATGTGGTTTGTGATGATTTTTTTAGGAGTAATGGTATTAAACATCAATTGACATCCAAATATACTCCCCATCAGAATTGTATGACAGAGAAGAAAAATACAACTATTATGGATATAGTTAGATGCATGATGAAATTTAAAAATATGCCTAAAAAAATTTGGGCAAAAGCTGTCGCTTGTGTTGTATAAGTTTTGAACACGTCCCCTACCAGATATTTTGAGGGAAAAATACTCTATAAAATTTGGAGTGGTCAAAAGTCAGCTATTCAACATTTAAGAGTGTTTAGTTATATTGCATTCACCCATATTCCTGATCCACTGAGGGAAAAGTTTGAGGACAAAGCCGAAAAGTGTATTTTTATTGAATACAGTTCAGTCATAAAGGGATACAAACTTTGTAATCCCGTCACAGGAAAAATGATTATTTGCAAGGATATAGAGTTTGAGATTGATCCCAATAGGAAGACAAGCTAGCCACAATTGTTCTTTTTTCTGTTGATGATCAGAGTATGTAGCCTAGCAGTGATCTAGTTCAACAGTCTCCAGCAGTTCAATCCCCGTATCCAGAGTCATCCAGACGTTCATAGCGTAAACGACACTTGCTAGTTAGATTCGATCATTGTGTGGTTGGCATTGACAATGATCCTTTAGATGGAGAGTAGATAAATTTTGCTTTATATGTAGATCGTGATCTTGTTTCCTTTAGTGATGTTTGCCCAGAGAAAAATTTTGTATGAAGAAATTCTTGCAATTGAGAAAAATAATACATGATAGCTTATTTTTCTTCCTAAGGGAAAGAAGACCATTGGAGTTAAATGGGTATACAAGACAAAATACAAGCAAAACGGAGCTATGGATCTCTTCAACGCGAGGTTAGTAACCAAGAGTTACAAATAAAAGTCAAGAAATGATTATCTTGACGTTTTTGCTCCTATTTCTAGGCTTGATACTGTCCGTATAATTGTTTCTATTGCTGTCAATAATTCAGAGAAGATATTTCAAATGGATGTGAAATCTATTTGTGGAGTCGATGGTGCGACACCAAAAGTCTGCTACCCAAACAAAGACACATGATTTTATTATATAATGACTTCATTTGATGGGAAACATCCATGAACGAAGTTGTTTTATGAATATATAGTGGGTGTTTAAAAATGATCATTGGAAGTATTTCATCAATGATAAATGTAGTACACTTGAATTGCATAGTGTGGTGAGAGCCGGTGATGGCTTGGGTTGATGCATTGGAATGGATATTGGTTGAGTGTTGTTGCATGTATACATTCATATGCACTTAGGTGGGGAGTAGCACCTGTAGAAAGTATTCTACTGGGCGTTGGATTACCCTATACGGGAAACATTTCAGGTACGGTGCTACTCCCACCCTAAGGTGAAGAAGAGCTGGGTTGTGGCTTTTGAACCGTGTTTTATGTAAAAATTTTGGTTTAATTCTATTTTGGCATGTAAATTCTATGGAATGGGTTGTAATAGACTTGTATGAAACATGTATAATGCAGAAAATATCTTTATACATGTTTGGGATGGATTTGGAAAGGTTTTGATTGGATTGAAAATGAAAAAGCTGATGAAATACGAAATTTTGGGCAAAACCTACCGGTAGTAGGCAATAACTACCAGTAGTTAACAGGTAGTACCTGTTCGGCAGGCAATAACTATCGGTAGCCAACAGGTAGTACCTGTACAACAGACTATAACTACCGGTAGCCAATAGGTAGTACTTGTACAACAGACAATAACTATCGTTAGCTAACAGGTAGTACCTGTCCAGTAGTAGGAAACTACCGGTAGCTTACAGGTGGAACTTCTACTGGTAGGTCTAACAAGCACCTACCGGTAACTCTTCCAAAAATTTGAAAATTTAAGAATGCATTGCCATGCTTTTGAGTTATGTGTTCTTCGGTTCTAATGACATAAATGGATTTTAAAAGAGATACATTGGGGTATATTGAACCTCGATGGGATTAAATAAATAAAAGAAAAACACAGATCCTTGTGTGGGTTGTAATCCCGATTACAGGGATGTGATATACGTGATGTCGGGTTATGCGACAATCACGAGTAATTCCGCGGGTTGACGGGTGGTCAACGGGACCCCCAATTTTAGGGGCGTCACAAGCATTGTGTGATTGGCATTGACAATGATCCTTCAAATGGCGACTATATAAATTTTGCTTTATATGCAAATCGTGATCTTGTTTCTTTTAATGATGTCCGGCTTGATACTGTTCGTTTAACTATTTCTATTGTTGTCAATAATTCATAGAAGATATTTCAAATGGATGTGAAATCTATTTGTGGAGTCGATGGTGCGACACCAAAAGTCTGCTACCCAAACAAAGACACATGATTTTATTATATAATGACTTCATTTGATGGGAAACATCCATGAACGAAGTTGTTTTATGAATATATAGTGGGTGTTTAAAAATGATCATTGGAAGTATTTCATCAATGATAAATGTAGTACACTTGAATTGCATAGTGTGGTGAGAGCCGGTGATGGTTTGGGTTGATGCATTGGAATGGATATTGGTTGAGTGTTGTTGCATGTATACATTCATATGCACTTAGGTGGGGAGTAGCACCTGTAGAAAGTATTCTCCTGGGCGTTGGATTACCCTATACGGGAAACATTTCAGGTACGGTGCTACTCCCACCCTAAGGTGAAGAAGAGCTGGGTTGTGGCTTTTGAACCGAGTTTTATGTAAAAATTTTGGTTTAATTCTATTTTGGCATGTAAATTCTATGGAATGGGTTGTAATAGACTTGTATGAAACATGTATAATGCAGAAAATATCTTTATACATGTTTGGGATGGATTTGGAAAGGTTTTGATTGGATTGAAAATGAAAAAGCTGATGAAATACGAAATTTTGGGCAAAACCTACCGGTAGTAGGCAATAACTACCAGTAGTTAACAGGTAGTACCTGTTCGGCAGGCAATAACTATCGGTAGCCAACAGGTAGTACCTGTACAACAGACTATAACTATCGGTAGCCAATAGGTAGTACTTGTACAACAGACAATAACTATCGTTAGCTAACAGGTAGTACCTGTCCAGTAGTAGGAAACTACCGGTAGCTTACAGGTGGAACTTCTACTGGTAGGTCTAACAAACACCTACCGGTAACTCTTCCAAAAATTTGAAAATTTAAGAATGCATTGCCATGCTTTTGAGTTATGTGTTCTTCGGTTCTAATGACATAAATGGATTTTAAAAGAGATACATTGGGGTATATTGAACCTCGATGGGATTAAATAAATAAAAGAAAAACACAGATCCTTGTGTGGGTTGTAATCCCGATTACAGGGATGTGATATACGTGATGTCGGGTTATGCGACAATCACGAGTAATTCCGCGGGTTGACGGGTGGTCAACGGGACCCCCAATTTTAGGGGCGTCACAAGCATTGTGTGATTGGCATTGACAATGATCCTTCAAATGGCGACTATATAAATTTTGCTTTATATGCAAATCGTGATCTTGTTTCTTTTAATGATGTCCGCCGAGAGAAACATTGGATGAAGAAATTCTTGCTATTGAGAAAAATAATACATGAGAGCTTATTTTTCGTCCTAAGGGAAAGAAGGCCATTGGAGTTATATGGGTATACAAGACAAAGTACAAGCAAAACGAAGATATAGATCTCTTCAACGCGAGGTTAGTAGCCAAGAGTTACAAATGAAAGTCAAGAATTGATTATCCTGAGATTTTTGCTCCTATTGCTAGGCTTGATACTGTTCGTTTAATTATTTCTATTGTTGTCAATAATTCATAGAAGATATTTCAATAGGAGGTGAAATCTATTTTCTTGAATAGAGGCCTTGAAGAGGAAGTTTATTTTACTGAGCNTATTTCTATTGTTGTCAATAATTCATAGAAGATATTTCAAATGGATGTGAAATCTATTTTCTTGAATAGAGGCCTTGAAGAGGAAGTTTATTTTACTGAGCCTGTTGCTTATGTAAATAAAGGCGAGGAAAACAAAGTCTACAGGTTGAAAATGGCTTTGCATAGTTTTAAACAAGCTCTTAGAGCTTGGTACACCCATATTGATTCTTATTTTATGGAGAATGGCTTTTAGAGATGTTCCTATAAACCCACTTTGTATGTCAAAATTATGTCCCCATGAGATATTATTATTGTGTGTCTATATGTGAATGATTTTATTTTCGTAGGAAATAACATGAAGTTAATTGAGAAATTCAAGTTATTGCTCTTTCTACTACTAAAGCAGAGTTTAATGCAGCCAACAGTTGTGCTACTGAGACAATGTGGTTAGGTCTTATAAATGGATTTTTATAGCATCCACCGAAAATTCTTTCAAATATGTTATAATAAGTCAGCTATCGCATTGTCAAAGAATCCAGTTTTTCATGAGAGTACCAAATATATTCATGTCAACTATCACTATATTCGTCACTTGGTTATTGATGCCGAGGTAGAGATTTTATATTGTCGAGTTGAGGATCAGATTACAGATATTTTTAGCAAATCACTCAAATCAGATATGTTTGTGAAGCTGAAGCGGACGATGGGAATGACAGATTTTGAAGAGTTTGGATCAAGGGGGGCTATTGGAGTTTGACCTAATTATTTATTTATTGCTATTATTTTGCTATTATAAATTTATTATTATCAATTGTTAATTAATCCTAGTCTAAATAGGAAATTCATTAATTAGAATGAGTTGTCTTGTTGGAGANCTTATGTAAATAAAGGCGAGGAAAACAAAGTCTACAGGTTGAAAATGGCTTTGCATAGTTTTAAACAAGCTCTTAGAGCTTGGTACACCCATATTGATTCTTATTTTATGGAGAATGGCTTTTAGAGATGTCCCTATAAACCCACTTTGTATGTCAAAATTATGTCCCCATGAGATATTATTATTGTGTGTCTATATGTGAATGATTTTATTTTCGTAGGAAATAACATGAAGTTAATTGAGAAATTCAAGTTATTGCTCTTTCTACTACTAAAGCAGAGTTTAATGCAGCCAACAGTTGTGCTACTGAGACAGTGTGGTTAGGTCTTATAAATGGATTTTTATAGCATCCACAGAAAATTCTTTCAAATATTTTATGTTATAATAAGTCAGCTATCGCATTGTCAAAGAATCCAGTTTTTCATGAGAGTACCAAATATATTCATGTCAACTATCACTATATTCGTCACTTGGTTATTGATGCCGAGGTAGAGATTTTATATTGTCGAGTTGAGGATCAGATTACAGATATTTTTAGCAAATCACTCAAATCAGATATGTTTGTGAAGCTGAAGCGGACGATGGGAATGACAGATTTTGAAGAGTTTGGATCAAGGGGGGCTATTGGAGTTTGACCTAATTATTTATTTATTGCTATTATTTTGCTATTATAAATTTATTATTATCAATTGTTAATTAATCCTAGTCTAAATAGGAAATTCATTAATTAGAATGAGTTGTCTTGTTGGAGAAGACTACTTGGGTTTCTTAAATCTGGCATTAGGGTTAATAAATATCAACAAGAATAGGTTTCCTTTGAAAGCTGAAGACTTGATTGAATAGAATTTTCTCTTTGGTTTTTCTGTAAGTTTTTGGTCGTGTACTTCTGTCTTCTTCACTTGTTCTCTTTATTTTCGTTTTGGTCTTTGATTGATTATTGAGTGTGAGATTATTTCGAGTGCTAGATATTTTTGAGATCTTACATTAACTGTCCGATATATCGAAGGGAAGCCACTTTCTATTTTTATATGATTCTTGAGTGAAAATATGTTTAATACGATTTGAATCTTTAAGTCTATGTATGATCGTAAACAATGATTGAAATGTATATCAATATAACTTTGAACATTTAATGTCGACCTTAAGTTTAAACTATTGATTTTCAATCGCTATTTTCTCTCTTAATGTGGAAAACAATAATCTCCACACAAGTCTTTGACTCTATGGCTGGCATGTGTGTCAATACAACTTTGAAGTTTCAATGTCAACCTCAAAATTTAAACTGTATTCATTTCCAATGGCTATTTTTTCTAAATTTGGAAAGAAAAAAAAACCGTAATTGTCTTAATAAAGCATCAAACTCTCGCCATAAATTCCAGCATTTGTGTCCCCAGGTAACTTGGCATCAACATAACAGGTTAACCAATTTGCTTGTTTGTTCTATAAGCATCCTTTTGGTAAGCTTGTTTGTCAATGGCTGCATCCACAAAATTGATAGCCCTTGGCCTGGGAGCACTCATTATGTGTTCACTCATGGTTGCTTTTACGGATGCAAAGGTGATTGGCTCTGGTGCTATTAATCACGATCACTTTCCATGCGACCAACACGGTCAGAACGGATGTTTAGGTCCACCAGCAAACGGGTATGAGAGAGGCTGCACCGACATAGAAAAATGCCAACGCAGTCCAAGGGCTGGTGATCCATAGATTATGCAGTGGAAGGTCCAGCAGTAGCTCCCCCCGAATAATCCATAGATAATGAAAGCTAAAAACGATTCATCATTCGTTGGGACAATATTTTGTTGAGTCAAGTTGAGTTCACATGTACCCACTTGCATATTAATTCATGTATAACTTGTGTATGCACAAACATACACATTTATGAGGAATGTACTGGTTTTACAATACAAATGATGGTGTTTTATAAGTGGTAAGGAGTTACAATCCAAAATTATGGTATTTGTCCAGATTTTTATATTGCAATCTCAATCAAACAACGAGGTAGAAATTAAATGTACTTCATTTCGAGAAAATTGAGAAGGAAATTTCTAATAAAAAATACTTATAATTGGGTATTAAGCAAATTAATAGGTTAATATGACAAATACAAACAAAAAATTTGTCAAAAAAGGAAGCGAATTTTTACTATTAGATTACAATGTTATCTTTTTAATCTATTAATTGAGGGTGTAATATGAGAATTCTAGTTTTTATGGTACAAATTGAGGGGAAGAATTTTTTGGAGTGTAAAGTGTCATTCACCCTTCTTGTAATTCACTTCTAACTTTTGTGTTGGACTATCAATTCTTATTTTTTGACACTCAATAAGAAGTTTTTAAGGAGTCACTTAAAACTTTTGTGTTGAAATTCGTTTTGTAACCGTATTTCATTCAATTTTTTTTGGTAGAAGAGGCTCTAGAAAGAGAATTTATACAACTTCAGAAGATATATTGTGTCAAACTACTTGATTGAAGGACAATAATATTTAGATACTTTGTCTCAGGTCTTGTGTACAATAGTTCATGGGGATGCACTCCAAAGAGAGAATAAGAAAAGGTAATTCTAAGAAGTCGATGATTAAGTTTATTGGTCTAATTGAAAATTGTTTTTTCAAATTGCAATGGTGGTATATCAAAAGAGCAGCCTAATGTACAAAATTTTTGTCGTTGTGAGATCTAGAGAGGGTCACGTGTATACAACTGTACCATTGATTAACAGTAGGTCAATTTTGTTTATAAAAAACATATTGATTATAGTAAGATAATATTAGAAGTTGACAAAATAGATCAAATTTAACAACAACAAATGAAAGAAACTATTAAATGTTGAAGCTTATCTATTACATGAGTCCTTTTCTAAGGCCCGACTTTATGCGTCGCTTTGATTGATTCCCCCTCGCCATTCGAACATTTTGCGGCCAAATAATATACATGACGAAATAAAAAATTCAACAATATTTTGTGACGAACACAAATTGACACTAAATTTTATTTTTTAAAAAAATTTGCAATTGAAAAAATTTTTTGATGACAAACAATTTTTTCGCCGATAAAATTAGCATTTGGCGCCAACATCCACACCAAAAATTTTTGGGGCGAACATTTTTGCTAATCTTTTTTTGACAACAACAATTAGGGCCGAAGTTGTCGCTTGTGTTGTATATGTTTTGAACACATTCTCTACAAGAAATTTTAAGGGAAAAACACTATAAAATTTGGAGTGGTCAAAAGTCTAGTATTCAACAATTAAGAGTGTTTAGTTATATTGCATTCCCTCATATTGCTGATCCACTGAGGGAAAAGTTTGAGGACAAAGCCGAAAAGTGTATTTTTATTGAATACAGTTCAGTCATAAAGGGATACAAACTTTGTAATCCCGTCACAGGAAAAATGATTATTTGCAAGGATATAGAGTTTGAGATTGATCCCAATAGGAAGACAAGCTAGCCACAATTGTTCTTTTTTCTGTTGATGATCAGAGTATGTAGCCTAGCAGTGATCTAGTTCAACAGTCTCCAGCAGTTCAATCCCCGTATCCAGAGTCATCCAGACGTT
>CAUOFW020001737.1:245517-308250 GCA_963454935.2 Ilex paraguariensis | reverse complement strand
TGTTCTTTGGTTCCAATGACATAAATGGATCTTAAAAGAGATACATTGGGGTATATTGAACCTTGATGGGATTAAATAAATAAAAGAAAAACACGGATCCTCGTGTGGGTTGTAATCCCGGTTATAGGGATGTAATATACATGATGTCAGGGTTATGCGACAATCACGAGTAATTCCGCAGGTTGACAGGTGGTCAACGGGACCCCCGATTTTAGGGGCGTCACAAGCATTGTGTGATTGGCATTGACAATGACCCTTCAAATGGCGACTAGATAAATTTTACTTTATATGCAAATCGTGATCTTGTTTCTTTTAGTGATGTCTGCCGAGAGAAACATTGGATGAAGAAATTCTTGCTATTGAGAAAAATAATACAAGAGAGCTTATTTTTCTTCCTAAGGGAAAGAAGGCCATTGGAGTTAAATGGGTATACAAGACAAAGTACAAGCAAAACGGAGATATGGATCTCTTCAATGCGAGGTTAGTAGCCAAGAGTTACAAATGAAAGTCAAGAATTGATTATCCTGAGATTTTTGCTCCTATTGGTAGGCTTGATACTGTTCGTTTAATTTNTTCGATCATTGTGTGATTGGCATTGACAATGATCCTTTAGATGGAGAGTAGATAAATTTTGCTTTATATGCAGATCGTGATCTTGTTTCCTTTAGTGATGTTTGCCCAGAGAAAAATTTTGGATGAAGAAATTCTTGCAAATGAGAAAAATAATACATGATAGCTTATTTTTCTTCCTAAGGAAAAGAAGGCCATTGGAGTTAAATGGGTATACAAGACAAAGTACAAGCAAAACGGGGCTATGGATCTCTTCAACGCGAGGTTAGTAACCAAGAGTTACAAATAAAAGTCAAGAAATGATTATCCTGACGTTTTTGCTCCTATTGCTAGGCTTGATACTGTTCGTATAATTGTTTCAATTTGCTGTCAATAATTCATAGAAGATATTTCAAAANTGAAAGTCAATAATTGATTATCTTGAGATTTTTGCTCCTATTGCTAGGCTTGATACTGTCCGTATAATTATTTCTATTGCTGTCAATAATTCAGAGAAGATATTTCAAATGGATGTGAAATCTATTTGTGGAGTCGATGGTGCGACACCAAAAGTCTGCTACCCAAACAAAGACACATGATTTTATTATATAATGACTTCATTTGATGGGAAACATTGTGTGATTGGCATTGACAATGATCCTTAGCNATTCTACTGGGCGTTGGCTTACCCTATACGGAAAATATTTCAGGTACGAGGCTACTCCCCACCTAAGGTGAAGAAGAGAAGGGTTGTGGCTCTTGAACCGAGTTTTATGTAAAAATTTTGGTTTAATTCCATTTTGGCATGTAAATTCTATGGAATGGGTTGTAATAGACTTGTATGAAGCATGTATAATGCAGAAAATATCTTTATACATGTTTGGGATGGATTTGAATAGGGTTTGANTTTAATGCAGCCAGCAGTTGTGCTACTGAGACAGTGTGGTTAGGTCTTATAATTGAAGTTTTATAGCATCCACCNTTATGTAAAAATTTTGGTTTAATTCCATTTTGGCATGTAAATTCTATGGAATGGGTTGTAATAGACTTGTATGAAGCATGTATAATGCAGAAAATATCTTTATACATGTTTGGGATGGATTTGAATAGGGTTTGATTGGATTGGAAATGAAAAAGTTGATGAAATATGAAATTTTGGGCAAAACCTACCGGTAGCAGGTAATAACGACCGGTAGTTAACAGGTAGTACGTGTTCGGTNGACTTGTATGAAGCATGTATAATGCAGAAAATATCTTTATACATGTTTGGGATGGATTTGAATAGGGTTTGATTGGATTGGAAATGAAAAAGTTGATGAAATATGAAATTTTGGGCAAAACCTACCGATAGCAGGTAATAATGACCGGTAGTTAACAGGTAGTACGTGTTCGGCNTAGGAAATAACATGAAGTTAATTGAGAAATTCAAGTTATTGCTCTTTCTACTACTAAAGCAGAGTTTAATGCAGCCAGCAGTTGTGCTACTGAGACAGTGTGGTTAGGTCTTATAATTGAATTTTTATAGCATCCACCGAAAATTCTTTCAAATATTTTATGTTATAATAAGTCAGCTACNGTAGGCAATAACTACCGGTAGCCAACAGATAGTACTTGTAAAGCTGGGAATAACTACCGGTAGCTAGCAGGTAGTATCTGTTCAGTAGGAGGAAACTACTGGTAGCTTACAGAAAGAACTTCTACCGGTAGGTCTAACAAACACCTACCGGTAGCTCTTCCAAAAATCTGAAAATTTAAGAATGCATTGCCATGCTTTTGAGCTATATGTTCTTTGGTTCCAATGACATAAATGGATCTTAAAAGAGATACATTGGGGTATATTGAACCTTGATGGGATTAAATAAATAAAAGAAAAACACGGATCCTCGTGTGGGTTGTAATCCCGGTTATACGGATGTAATATACATGATGTCAGGGTTATGCGACAATCACGAGTAATTCCGCAGGTTGACAGGTGGTCAACGGGACCCTCGATTTTAGGGGCGTCACAAGCATTGTGTGATTGGCATTGACAATGACCCTTCAAATGGCGACTAGATAAATTTTACTTTATATGCAAATCGTGATCTTGTTTCTTTTAGTGATGTCTGCCGAGAGAAACATTGGATGAAGAAATTCTTGCTATTGAGAAAAATAATACAAGAGAGCTTATTTTTCTTCCTAAGGGAAAGAAGGCCATTGGAGTTAAATGGGTATACAAGACAAAGTACAAGCACAACGGAGATATGGATCTCTTCAATGCGAGGTTAGTAGCCAAGAGTTACAAATGAAAGTCAAGAATTGATTATCCTGAGATTTTTGCTCCTATTGGTAGGCTTGATACTGTTCGTTTAATTTTTTCTATTGTTGTCAATAATTCATAGAAGATATTTCAAATGGATGTGAAATCTATTTTCTTGAATAGAGGCCTTGAAGAGGAAGTTTATTTTACTGAGCCTGTTGCTTATGTAAATAAAGGCGAGGAAAACAAAGTCTACAGGTTGAAAATGGCTTTGCATAGTTTTAAACAAGCTCTTAGAGCTTGGTACACCCATATTGATTCTTATTTTATGGAGAATGGCTTTTAGAGATGTCCCTATAAACCCACTTTGTATGTCAAAATTATGTCCCCATGAGATATTATTATTGTGTGTCTATATGTGAATGATTTTATTTTCGTAGGAAATAACATGAAGTTAATTGAGAAATTCAAGTTATTGCTCTTTCTACTACTAAAGCAGAGTTTAATGCAGCCAGCAGTTGTGCTACTGAGACAGTGTGGTTAGGTCTTATAATTGGATTTTTATAGCATCCACAAAAAATTCTTTCAAATATTTTCTGTTATAATAAGTCAGCTATCGCATTGTCAAAGAATCCAGTTTTTCATGAGAGTACCAAATATATTCATGTCAACTATCACTATATTCGTCACTTGGTTATTGATGCCGAGGTAGAGATTTTATATTGTCGAGTTGAGGATCAGATTACAGATATTTTTAGCAAATCACTCAAATCAGATATGTTTGTGAAGCTGAAGCGGACGATGGGAATGACAGATTTTGAAGAGTTTGGATCAAGGGGGGCTATTGGAGTTTGACCTAATTATTTATTTATTGCTATTATTTTGCTATTATAAATTTATTATTATCAATTGTTAATTAATCCTAGTCTAAATAGGAAATTCATTAATTAGAATGAGTTGTCTTGTTGGAGAAGACTACTTGGGTTTCTTAAATCTGGCATTAGGGTTAATAAATATCAACAAGAATAGGTTTCCTTTGAAAGCTGAAGACTTGATTGAATAGAATTTTCTCTTTGGTTTTTCTGTAAGTTTTTGGTCGTGTACTTCTGTCTTCTTCACTTGTTCTCTTTATTTTCGTTTTGGTCTTTGATTGATTATTGAGTGTGAGATTATTTCGAGTGCTAGATATTTTTGAGATCTTACATTAACTGTCCGATATATCGAAGGGAAGCCACTTTCTAATTTTATATGATTCTTGAGTGAAAATATGTTTAATACGATTTGAATCTTTAAGTCTATGTATGATCGTAAACAATGATTGAAATGTATATCAATATAACTTTGAACATTTAATGTCGACCTTAAGTTTAAACTATTGATTTTCAATCGCTATTTTCTCTCTTAATGTGGAAAACAATAATCTCCACACAAGTCTTTGACTCTATGGCTGGCATGTGTGTCAATACAACTTTGAAGTTTCAATGTCAACCTCAAAATTTAAACTGTATTCATTTCCAATGGCTATTTTTTCTAAATTTGGAAAGAAAAAAAAACCGTAATTGTCTTAATAAAGCATCAAACTCTCGCCATAAATTGCAGCATTTGTGTCCCCAGGTAACTTGGCATCAACATAACAGGTTAACCAATTTGCTTGTTTGTTCTATAAGCATCCTTTTGGTAAGCTTGTTTGTCAATGGCTGCATCCACAAAATTGATAGCCCTTGGCCTGGGAGCACTCATTATGTGTTCACTCATGGTTGCTTTTACGGATGCAAAGGTGATTGGCTCTGGTGCTATTAATCACGATCACTTTCCATGCGACCAACACGGTCAGAACGGATGTTTAGGTCCACCAGCAAACGGGTATGAGAGAGGCTGCACCGACATAGAAAAATGCCAACGCAGTCCAAGGGCTGGTGATCCATAGATTATGCAGTGGAAGGTCCAGCAGTAGCTCCCCCCGAATAATCCATAGATAATGAAAGCTAAAAACGATTCATCATTCGTTGGGACAATATTTTGTTGAGTCAAGTTGAGTTCACATGTACCCACTTGCATATTAATTCATGTATAACTTGTGTATGCACAAACATACACATTTATGAGGAATGTACTGGTTTTACAATACAAATGATGGTGTTTTATAAGTGGTAAGGAGTTACAATCCAAAATTATGGTATTTGTCCAGATTTTTATATTGCAATCTCAATCAAACAACGAGGTAGAAATTAAATGTACTTCATTTCGAGAAAATTGAGAAGGAAATTTCTAATAAAAAATACTTATAATTGGGTATTAAGCAAATTAATAGGTTAATATGACAAATACAAACAAAAAATTTGTCAAAAAAGGAAGCGAATTTTTACTATTAGATTACAATGTTATCTTTTTAATCTATTAATTGAGGGTGTAATATGAGAATTCTAGTTTTTATGGTACAAATTGAGGGGAAGAATTTTTTGGAGTGTAAAGTGTCATTCACCCTTCTTGTAATTCACTTCTAACTTTTGTGTTGGACTATCAATTCTTATTTTTTGACACTCAATAAGAAGTTTTTAAGGAGTCACTTAAAACTTTTGTGTTGAAATTCGTTTTGTAACCGTATTTCATTCAATTTTTTTTGGTAGAAGAGGCTCTAGAAAGAGAATTTATACAACTTCAGAAGATATATTGTGTCAAACTACTTGATTGAAGGACAATAATATTTAGATACTTTGTCTCAGGTCTTGTGTACAATAGTTCATGGGGATGCACTCCAAAGAGAGAATAAGAAAAGGTAATTCTAAGAAGTCGATGATTAAGTTTATTGGTCTAATTGAAAATTATTGTTTCAAATTGCAATGGTGGTATATCAAAAGAGCAGCCTAATGCACAAAATTTTTGTCGTTGTGAGATCTAGAGAGGGTCACGTGTATACAACTGTACCATTGATTAANGTAGGTCTAACAAACACCTACCGGTAGCTCTTCCAAAAATCTGAAAATTTAAGAATGCGTTGCTATGCTTTTGAGCTATATGTTCTTTGGTTCCAATGACATAAATGGATCTTAAAAGAGATACATTGGGGTATATTGAACCTTGATGGGATTAAATAAATAAAAGAAAAACACGGATCCTCGTGTGGGTTGTAATCCCGGTTATAGGGATGTAATATACATGATGTCAGGGTTATGCGACAATCACGAGTAATTCCGCAGGTTGACAGGTGGTCAACGGGACCCCNGAACATTTTGCGGCCAAATAATATACATGACGAAATAAAAAATTCAACAATATTTTGTGACGAACACAAATTGAC
The DNA here is from genome assembly GCA_963454935.2 of Ilex paraguariensis. Taxonomy (NCBI): domain Eukaryota; kingdom Viridiplantae; phylum Streptophyta; class Magnoliopsida; order Aquifoliales; family Aquifoliaceae; genus Ilex; species Ilex paraguariensis. The sequence goes on along the minus strand of CAUOFW020001737.1, from coordinate 302,164 downwards.
ACTAAATTTTATTTTTTAAAAAAATTTGCAATTGAAAAAATTTTTTGATGACAAACAATTTTTTCGCCGATAAAATTAGCATTTGGCGTCAACATCCACACCAAAAATTTTTGGGGCGAACATTTTTGCTAATCTTTTTTTGACAACAACAATTAGGGCAGAAGTTGTCGCTTGTGTTGTATATGTTTTGAACACATTCTCTTNCGCCGATAAAATTAGCATTTGGCGTCAACATCCACACCAAAAATTTTTGGGGCGAACATTTTTGCTAATCTTTTTTTGACAACAACAATTAGGGCAAAAGTTGTCGCTTGTGTTGTATATGTTTTGAACACATTCTCTACAAGAAATTTTAAGGGAAAAACACTCTATAAAATTTGGAGTGGTCAAAAGTCTAGTATTCAACATTTAAGAGTGTTTAGTTATATTGCATTCCCTCATATTGCTGATCCACTGAGGGAAAAGTTTGAGGACAAAGCCGAAAAGTGTATTTTTATTGAATACAGTTCAGTCATAAAGGGATACAAACTTTGTAATCCCGTCATAGGAAAAATTATTATTTGCAAGGATATGGAGTTTGAGATTGATCCCAAAAGGAAGACAAGCTAGCCACAGTTGTTCTTTTATATGTTGATGATCAGAGTATGTAGCGTAGTAGTGATCCAATTCAACAGTCTCTCGCAATTTAATCTTCGTAGCCAGAGTCATCCAGACGTTCATAGCGTAAACGACACTTGCTAGTTGGATTGGAGCATTGTGAAATTCGGGAAAATTTGAACTTTTTCCGACAAAGAGCAAAATAGTAATTTATCACTATTCTTTGGGATTACAATGTATCATTCTATAGAGCTCGGACGACACAACGGACCTCACTGTTGGATTCCTATCACGAAATTGAGCACGTCAATTTTCGTCGAATTTTGAGATAGTCGAATTTTACATGTTTTTCGAGACAATTGGATGACGAATGAACTTTTAACCGTCTCCAAAAATAAAAATTATAAAATTTCCTTATAATTGAATAAAAGTTCAAATAAAAATTATTTGAATTGAAAATGGAATTTAATTAGGTCATTTCGGATTAAAAACGGACCCAAAAGTGATAAACGAGCGGGGCAATGTGGACCGCGCAATTAAAATGTATAATTAGAGCCAAATATGTGAAAAATCAGATATGCTCACCCTAGTTCAGCACACCACACGTTGGAGAAGAGAGAGAAAAGAGAAAATAGAAATTTCAAGCTTTCTCCTTCGATCCAAGAAGCTCCGTTGGTCGGAATTGCTTCAACCAAGAATTAAAGTTGGTCTACGTGGCGAGGGCTACGCATACGTACCAAGAACGAGGGATTTCACAGAAAATCTAGAAGGGGAGATTTGGGAAATCAAAGGTTTTGGGGCTAAGGAGGTGCCTAGAAGCTTTCTATCTTCATCTCACGCTCCAAGAGGTAGGACTTCTCCTACTTTAGTTCACTTTCTTACCTAGGGTGTATTTGGAATAGGGTAAGGGTATGAAATAACCTAGGTTATTGACCATAGTTGTGAAAATAAGGAAATTGGTATGAAATTTGGCCTAGACCAATTCCTAATTATGTTGGCATTGGAAATTACTTGTGTGATTTCCTTGGAATTTGATATTTTGGGCATGCTATATGTCATATATTATGCTTTGTGAATGAAGTGGAAACTCTTGTGTGATAACATGAATTGTTGCCTTAAAGGTGTTTCCCAAAATGCCTATGTGTGAATTAAGTTGTTATGACATAGTGATGTATAACATGCTTAGAAAATGTGTTGAAAAAAAATGTTAATATGTGCTCATTGAGATATTGATATTATATTTATTTATGGAATTTATATGCTTATAATATAAATTGTCATGACACATGTTGAGATGTGTGATTTAATTTGTCCATATGATATCCATTACATATGAGACATGATATGTGTTTAATTTGGCTCACGACATTCATTATATTACATATGCATNGTGAATTAAGTTGTTATGACATAGTGATGTATAACATGCTTAGAAAATGTGTTGAAAAAAAATGTTAATATGTGCTCATTGAGATATTGATATTATATTTATTTATGGAATTTATATGTTTATAATATAAATTGTCATGACACATGTTGAGATGTGTGATTTAATTTGTCCATATGATATCCATTACATATGGGACATGATATGTGTTTAATTTGGCTCACGGCATTCATTATATTACATATGCACGGGAACACATTGCATTTCATGGGTATGAGTGCATGGTTGATATCAACCACCAAGTCAGTGGGTGATAAGTGGGCTCGGTACTGTTGGACCAAGGTCCGACAGAGTCTCACGGTTTCATGACATGAAAAACTTGTGTCGGGTATAGCAAGAAGGTTAGACACGTCCTCGGGTGCAAGGCCCGGCTATTGGTTTTATACACTTCCTACGGTGCAAGTCCGAAAAAGTGTATTGGTTTGTGGAGCCGGTGGTGCGACACCAAAAGTCCGCTACCCAAACAAATACACATGATTTTATTATACAATGACTTCATTTGATGGGAAACATCCACGAACGAAGTTGTTTTATAAATATATAGTGGGTGTTTTAAAAATGATCATTGGATGTATTTCATTAATGATAAATGTAGTACACTTGCATTGCATAGTGTGGTGAGAGCCGGTGAAGGCTTGGGTTGATGTGCGTGAGTGAGTCTCATCTCATTTCATGGCATGACATGATAGATTCCAACATAAATTGAATATTCTTGCATTGGAATGGATATTAGTTGAGTGTTGTTGCATGTATACATTCATATACACTTAGATGGGGAGTAGCCCCTGTAGGAAATATTCTACTGGGCGTTGGCTTACCCTATACGGAAAATATTTCAGGTACGAGGCTACTCCCCACCTAAGGTGAAGAAGAGAAGGGTTGTGGCTCTTGAACCGAGTTTTATGTAAAAATTTTGGTTTAATTCCATTTTGGCATGTAAATTCTATGGAATGGGTTGTAATAGACTTGTATGAAGCATGTATAATGCAGAAAATATCTTTATACATGTTTGGGATGGATTTGAAAAGGTTTTGATTGGATTGTAAATGAAAAAGTTGATGAAATATGAAATTTTGGGCAAAACCTATCGGTAGCAGGTAATAACGACCGGTAGTTAACAGGTAGTACGTGTTCAGCAGGCAATAACTACCGGTAGCCAACAGATAGTACTTGTACAGCAGGGAATAACTACCGGTAGCTAGCAAGTAGTACCTGTTCAATAGGAGGAAACTACTGGAAGCTTACAANGCAAAACCTATCGGTAGCAGGTAATAACGACCGGTAGTTAACAGGTAGTACGTGTTCGGCAGGCAATAACTACCGGTAGCCAACAGATAGTACTTGTACAGCAGGGAATAACTACCGGTAGCTAGCAGGTAGTACCTGTCCAATAGGAGGAAACTACTGGAAGCTTACAGNAGCAGGCAATAACTACCGGTAGCCAACAGATAGTACTTGTACAGCAGGGAATAACTACCGGTAGCTAGCAAGTAGTACCTGTTCAATAGGAGGAAACTACTGGAAGCTTACAAGAAGAACTTCTACCGGTAGGTCTAACAAACACCTACCGGTAGCTCTTCCAAAAATCTGAAAATTTAAGAATGCGTTGCTATGCTTTTGAGCTATATGTTCTTTGGTTCCAATGACATAAATGGATCTTAAAAGAGATACATTGGGGTATATTGAACCTCGATGGGATTAAATAAATAAAAGAAAAACACGGATCCTCGTGTGGGTTGTAATCCCGGTTACAGGGATGTGATATACGTGATGTCGGGTTATGGGGCAATCACGAGTAACTTCGCGGGTTGACGAGTGGTCAACGGGACCCCCAATTTTAGGGGAGTCAGAAGCATTGTGTGATTGGCATTGACAATGATCCTTCAAATGGCANAAGAAAAACACGGATCCTCGTGTGGGTTGTAATCCCGGTTACAGGGATGTGATATACGTGATGTCGGGTTATGGGGCAATCACGAGTAACTTCGCGGGTTGACGGGTGATCAACGGGACCCCCGATTTTAGGGGAGTCAGAAGCATTGTGTGATTGGCATTGACAATGATCCTTCAAATGGCGACTAGATAAATTTTGCTTTATATGCAAATTGTGATCTTGTTTCTTTTAGTGATGTCTGCCGAGAGAAACATTGGATGAAGAAATTCTTGCTATTGAGAAATATAATACATGAGAGCTTATTTTCTTCCTAAGGGAAAGAAGGCCATTGGAGTTAAATGGGTATACAAGACAAAGTACAAGCAAAACGAAGATATGGATCTGCTCAATGCGAGGTTAGTAGCCAAGAGTTACAAATGAAAGTCAAGAATTGATTATCTTGAGATTTTTGCTCCTATTGCTAGGCTTGATACTGTCCGTATAATTANAGAGAAACATTGGATGAAGAAATTCTTGCTATTGAGAAATATAATACATGAGAGCTTATTTTCTTCCTAAGGGAAAGAAGGCCATTGGAGTTAAATGGGTATACAAGACAAAGTACAAGCAAAACGAAGATATGGATCTGCTCAATGCGAGGTTAGTAGCCAAGAGTTACAAATGAAAGTCAAGNGGCATTGACAATGATCCTTCAAATGGCGACTAGATAAATTTTGCTTTATATGCAAATTGTGATCTTGTTTCTTTTAGTGATGTCTGCCGAGAGAAACATTGGATGAAGAAATTCTTGCTATTGAGAAATATAATACATGAGAGCTTATTTTCTTCCTAAGGAAAAGAAGGCCATTGGAGTTAAATGGGTATACAAGACAAAGTACAAGCAAAACGGAGATATGGATCTGTTCAATGCGAGGTTAGTAGCCAAGAGTTACAAATGAAAGTCAAGAATTGATTATCCTGAGATTTTTGCTCCTATTGGTAGGCTTGATACTGTTCGTTTAACTATTTCTATTGTTGTCAATAATTCATAGAAGATATTTCAAATGGATGTGAAATCTATTTTCTTGAATAGAGGCCTTGAAGAGGAAGTTTATTTTACTGAGCCTGTTGCTTATGTAAATAAAGGCGAGGAAAACAAAGTCTACAGGTTGAAAATGGCTTTGCATAGTTTTAAACAAGCTCTTAGAGCTTGGTACACCCATATTGATTCTTATTTTATGGAGAATGGCTTTTAGAGATGTCCCTATAAACCCACTTTGTATGTCAAAATTATGTCCCCATGAGATATTATTATTGTGTGTCTATATGTGAATGATTTTATTTTCGTAGGAAATAACATGAAGTTAATTGAGAAATTCAAGTTATTGCTCTTTCTACTACTAAAGCAGAGTTTAATGCAGCCAGCAGTTGTGCTACTGAGACAGTGTGGTTAGGTCTTATAATTGGATTGTTATAGCATCCACAAAAAATTCTTTCAAATATTTTCTGTTATAATAAGTCAGCTATCGCATTGTCAAAGAATCCAGTTTTTCATGAGAGTACCAAATATATTCATGTCAACTATCACTATATTCATCACTTGGTTATTGATGCCGAGGTTGAGATTTTATATTGTCCAGTTGAGGATCAGATTACAGATATTTTTAGCAAATCACTCAAATCAAATATGTTTGTGAAGCTGAAGCGGACGATGGGAATGACAGATTTTGAAGAGTTTGGATCAAGGGGGGCTATTGGAGTTTGACCTAATTATTTATTTATTGCTATTATTTTGCTATTATAAATTTATTATTATCAATTGTNTGTTATAATAAGTCAGCTATCGCATTGTCAAAGAATCCAGTTTTTCATGAGAGTACCAAATATATTCATGTCAACTATCACTATATTCATCACTTGGTTATTGATGCCGAGATTGAGATTTTATATTGTCCAGTTGAGGATCAGATTTCAGATATTTTTAGCAAATCACTCAAATCAGATATGTTTGTGAAGCTGAAGCGGACGATGGGAATGACAGATTTTGAAGAGTTTGGATCAAGGGGGGCTATTGGAGTTTGACCTAATTATTTATTTATTGCTATTATTTTGCTATTATAAATTTATTATTATCAATTGTTAATTAATCCTAGTCTAAATAGGAAATTCATTAATTAGAATGAGTTGTCTTGTTGGAGAAGACTACTTGGGTTTCTTAAATCTGGCAGTTGGGTTAATAAATATAAAAAAGAATAGGTNTACAGATATTTTTAGCAAATCACTCAAATCAGATATGTTTGTGAAGCTGAAGCGGACGATGGGAATGACAGAGTTTGAAGAGTTTGGATCAAGGGGGGCTATTGGAGTTTGACCTAATTATTTATTTATTGCTATTATTTTGCTATTATAAATTTATTATTATCCATTGTTAATTAATCCTAGTCTAAATAGGAAATTCATTAATTAGAATGAGTTGTCTTGTTGGCGAAGACTACTTGGGTTTCTTAAATCTGGCAGTTGGGTTAATAAATATAAAAAAGAATAGGCTTTCTTTGTAAGCTGAACACTTGATTGAATAGAATTTTCTCTTTGGCTTTGCTGTAAGTTTTTGGTCGTCTGCTTCCTTCGTCTTCCCTTGTTCTCTTTATTTTCGTTCTGGTCTTTGATTAATTATTGCGTGTGAGATTATTTCGAGTGCTAGATATTTTTGAGATCTTACATTAACTGTCCGATATATCGAAGGGAAGCCACTTTCTAATTTTATATGATTCTTGAGTGAAAATATGTTTAATACGATTTGAATCTTTAAGTCTATGTATGATCGTAAACAATGATTGAAATGTATATCAATATAACTTTGAACATTTAATGTCGACCTTAAGTTGAAACTATTGATTTTCAATCACTATTTTCTCTCTTAATGTGGAAAACAATAATCTCCACCCAAGTCTTTGACTCTATGGCTGGCATGTGTGTCAATACAACTTTGAAGTTTCAATGTCAACCTCAAAATTTAAACTGTATTCATTTCCAATGGCTATTTTTTCTAAATTTGGAATGAAAAAAAACCGTAATTGTCTTAATATAGCATCAAACTCTCCCTATAAATTCCAGCTTTTGTGTCCACAGGTAACTTGGCATCAACATAACAAGTTAACCATTTTGCTTGTTTGTTCTATAAGCAACCTTTTGGTAAGNATGCAATCCAGTGCAACTATTAGAAGCACAATTTTATAGTTTATTTTTTTAACCACACATACTGAAACAAAACTAATGAGTTAATGAACAAAAATGTTTGTTATATATCCGATTTAAAACCGTATTTCATTCTATTTTTATTGGTAGAAAGAGCTNAGCATGTTTGTCAATGGCTGCATCCACAAAATTGATAGCCCTTGGCCTGGAAGCACTCATTATGTGTTCACTCATGGTTGCTTTTATGGATGCTAAGGTGATTGGCTCTGGTGCTGTTAATCACAATAACTTTCANTCCAGTGCAACTATTAGAAGCACAATTTTATAGTTTATTTTTTTAACCACACATACTTAAACAAAACTAATGAGTTAATGAACAAAAATGTTTGTTATATATCCGATTTAAAACCGTATTTCATTCTATTTTTATTGATAGAAAGAGCCNAGCATGTTTGTCAATGGCTGCATCCACAAAATTGATAGCCCTTGGCCTGGAAGCACTTATGATGTGTTCACTCATGGCTGCTTTTATGGATGCTAAGGTGATTGGCTCTGGTGCTGTTAATCACAATAACTTTCCATGCGACCAACACAATCGGAATGGATGTTTAGGTCCACCAGCAAACGGGTATGAGAGAGGNATATATATATTCAACATCATCCAATACCCATTTTGTTTTTATTCAACGATCAGGGGTGTTCGGTACACGCACCTCGATTAATCTCCTCTCTGGTCTAGTCAAAGGTAGGTCATCTACGTTGGGAGGATATTCATGAGGGACAAATCATAGCCTCAAGGAGTTGCCAAGATTCGAACTAATGATGTCTTGATAATTATTGTTTTACAGTTTTATTCATTTTGTCTATATATTATCAGACTCAAAGTAATTGCTCTTAAAATGTCCTAATTGAGTGGAAGTTATTCACTTCTTAATTTCATTTTTCTAACCTGTGTCATTTTAAACTCATTATTCCAAAGTATAAACAACAAACTTAACACAGTTTGGTTTAACGTATAATTTTATCCCCATGTATGACACACATATCAATATACATAGGTGGAGGTATAATCTCAACCCCACAATTTAAAACTATTCCTTTACAATGTGTAATTTCTCTTTCACTGGAAAACAACTTTCCTTATAATTCTAGGACTTTTGCCATGTTCCTGGCATCCTTACATTAACAATACAAGTTCACCTGTTGTATAAGCAACCTTTTTAAGTTTGCATAGCAATGGTTGCATCCATAAAATTGATTGCCCTTGCCTTTGGACCACTCCTTTTGTGCTCACTCATGAATGTAGCTATAGCTGGAAGGTCCTCTTCGTCACAATAACTACCCATGCAACCAGCATGGCTAGAACGGATGTCTAGGTCCACCAGTGAACCAGTACACAAGAGGATGCGGCGAGACAGAAAAATGTAGACGCGATACTGGAGAAGACGGAAAAGGACCAATCATGGGGAACTAAAACCAACCGATCATGGGGAACTAATGCAATCCAGTGCAACTATTAGAAGCACAATTTTATAGTTTATTTTTTTAACCACACATACTGAAACAAAACTAATGAGTTAATGAACAAAAATGTTTGTTATATATCCGATTTAAAACCGTATTTCATTCTATTTTTATTGGTAGAAAGAGCTCTAGTAAAAGAATTTATACAACTTCAGAGGATATATTGTGTCTAACTACTTGATGGAATGGCAATAATATTTAGATACTTTGTATCAGGTCCTATGTACAATAGTTCATGGGGATGCACCCCAAAGAGCGAACAAGAGAAGGTAATTCTAAGAAGTCGATGATTAATTGTATCGGTCTAATTGAAAATCGTTTTTCCAAATTAAAATGGTGGTATATCAAAAGGGCAGCCTAGTATACAAAATGCTTGTCGTTGTGAGATGTAGAGAGGGTCACGTGTTTACAACTTTACCAATGATCACAAACAGGTCAATTTTGTTTATAAAAAAACAAATTGATTATAGTAAGATTATATTAGAAGTTGACAAAGTAGATCAAATTTAACAACAACAAATGAAAGAGAATATTAAATGTTGCAGCTTATCCATTACATGAGTCCTTCCCTAAGCCCCGACTTTATACGTCACTTTGATTGATTCCACCTCCCCATTTAAACATTTTGCGACCAAATAATAAATGTTGCCAAATAAAAAAATTCAACACTATTTTGTGATGAACACAAATTGACACTAAATTTTATTTTCTTTAAAAATTTGCAATTGAAAAACTTTTTTGGTGACAAACAATTTTGTCGCCGATAAAATTAGCATTTGGCACCAACATCCGCACCAAAACTTTTTTGGGCAAATGTTTTTGCGAAGTGTTTTTGATGACAACTAAACATTTGTCGCCGAAGACATCATAATTTTTTTTTCCTAGGAGAACCATTTGAAATTGTCACAAAAAATCACTTTCGGCAACTAATTTTACTGTTCATTGCCAAACTTATTGCTAAAAACCAATTTTCTTATACTGTTGGATTCAGGTTGCAGTAGTCACATGTGTGGTCACAGGGAGATTTTCATTGAATTGGATGGGTTTGTTCAATCAAATATTAAATTCGGGAATGCTTCAACCATTTCAATAGAGGAAAAATGTAAGATTTTTATCAAGTTGAAAGATGGATCCATGAATACTATTTCGGATGTTTGTCATGTTCAAAGTCTAAGTCACAATTTATTGAGTATGAGGTAGTTATCAAAAAATGGGTATGATAAGAGGATTTTTAATGGTGTTTGCACTATCAGTGATAGCTACATAGAACTAATAGCAAAGGTTAATATGACACCTAATCGTTTATTCTCTTTACAAATTACTTACTTTGCTTTAGTAGAGATAATTGGTTATGACATATGCAGTTTGGGCATTTAAATTTTCACTGTTTAAAATTTTTGCCCAGAAAAAATTGGTTTTTCATTTGTCTACAATCTATATTCCTAGTCAAGTTTTTGAGACTTGTATTTTGTAGGTAAAAAAGCATAGGGGTCTTTTTCCCGATAAATTAGTTTGACGAGCAAAAAGACCCCGTCCGAATCCATGTTCTTCCACCAGAGTGCATTCTACATACGTCTTGATTATCTGCATCTATTATGTCAAAAGTAACATATAAGTCTCGTCTTTTATGAATTTCTATTAAAAAGAAGTAAGTTTGTAGAATAATACTTGAATGTCCAAACAATTTGATTCTTGAGAAATTGATGTCGGTCTTTAATGGCAGTTGCCTTTCCCATAAATAAAGAAAGGAAGTAAGGGAAAAAGATCGGCCATGCCTCTTCCATTGATTTTTTGACTGCTTTGTGATTAATTTGAAGGTAAGAGGAAAGGAAGAATTTTTTGTGTAAGGGAGAGATCTGGACAGATCTTGTCTTCTTTGCAAGATTTTCTTCGGGTTAATTGTACTAGAGGTCCCTAAAATATGGGATTTGTCTTATTTTGGTGCTCAATATTTTAATTACATCATTTTGATTCCTGAAGTATTGAATATTTTTTATATGGTTCCTCAAGCAGATAGCGTTTAGATTGCTAACGATTTTTTATTATAAATTTGTCACATAATACCTAAATATAGATAAAAAAAAAAATAGTTTTAATAGCTCTTAAACAAAATTTGGGTAGTTCTTNCCATGCGACCAACACAATCGGAATGGATGTTTAGGTCCACCAGCAAACGGGTATGAGAGAGGCTGCACCGACGTAGAAAAGTGCCAACGTAGTCCTAGGGTTGGTGATCCATAGATAATGCAGTGGAAGGTCCAGCAGCAGCTCCCCCAAATAATCCGTAGATAATGAAAGCTAAAAACGATTCGTCATTCGATGGGGCAATATTTTGTTGAGTCAGGTCGAGTTTAGATGTACCCACTTGCATATTAATTCATGTATAACTTGTGTATGCACAAACATACACATTTATGAAGAATGTACAGGTTTTTCAATACAAATGATGGTGTTTTATAAGTGGTAAGGAGTTACAATCCAAAATTATGGTAATTATCCAGATTTTTATATTGCAATCTCAATCAAACAAAGAGGTAGAAATTAAATGTACTTTATTTTAAGAAAATTGAGAAGGAAATTTCGAATAAAAAATACTTATAATTGGGTATTAAGCAAATTAATAGGTTAATATGACAAATACAACCAAAAAATTTGTCAAAAAAGGAAGCGAATTGAGGGAGTAATTTGAGAATTCTAGTTTTCATGATACAAATTGAGAGGAAGAATTTTTCAGAGTGTAAAGTGTCATTCACTCTTCTTGTAATTCACTTCTAACTTTTGTGTTGGACTATCAATTCTTATTTTTTGACACTAAATATGAATTTTTATTAAATAAAATTTAAATATATTTAATTGTGTATACCCTGTTACTGTGTTCTTGTAATATCGATAAGGATAGAACCCCACCTACATGATCATTAACTTTTGAGTAATGTTATTGAAACTTAATTTAAGGACCATTAGCATTGTAATTCATGAAGCCTAATAGTGGCTAGTGAGTCCCAATATGTAATTTAAGGACAATTGATTTGTAACGCTTTCGATATACCATAATTAAGAAGTTATAATTATTATCTTTTTGTACACATTATGTATAGAAGTTTTTAACTTTTAATGTTCAATGAACTTTTAAGTATTAAAAATGAATTTATGCACCTCTCCGATCAATTAGAAAAAAAAAATTAAACTTATTAATGTGTCCACCCCATAATGCCTTTTTGTCACTTCCTAGTTCAAATCCATCCCAAGCTCAGAAAAAGAAAAAATAAAAAAAAGAGTGGCTCCAATCTTTAAGTTGATGGGAAATTCTATATTTCCCACTGTTGTTTTCTTTTACAAAACTTTATCTCCAATGAATTAAATATTCTTATATAATCCTCATGTAATTTTGGACTAGAGTGCTATTGTTAAAACTTCATCCCAATAATCGAGGCACATGTACTAGGAATTTTTTGGTCAATCTAATAGTACTCTCAACTTTACTAGAATATTTTTCACAGATTGACTTACAAATTATAATGTTGTGTCGAAATCAATTTACAATTGTGCAGTATTTTGATTACCTATAATACAAATTTAATGACTAAATATATATATGCACACACACACACACACACACACNCAATTGTGCAGTATTTTGATTACCTATAATACAAATTTAATGACTAAATATATATATACACACACACACACACACATNATAATGTTGTGTCGAAATCAATTTACAATTGTGCAGTATTTTGATTACCTATAATACAAATTTAATGACTAAATATATATATGCACACACACACACACACACACACATATATATATTCAACATCATCCAATACCCATTTTGTTTTTATTCAACGATCAGGGGTGTTCGGTACACGCACCTCGATTAATCTCCTCTCTGGTCTAGTCAAAGGTAGGTCATCTACGTTGGGAGGATATTCATGAGGGACAAATCATAGCCTCAAGGAGTTGCCAAGATTCGAACTAATGATGTCTTGATAATTATTGTTTTACAGTTTTATTCATTTTGTCTATATATTATCAGACTCAAAGTAATTGCTCTTAAAATGTCCTAATTGAGTGGAAGTTATTCACTTCTTAATTTCATTTTTCTAACCTGTGTCATTTTAAACTCATTATTCCAAAGTATAAACAACAAACTTAACACAGTTTGGTTTAACGTATAATTTTATCCCCATGTATGACACACATATCAATATACATAGGTGGAGGTATAATCTCAACCCCACAATTTAAAACTATTCCTTTACAATGTGTAATTTCTCTTTCACTGGAAAACAACTTTCCTTATAATTCTAGGACTTTTGCCATGTTCCTGGCATCCTTACATTAACAATACAAGTTCACCTGTTGTATAAGCAACCTTTTTAAGTTTGCATAGCAATGGTTGCATCCATAAAATTGATTGCCCTTGCCTTTGGACCACTCCTTTTGTGCTCACTCATGAATGTAGCTATAGCTGGAAGGTCCTCTTCGTCACAATAACTACCCATGCAACCAGCATGGCTAGAACGGATGTCTAGGTCCACCAGTGAACCAGTACACAAGAGGATGCGGCGAGACAGAAAAATGTAGACGCGATACTGGAGAAGACGGAAAAGGACCAATCATGGGGAACTAAAACCAACCGATCATGGGGAACTAATGCAATCCAGTGCAACTATTAGAAGCACAATTTTATAGTTTATTTTTTTAACCACACATACTGAAACAAAACTAATGAGTTAATGAACAAAAATGTTTGTTATATATCCGATTTAAAACCGTATTTCATTCTATTTTTATTGGTAGAAAGAGCTCTAGTAAAAGAATTTATACAACTTCAGAGGATATATTGTGTCTAACTACTTGATGGAATGGCAATAATATTTAGATACTTTGTATCAGGTCCTATGTACAATAGTTCATGGGGATGCACCCCAAAGAGCGAACAAGAGAAGGTAATTCTAAGAAGTCGATGATTAATTGTATTGGTCTAATTGAAAATCGTTTTTCCAAATTAAAATGGTGGTATATCAAAAGGGCAGCCTAGTATACAAAATGCTTGTCGTTGTGAGATGTAGAGAGGGTCACGTGTTTACAACTTTACCAATGATCACAAACAGGTCAATTTTGTTTATAAAAAAACAAATTGATTATAGTAAGATTATATTAGAAGTTGACAAAGTAGATCAACTTTAACAACAACAAATGAAAGAGAATATTAAATGTTGCAGCTTATCCATTACATGAGTCCTTCCCTAAGCCCCGACTTTATACGTCACTTTGATTGATTCCACCTCCCCATTTAAACATTTTGCGACCAAATAATAAATGTTGCCAAATAAAAAAATTCAACACTATTTTGTGATGAACACAAATTGACACTAAATTTTATTTTCTTTAAAAATTTGCAATTGAAAAACTTTTTTGGTGACAAACAATTTTGTCGCCGATAAAATTAGCATTTGGCACCAACATCCGCACCAAAACTTTTTTGGGCAAATGTTTTTGCGAAGTGTTTTTGATGACAACTAAACATTTGTCGCCGAAGACATCATAATTTTTTTTTCCTAGGAGAACCATTTGAAATTGTCACAAAAAATCACTTTCGGCAACTAATTTTACTGTTCATTGCCAAACTTATTGCTAAAAACCAATTTTCTTATACTGTTGGATTCAGGTTGCAGTAGTCACATGTGTGGTCACAGGGAGATTTTCATTGAATTGGATGGGTTTGTTCAATCAAATATTAAATTCGGGAATGCTTCAACCATTTCAATAGAGGAAAAATGTAAGATTTTTATCAAGTTGAAAGATGGATCCATGAATACTATTTCGGATGTTTGTCATGTTCAAAGTCTAAGTCACAATTTATTGAGTATGAGGTAGTTATCAAAAAATGGGTATGATAAGAGGATTTTTAATGGTGTTTGCACTATCAGTGATAGCTACATAGAACTAATAGCAAAGGTTAATATGACACCTAATCGTTTATTCTCTTTACAAATTACTTACTTTGCTTTAGTAGAGATAATTGGTTATGACATATGCAGTTTGGGCATTTAAATTTTCACTGTTTAAAATTTTTGCCCAGAAAAAATTGGTTTTTCATTTGTCTACAATCTATATTCCTAGTCAAGTTTTTGAGACTTGTATTTTGTAGGTAAAAAAGCATAGGGGTCTTTTTCCCGATAAATTAGTTTGACGAGCAAAAAGACCCCGTCCGAATCCATGTTCTTCCACCAGAGTGCATTCTACATACGTCTTGATTATCTGCATCTATTATGTCAAAAGTAACATATAAGTCTCGTCTTTTATGAATTTCTGTTAAAAAGAAGTAAGTTTGTAGAATAATACTTGAATGTCCAAACAATTTGATTCTTGAGAAATTGATGTCGGTCTTTAATGGCAGTTGCCTTTCCCATAAATAAAGAAAGGAAGTAAGGGAAAAAGATCGGCCATGCCTCTTCCATTGATTTTTTGACTGCTTTGTGATTAATTTGAAGGTAAGAGGAAAGGAAGAATTTTTTGTGTAAGGGAGAGATCTGGACAGATCTTGTCTTCTTTGCAAGATTTTCTTCGGGTTAATTGTACTAGAGGTCCCTAAAATATGGGATTTGTCTTATTTTGGTTCTCAATATTTTAATTATATCATTTTGATTCCTGAAGTATTGAATATTTTTTATATGGTTCCTCAAACAGATAGCGTTTAGATTGCTAACGATTTTTTATTATAAATTTATCACATAATACCTAAATATAGATAAAAAAATAATTTTAATAACTCTTAAACAAAATTTGGGTAATTCTAGACAAAAAAAATGTGTAATATAAGTAATTTTTGACCAAAATTTGGATACCTCATGATCAAAACTGTATAATTTAGATAGCTATTTAACAAAATTTGAGTAAAAATTTGGTCAACAGTTATTCAAATTATTTTTTTGTCCATATTTGAGTATTATGTGGCAAGTTAATGATAAAAAATCGTTAGCAATCTGGATGTTGTCTGCTTAAGGGACCAGATAGAAACATATTTAATACTTTAGGGACCAAAATGATAGAATTGAAACATTGAAGACTAAAATGAAACAAACTTCATACTTTAGGGACCTTCAATGCAATTAACCCATTTTCCTTAGACAAGATTTTGGGGAGAAAGATGGGTATGGTAAAGATTTGTGGGTCCTTGCTATAATTTAAATGATAGCCAATTCTCTTCTCTCTTACATAGGATATGGGATTTCTTTTTCTCACATGATGGAAGAAAGACGTCTGTGAAAAAGATATGTGGGCCCTTGTTCCAAATGCAAATGAGGAAGCCATTCTCTTATTTGTCTTTTTTTTCTTCTTTTTTCTGTCAATGGTGAACTCCATTCATAAACAATAAATGATGGATGGCCATTTTATTACAACAGTGCAGACTCCAAACATTAACAGAAAGAGGATGAATGGTGCATTGACTCTTATAATATAGGAATTGGCTAAGATAGCTTAGGCTCATTTACATTGTCTATGGGGTCAGCCCCAAAGGAATTTGGCGAATTCGAGCATTTGACACACAGAAAGATAGCTTTCATTTTTTATATTTGATTCAACACATCATAATTAAGAAAATAACAAGATATAACTAACTATTATGTGTTTACTCACTTAGTGAAATTCAATGAAATACAATGAAATTACTTAAATTCATAATAACTAGACTTCAATCACCTCTGATTCATAAAAGTGAGATAACTTAGTATTAGAAGGTGATGGTGGTAGTGGACATGGTAGTGGTGTTGATGTGATAGTGGCAATGATAGTGGCGGTGAGCCAATAATAGTCATGGTGGGGGTATGTTTGAGATGTGGTGGTGTGATATTGATAATGATGTATTTTGATTATTCATTGTTTGGGTTTAATAGGTGATGTGTTAAATCACAAACATAGTAGATATCAAATTAGGTTGGTGTAGATTAGATTATGCTCAATCAATAGATGCTATGTTTGGTACGTGATATTAGACCTTAGGAATGTAATGATCATTCCTTAGTAATAGTTATTCCTTTGTTTGTTTTGCAGGAATAAAATTTCATTCCCATTCCTAAGGAATAACTAATCCAATAAACCATGGGATTAGCCATTCCCAAATAAACCATGGTATTACCCATTCTGTCCTAGTCAGTAATCAGCCTAACTTCAAGCCGATGAAAAATTCGATTGTCCCTATTCTTCCCTCTCTCTCTCTCTCTCTCTCTCTCTCTTCAAAGCTCATTGTTCTTCAGTTCTTCAACCCCAATCCTTCTTCTCTCCTCTCATCTTCTCTCTTCTCCTTCTCTCTTCTCACTGTGCATCACCTCTGTGATTTTTCTTTCATTAGCGAGAAGCATATATGGCAGTCCATCTCTCCCCCACCATTCTCTGCTTCTTTCTAATCTCTTTGTGATGCAAGGGGCTAGATTGATATTTGAAGAGATTTGACATTTCCACTAATCTTAAGTAAGTCTTTACTTAGTTTAGTCAATAATCTCATATCCAAATTTAGAATTTTGTTTCTCTATTTACTATCTAGATTAACATGCCTACCAAATCTATATTATTTTAAAATATTAGCATACATGAAAAATATTTTTTTTCATCTTTACCCTCCTACACTACAACTATGCCATGCCTATCTTGTAGATTTAATGCCACAATCTATATCTACTATAAAACCTAAGAAAATGATCAACAGAGACTGTTGCTTTATTGCACATTATTTCACCCCTTCGTCTCTGTATTTCTCTTTTACATAGTCAAGTCTGCATCTCTGGAACAATCAGTTACTTGTGGCTTCTAATAACTCTTCTAAGAACGCTCTCTTTATATTCAATATTCAACGTTGTCCCTCTCATAACCAATGAGTTTAGCTATACTCCTTAAACCATTCTCCTCTTAAGATCTCTTTGTGTCTCTTCAGATTCTGGATATTAATGTGGGAAGTTATATCAGTTATCAATCTGAAATTCAATAATTTGAGTTCTTCATACTAGAATTTGAAGGATTATAGACCTTTCATTTACTCCCTTCTATGTCTGCCTATACATTTCACCATTCTTTTTCTCTCTCACACAGCCGTAAACACACCATGTGTCTTGCCATTGCAGAACCAGTTGAGTATTGCTTGAACAGTTATTGAGTTTCTGTTCGTTCTTTTCTTCAATCATCAAATCTCTATTTTTCGTATCGATTCAATTGAGGCTAATGAATGACAATTCATTATGGTATCCAATTTGATACAAAAGAAAAGTTGATTACAAGACAGGTGAAAGATTTGGTAGTTTACGGATACCGACTATGAAGAACTAGTACCCATTACAAATTTTCTTTTGCTTAGATGAGCTAGACCCCTTTAACATGTCCGGTGATTTTACATGCCATCGGTATAATATATATGTTGCTTCCTGCCAACGTTTTTCCAATCTATTGCTTTATATCTCTAGAACAATTTTGTCATTTTGCCAATCCAGTCTGGCAGATTATGATTCTATAATGTGCAAATACATCAAGCACACACGTTGATGGCAATTACAATTAAAACTTACCTGAATGTAATCAATAGCTTATGTCCAATTTTTAGGTAGCTATTTTATGTTGTTGCATTATTGATTTATTTGTGTGATGAATCTTGCATCAATAATACTCCCAGTGACACGTTAATCGTTTATCCTATTTGTAACCAACATTAACCTACCATTTTTATCTTCTTTTAACTTCTGTTTGTGCTGTAATGTTTTTTACAGACTCTATCAGTTTTGTGGTCTGGGAACCATAAGCCCAATATATAGCAGCAATGAAGTTGGAAATTGAATCGTCAATAGCAGTAGGCTCTTAAATATGATAATTACATCTAGTTATCAATTGCCATCATACTATTGTCATTTTATGCCAGCTTATTTATATGGTTAGTATCTCATAAGGAAAAATATTGTATGCAACAAATTAAGTATTAGAGAGTGAAGCATTTTTTGTTAACATTGTTTGAACTTCAGCACTAATTAGAAAGCATTGTTGGTTTAAAAGTTCATTATTCTATTAAGTGCCATACACATTAATTAATTTTGATATATGAAAACTATAAACATTATATCCCATTGTTTAGGTTATAAAGTTGCCTTCCATAAAAGGTTGGCAATTTTGTGTCTTAATGTGAAAGATTTACTAAGGATGTCTTAGAACCTAAAATTTGGGCTGGAGACTAGATAATTTACATAACACTTCTTTATGAAAATATTTTCTGATTTTAAGTAAACAAATTTTGTGAGTAATTTATCAATGAGCACCGTAAAAACATGAAATCACATGCTTGTGCATATTTTCATGGATTACTGAGTAACAAAAGATTTTTTTTCTTCACTTTTCTAATGAACTGTTAATAAATTGCTCATGAATGATGGTAGGATTTTCCAAACGAAATGAGGTAAGTGAGATTTTTGGCTTTAGTATTATGTTAAGCTAGATGCTTGGTGCCTTGGGCTGGTGGTGAAGGTGGGTGCTACGCTTCAAATCACATCATGGTTTGGGGAATTGAGGTGGGGATGAGATGTAATGGTGTCTTATTGAAAATTTCAAAATTTTTGTTTGTATGAGAAATTGAAAATTTTCCTATCTTCTATTTTCTTATACTTCTTTGGAAACTAAACAAAGCAAGAGATTGAGGCGGGGTCAAATGCGATGGTATCTGACTAAACAATTTCAAATTTTTGTTGGCATGAGAAATTGAAAATTTTCTTCCCTCTATTTTTTTATACTTTCCAAGCACCAAGGACAGAGCTAGCCTTTGGCCTAAGGGGCTAATATTGCCTGTAAAAAAAAAAAGTATAATAGCTTTAGTATTCAATACAATTGGTTATTTCATATGCTTGGTTAGCTACAAATCTATATAATAAAGTAGAACGATTTTGAATTCAAGAGACAGAGCGGCTCAGACCATTTAAAGATCAAAAAAGGCATCATCTAACGGCCGACGATATATCAAACTGTCTCAAGCTATTGACGTCTCAGATCATTTCGATCCGACATACCATATTAGCTCTTGAAAATTTTTTGCCACTCAAAACTTTTAGTTTCCAAAACTAACATCCCTAAAATTCATTTCCCAACCCAATAAAATTCGAAATTAATCGATCTATCATTCCTCAACTCTATCTCTCTCTCCCTAAAATACAAAGTATAACTCTTATCATTATTTTCCTGATTTTATTTCCTATGTTAAGGGATCACTTTCTATACTGAGTCATTGACTATCTCTTACATTCTCATCTTTGATGATTCGGTTTCCAAACTGAGACACATGTCTCTACAAAATTTTATCTTAATGCAGCTGCTCTTTATCTTTACTGTTCATATCNCTCTTACATTCTCATCTTTCATGATTCTGTTTCCAAACTGAGACACATGTCTCTACAAAATTCTATCTTAATGCAGCTGCTCTTTATCTTTACTGTTCATATCACACACATCTTTACTGTACATNAAGGAGCGGCTCAGACCATTTAGAGATCAAAAAAGGCATCATCTAACGGCCGACGATATATCAAACTGTCTCAAGCTATTGACGTCTCAGATCATTTCGATCTGACATACCATATTAGCTCTTGAAAATTTTTTGCCACTCAAAACTTTTAGTTTCCAAAACTAACATCCCTAAAATTCATTTCCCAACCCAATAAAATTCGAAATTAATCGATCTATCATTCCTCAACTCTATCTCTCTCTCCCTAAAATACAAAGTATAACTCTTATCATTATTTTCCTGATTTTATTTCCTATGTTAAGGGATCACTTTCTATACTGAGTCATTGACTATCTCTTACATTCTCATCTTTGATGATTCGGTTTCCAAACTGAGACACATGTCTCTACAAAATTTTATCTTAATGCAGCTGCTCTTTATCTTTACTGTTCATATCACACACATCTTTACTGTACATATATATAGTACAAAGATCGAAGACATACTATATCTACATGTTGTACCTAGGAAAAATTTCATCTAAACACCATGTAGTTGAGTCTAAATTCAATGACAACTCATATAACAATAACTTTTGTCTCTATCAATAGATAGAATAATGATTTAACTAAATATTTTGTGAAAATACTAAAATTACCCTTTATTATGTAAATAGACTAAAATTTCATCAATTCTTTCCCCATTATATAGGCGTCAGCCAGCCAACAAACGTAATTTCAGTCATTATATTATCCCAATGAAATTTTTATTTTAAAACATTGTATTATAACTTTGTTGTAATATTAGTCGTCATATTATCATTCATTTGGTTACATAATCAAGTTTTTATAATTTTTATATCTTTTTATCATATTAATTTTTATAGTTAAAAATAATTTTTCTATAATAAAAATTACAATCGATAAAGTTAATGTCAAAATCTCATTCATTTCTAATTCCTCTGCTATCATGTGTCCTCCACAACGTTGCCTGACTGCTCCTCATACATTATACTTCATATATAAAATTTAAAATTATTTGATAAAATTTAATATTAATTGAATAAATTTGATCTTTGATAAAATTTAATATTAATTGAATAAATTTGATCTTAATTTTGATAAATTTAAATATTAATTTATTTTTAATTTGATAAAATTAAATATTAATTTAGTATTAATTTGATTGAATTTAATGTTAATTGAATAAATTTGAATGTAGTTTTAATAAAATAGAATGTTCATTTGGTGTTGAATTAAAAAAATGGCATTAATTTGATAAGGTTAAATTTTAAATTAATAGAATTTAATATTCTATTTAATAAATTAAATATTTTAATTTAATAAAATTGAATGTCAATTTGATGTTGATTTGATAAATTAATAACTTAATATTAAATTAAAGAAATAATATTAATTTGATGAAATGAAATATTAAATTAATATAACTAAATGCTAATTTGATAAAATTAAATATCACTTTTATGTTAATTTGATGAGATGAAATGTTAATTTAGTTTAAATTAAATAAAGAAAATTAATTTGATAAAATTGAATATTAAATTGATCAAAATAAAGGCTAATATAATAGAACTGAAAGGGAGTGCACTGAAATTTCAGAATCAAGAGAGAGTGTTGTTAAGGTTAGGTCTATTTTATAGGGGATGTTGTCAAAGTTAGGTTTATTTATAAGGGATACGAATAAAATTTATCTTATAAAATATTTGGGGATATTTNACTCCCAGTGACACGTTAATCGTTTATCCTATTTGTAACCAACATTAACCTACCATTTTTATCTTCTTTTAACTTCTGTTTGTGTCGTAATGTTTTTTACAGACTCTATCAGTTTTGTGGTCTGGGAACCATAAGCCCAATATATAGCAGCAATGAAGTTGGAAATTGAATCGTCAATAGCAGTAGGCTCTTAAATATGATAATTACATCTAGTTATCAATTGCCATCATACTATTGTCATTTTATGCCAGCTTATTTATATGGTTAGTATCTCATAAGGAAAAATATTGTATGCAACAAATTAAGTATTAGAGAGTGAAGCATTTTTTGTTAACATTGTTTGAACTTCAGCACTAATTAGAAAGCATTGTTGGTTTAAAAGTTCATTATTCTATTAAGTGCCATACNTACTTTGTCAACAATATTTGCATTAGAAATTTGAATCAATAAAATGTAAAAGTGACAAAATTGCTTATACCTAGTTTGAAGAGCTAATGCATTTCTACCACTGAATTAATAATGAATTTCATTCAATGTCAAGACCTATTGTCTTAAATTAGTAAATAAAGTCCGAATAGCATTGGTATAATTTTTATCCATTGAATTTGGTCCCCCCAAACCTAAATTCCTAGCTCCACCCCTGTCGGCAAATAAACAGAGAGCATGAGACAAACATGTATAAGTAAAATATGCATAATTTATAGTCTATGTCTATATCTGTTTATTTATACTATTATAAATGTTAGTAAAAGTAATTTTTTTTTATTGACTAAAATAATCTTAACAAAATAATTAATGCCCATAATATCTTTTTTAGTTAAGAATAACAACCTTAATATTATTTGTAATTGCGTTTATTATGTGGACTATTAGAGTGACACTTTTCAATTACTATGACACCAATATAAAGCTCATGTGAAACAGTTGAACATTTATAATTTTTAGCAGTGAAACATATACTCTTTATATATGATCCACCTATGAAATGCCTATCAATTAAGCAGTCATAAAAATATTGGGGCTTTAAAATTCAGAATTGGAATGACCTAAAACCTAGAGTTGTCTATCCATCAAATACTTTTCAAGAGCTCATTATATCAACAAAATTCTTCGAACCTGTATATTTTTGTGACCTGCACATACATATTCACTTACTATATCTGTCATTTCAACTTAAAAAGTGAATAGTGTGATTCATATTTATCGGATTTTTTAGAAGACACAAAAGACTTTTTTTTGGCTAGAATTTTTTACAAACAGCTTATAAACTAATATTTAGAAAATGACATACATGACTTTGATATTCTTATACTTCATGCATCCGTTATTCAGTGATCTCTCTTGGGAGTTATTGTCAATAAAGGAAGCATGACTTTTTTGTAATCACCTCCATATTCCACTTGCTGAGAGTGTTTGTGGTACATTGAAAATCACTTTTTTTTTCCCTCAGGTAAAATTTTANGAGATACGAATAAAATTTATCTTATAAAATATTTGGGGATATTTATATAAATCAACCATCGCCATTAACGGTGTTACCCGACAATCACTAATAGAGAGTGTCAATGAAATTTCAAAATCAAAAGAGGTGTCATTAAATTTAAACTAAACTACAGGGGATCTAGATGAAATTTTTTCTTATATCTATACAAATCTATATAATAAAATACATAGGAAGTTGAATTTTATCTCTTATACATTTTTCCCCTTCAAAACCATCACATCACTCGTTTCTGTCACATGCTCAACCATTTAATATTTGATTAATTTGTAATTTAACATAATTTTTATTTTAGATATTATCCATACACGATAGTATAGATCTGTTAAAAAAATTTATCGAAATACATATTTTGAAAAAAAAATTTTAATAACTTTAAGAAAATGATGGGTAAAAATAAACTTTGAATGAATTAATCAAATAAATGAAAGAAATAAAAATTATTATTTAATATAGTGATATCGATTTTTTAGAACTCGAATTTTTTGTTCTATCATGCTTTCAGACACGGGTTATATCTTATAGTTCATTTGATTTATTGCCAATTTGATACATTATTTGGCTTGGATTGTAGTTAAAAGTAAGCTTGTCTTCTCAAAGCGGTATCGATGGTTGCTAAAGATATGTTTTAGGTTTGGAAGTGATAATGATGGTGATCTTAATGATGATAGTTAATCTCGAAGTTGTGATGGATGGGTGGTGGTGGGGTAAAGCTCTTGAGACAAATTTGTGCAACATAAAATTAACTTAGTTGATGAAATTTGGTTTGAATTAAATAGCAAAATTAATTTAAATAGTTGACTTGGTTAGATTTAATTTCAATTTGAACACAAAATTTGATTATTTATCAAAATTTAGGCTAAGTGGTAATAATATTAATGGTGGTATTAGTGGTAATAATTTTGTATAATTGTGTTTTTAGAGAATTTTACTTGAATTCTTTATAGGACTCAAATTTTATGTATTCAGTTCCTCAATTTGATAATGTTAGTATAGTAGGATTTAATCATGAAAATTTGATTAAGACCAGTTTTCATTGATGACATGCTATCTCTCTATGAATATGTTTAAATATGATATATGAAAAACATCTTTACTTGATAAAGTTTGCACATCTTCATATTTTTGTAGGATCTTATTTTTAGAGAGAATTTAGCCATAATTGTTTGGAAGAATAAAAAAAAATATTATATTTAGAGGCACGAGCATTCTCTAAATTATTAACATATTATGAGGACAAAAAGTTAATATAACCCGATAATGTTAAAATTTTAATTTTAATTGATTTAGGTTTTGTTGATGTTGTTTTTTTATATTTTTTGTTGCAATTCATCTCTTAATCCCCATTTCTTGCTTTCTATTTCATATTTATTTGGTTGTTTTTATACCACAATGATTTTTGAATTTACAACCGTTTGGATATCAATCAACAATTAAACGATCATTGAACAATATATGAGATTGTTTTGATTTGTATTATATCAATTTTTTTTTAAACCATAATGGGTCCATATTATATTTATCAATGTTTTTTCTTAGTTTTTCTAATTGACATAGTTTTATGGCATAAAGTCTCGTAATGCACACATATTTGCTTTTGATTTTTTTGTTTGTTACGTCGTGTATTCAGGCACGGGCAATTACTAACTAGTAATACAATAGAAGTAATAGCAAACAAATCAATATTTTAGAATCCAACGGTTACTTTTTCTTTTCAACAAGTAGCTACTTTTTTTATTATGCGATTATACAATTTCTTATATTGCTTTGTCAACAATATTTGCATTAGAAATTTGAATCAATAAAATGTAAAAGTGACAAAATTGCTTATACCTAGTTGGAAGAGCTAATGTATTTCTACCACTGAATTAATAATGAATTTCATTCAATGTCAAGACCTATTGTCTTAAATTAGTAAATAAAGTCCGAATAGCATTGGTATAATTTTTATCCATTGAATTTGGTCCCCCCAAACCTAAATTCCTAGCTCCACCCCTGTCGGCAAATAAACAGAGAGCATGAGACAAACATGTATAAGTAAAATATGCATAATTTATAGTCTATGTCTATATCTGTTTATTTATACTATTATAAATGTTAGTAAAAGTAATTTTTTTTTATTGACTAAAATAATCTTAACAAAATAATTAATGCCCATAATATCTTTTTTAGTTAAGAATAACAACCTTAATATTATTTGTAATTGCGTTTATTATGTGGACTATTAGAGTGACACTTTTCAATTACTATGACACCAATATAAAGCTCATGTGAAACAGTTGAACATTTATAATTTTTAGCAGTGAAACATATACTCTTTATATATGATCCACCTATGAAATGCCTATCAATTAAGCAGTCATAAAAATATTGGGGCTTTAAAATTCAGAATTGGAATGACCTAAAACCTAGAGTTGTCTATCCATCAAATACTTTTCAAGAGCTCATTATATCAACAAAATTCTTCGAACCTGTATATTTTTGTGACCTGCACATACATATTCACTTACTATATCTGTCATTTCAACTTAAAAAGTGAATAGTGTGATTCATATTTATCGGATTTTTTAGAAGACACAAAAGACTTTTTTTTGGCTAGAATTTTTTACAAACAGCTTATAAACTAATATTTAGAAAATGACATACATGACTTTGATATTCTTATACTTCATGCATCCGTTATTCAGTGATCTCTCTTGGGAGTTATTGTCAATAAAGGAAGCATGACTTTTTTGTAATCACCTCCATATTCCACTTGCTGAGAGTGTTTGTGGTACATTGAAAATCACTTTTTTTTTCCCTCAGGTAAAATTTTAATCCTTCAACCAGTAGATATTGTGATTGATTTTCATTTAACTCATTTAAGTTTAGACCTTATATATATAAATTCTAAAAAATAAGTATCCAATAATAGATCACAAAATGTCAAACAAGTCATTAAGTTGTACACTCGATCTACAATTCCATGAATTCTCTTCTTTCTCTTCACAAGGTAATGTCTCTCTAATTTCTTACACTTCCTATGCATGCTTGTATATTCTGTTCACACACACATGAATGTTTCTTGTGCATATGTCTAATTTAGGTGTTTGTTGAACTAATTTTTGGCCTTTCCATTTTCCAATTCAACAACCAAAAAGTTGTAACTATGGATCTCCTTTAAGTGTAACCGACCTAATTTAGAAGATGAACAGTTCCATGATACACATGCCCTTCATTTAAAAGGGCTTTAGTAATCCCACAAACCATAGTGCAGCATTCAAGATCAAGGGCATCCAACTCTATCTTTATCTATATCTATATCTATCTATATCTATACTACATTAAAATATCAACATCTTTGCAAAACATTTTTTTTCCATTTTTATCCTCCAAAACAACAAATATATCACTCTTATCCTTGAAAATTAATGGTAGCTTAAACCTAAATCATCAATTCACCGTTATTGAGCTGGTTAGCCTTGCTGCCATTACCTCTCTCTCTCTCTCTCTCCTTCTCTCTCTCTCTCCCCTCTTGATATGCTATTATTATCCTTCTCTAAATTAATGTCTTCCTAAGCCTAACTCATCACCTTACCCTTACTGCCTCCTAAGTTTTCTGCCGTTATTCTCTCTCTCTCTCTCTCCCTCTCCCCCCTTTCTCTCCTGCGCCGCTCGGTGCTCCCTCTCTTCACCTTCTCCATCTCCGTCAGTCTCTTTGTTTTTCCATTGCTTTGACCATGTTTGGAATTCAATTGTAGAATTCAATTAATGATTAAAATGCCTTGCTCTCTTCGCAATTCTCTGTTAGACGCCCCCAGCTTTTGTTTATTGGAATTGTGCAACCATCGGTCTATTGCTTGATTAGGTAATTTGTTTTTAGTTAATATTTTAATACAACAATCTGCTTACTTTGATGCCGACAATTAGTATAAAAGTGTCAGCGTCATTCCTCAATTCTATATCCATATTGACATGCTTCTCATGTAATACATCGTACAAAATATTTACAAGAATTATAAGGGTGATTTTCAACACTTCTCCAAATGTAAGTCTTTCTTCACCAACGGGAATCGTATTTGCGGTCTTTTGAATTTAAAAATTATGTACGCCCCATTCATCTAATGATTATAATATGGTTTCTTGGTTTGATGTTTTAATGGATATCGCAACTTGTTTTCATGCCTGTCTTGATCTTGAACTTAGACTTCTTCAATATTAATGTGGCAGTGATTCACCTTATTACGAGAGCAGAATTTGGGTTTGGTTGGTCACTCGAGACACACATCACTACAGTGAAGCATGGGTGGTCTTTGAAGGACCAAGCTTAAATGATTTTGATATCGAAAAACTTTTCTATCAAGAACCAAAGTTGGTGCAATCCAGCTTTCATCTTAATTGGCAGAAAGTTTGTTGAAAATGAAAGAAAACCAATGGAACAAAAATTGACAAGGTCTACCACCTGATTGGTGTTTTTGGCACAATTAACATCCAAAACAATAGATGTCTATAATTTCAGTTTTTATTCTTTCGGACCATTACTTAATTACTTCATATAATATTGCATTTTGTTGTCAAGAGCAGCGATCTAGTGACTCTAACAGTATTATTTGTTTGTACTTCCTATTTGTTATTGTATTTGATATGTTTAGTCCTTACTGATAACTAGAAATTATTGCGATCAGATAGGTAACAACAGACACGACAGGTTTTCAATTCTAATTATTCCAAATTGTGTTGATTTCTAAGTCATTGATTTAATCTTTATTTAAACAATGAACATAACTGGTGCTCATAATTTGAAATAATACATCTTTTGAATTTAAAAGCCAAATTATTAGTGGAATTTGAACTTGACAATTGTTTTACAGTATTTGGTAGACTAACATGAGAAGAGTAGTTTTGGTTTTTCTTATGGGTAAGTAATAGTTTTTTTGTTAATATAACTACGAAGTTGGTTTTTTGCTTGGCTGTTAATTAGGACGAAATGAAAGAGCAAAAAGCTGAGGGAGATGGGGAACAGGAAGGGAAGAAATTCAATATGTGTGAAGAATGTGGTGCAAATCTCTTGTTTGGGTTCATCATATGTTTACTGTAGACTTAGGCGTTGATACCTGTGCCTACTTTACCGCAGCTACCATGATCACAGTTGTCTCCATTGGAATAAAAAATTTTAGTTGGATCGCTACCATGTGGGGTTCGATACAATACAAAACACTCATGCTATTTGTTGTAGGGTTCGTTTCCGAATGCTTTCTCATTTGAAGCACCATATGCAAAGCCATTCACTTGAGGTGAGTTGGAATTTCAATTTTATCCTCTTTAAGTATTTGCTTTTTATGAATTGGTATAAATTATATTTTGCCTGAGTTTAATTAATGTTGGTTCTTCACCATTGAAGTAATTGTTGACTATGTTTCGAATATGGTTGTAAGATGATTCTTGAATATTTTCATTCATGGTGCTCATGCTTAACATTCCCTTTTATAAAATATGTATGCATATGTAATTTATTTATACATACTTCGATATGCACATATGTTATTCCAGCAGTGGCAATCAGTTTTGCTGATGGTTTAGGAAATCTTGCGTCGGACTTCAGAGATGTGATTTGTAGTAAGACGTGGAGAATGCATTTTAACTATTAACTTTCTTAATATTGAAATTTGTCGCTAAAATATTAATTCCTGTTCACGGTTATTTTATCTGTTAAGTCAATTATACCCCAGATATTCCTATTAATGTCATTCTTGTCCTATTAATATTCCTATTTAGTGTCCTTAAAAATTTGCTATCACTTTTCCTTTTTTAAAAATAAAAAAACTAAAACATTTACAACATTTTAAAATCTTAGGCTAAGTGAGCTTAATGCTTAGATATTTGAAATAAGTTGTATGGATTTTGATAAAATGATGAGTATCATTCAGAAAAGAATTAAAGTACTAACATAAAAAACACAGATTGTCAAGTTTTTTGGGGGGGATTGGTGTTGTTACTATTGCAGAATTGAAGCCAAGCATCTTGAGGAAGAGGTCTTTTGGTCCGAATTTGAGTTCAAGGCATTTCACTATGTGGTAATGCTCTTTTTCTAAATTCTAAGTTTTAGTGGAATTCATGTTATTTAATATAGATCCACTGTGTCTCATTTTTTTTTTTCAAAGCCACCCAGTGGATGGGGAGTTTGGCAAAACCCCTACTTGTATATATAACTAAAAAGAAAGATGTACAAGGGAGGAGGACATAGAGCCAAGCCTCTAGGAGTGAAAGAAAGTCAAAGCAAAAGCAAGGTGGTGACTCACCACCAAAAGCATGAAAAATAAATAAATAGAAAGTAGGGAATCCCCACGGAACAAAATAATAGAAAACATCAATTAAAATAAAAACTTAACGACGAACGTGAGGAGTCTGTCGAGCGTCTAAGGCGAGGATGCCNCTCTCTCTCTCTCTCTCCCCTCTTGATATGCTATTATTATCCTTCTCTAAATTAATGTCTTCCTAAGCCTAACTCATCACCTTACCCTTACTGCCTCCTAAGTTTTCTGCCGTTATTCTCTCTCTCTCTCTCTCCCTCTCCCCCCTTTCTCTCCTGCGCCGCTCGGTGCTCCCTCTCTTCACCTTCTCCATCTCCGTCAGTCTC
Organism: Ilex paraguariensis; assembly: GCA_963454935.2. Taxonomy (NCBI): domain Eukaryota; kingdom Viridiplantae; phylum Streptophyta; class Magnoliopsida; order Aquifoliales; family Aquifoliaceae; genus Ilex; species Ilex paraguariensis. The sequence goes on along the minus strand of CAUOFW020001737.1, from coordinate 272,196 downwards.
TTTGTTTTTCCATTGCTTTGACCATGTTTGGAATTCAATTGTAGAATTCAATTAATGATTAAAATGCCTTGCTCTCTTCGCAATTCTCTGTTAGACGCCCCCAGCTTTTGTTTATTGGAATTGTGCAACCATCGGTCTATTGCTTGATTAGGTAATTTGTTTTTAGTTAATATTTTAATACAACAATCTGCTTACTTTGATGCCGACAATTAGTATAAAAGTGTCAGCGTCATTCCTCAATTCTATATCCATATTGACATGCTTCTCATGTAATACATCGTACAAAATATTTACAAGAATTATAAGGGTGATTTTCAACACTTCTCCAAATGTAAGTCTTTCTTCACCAACGGGAATCGTATTTGCGGTCTTTTGAATTTAAAAATTATGTACGCCCCATTCATCTAATGATTATAATATGGTTTCTTGGTTTGATGTTTTAATGGATATCGCAACTTGTTTTCATGCCTGTCTTGATCTTGAACTTAGACTTCTTCAATATTAATGTGGCAGTGATTCACCTTATTACGAGAGCAGAATTTGGGTTTGGTTGGTCACTCGAGACACACATCACTACAGTGAAGCATGGGTGGTCTTTGAAGGACCAAGCTTAAATGATTTTGATATCGAAAAACTTTTCTATCAAGAACCAAAGTTGGTGCAATCCAGCTTTCATCTTAATTGGCAGAAAGTTTGTTGAAAATGAAAGAAAACCAATGGAACAAAAATTGACAAGGTCTACCACCTGATTGGTGTTTTTGGCACAATTAACATCCAAAACAATAGATGTCTATAATTTCAGTTTTTATTCTTTCGGACCATTACTTAATTACTTCATATAATATTGCATTTTGTTGTCAAGAGCAGCGATCTAGTGACTCTAACAGTATTATTTGTTTGTACTTCCTATTTGTTATTGTATTTGATATGTTTAGTCCTTACTGATAACTAGAAATTATTGCGATCAGATAGGTAACAACAGACACGACAGGTTTTCAATTCTAATTATTCCAAATTGTGTTGATTTCTAAGTCATTGATTTAATCTTTATTTAAACAATGAACATAACTGGTGCTCATAATTTGAAATAATACATCTTTTGAATTTAAAAGCCAAATTATTAGTGGAATTTGAACTTGACAATTGTTTTACAGTATTTGGTAGACTAACATGAGAAGAGTAGTTTTGGTTTTTCTTATGGGTAAGTAATAGTTTTTTTGTTAATATAACTACGAAGTTGGTTTTTTGCTTGGCTGTTAATTAGGACGAAATGAAAGAGCAAAAAGCTGAGGGAGATGGGGAACAGGAAGGGAAGAAATTCAATATGTGTGAAGAATGTGGTGCAAATCTCTTGTTTGGGTTCATCATATGTTTACTGTAGACTTAGGCGTTGATACCTGTGCCTACTTTACCGCAGCTACCATGATCACAGTTGTCTCCATTGGAATAAAAAATTTTAGTTGGATCGCTACCATGTGGGGTTCGATACAATACAAAACACTCATGCTATTTGTTGTAGGGTTCGTTTCCGAATGCTTTCTCATTTGAAGCACCATATGCAAAGCCATTCACTTGAGGTGAGTTGGAATTTCAATTTTATCCTCTTTAAGTATTTGCTTTTTATGAATTGGTATAAATTATATTTTGCCTGAGTTTAATTAATGTTGGTTCTTCACCATTGAAGTAATTGTTGACTATGTTTCGAATATGGTTGTAAGATGATTCTTGAATATTTTCATTCATGGTGCTCATGCTTAACATTCCCTTTTATAAAATATGTATGCATATGTAATTTATTTATACATACTTCGATATGCACATATGTTATTCCAGCAGTGGCAATCAGTTTTGCTGATGGTTTAGGAAATCTTGCGTCGGACTTCAGAGATGTGATTTGTAGTAAGACGTGGAGAATGCATTTTAACTATTAACTTTCTTAATATTGAAATTTGTCGCTAAAATATTAATTCCTGTTCACGGTTATTTTATCTGTTAAGTCAATTATACCCCAGATATTCCTATTAATGTCATTCTTGTCCTATTAATATTCCTATTTAGTGTCCTTAAAAATTTGCTATCACTTTTCCTTTTTTAAAAATAAAAAAACTAAAACATTTACAACAATTTAAAATCTTAGGCTAAGTGAGCTTAATGCTTAGATATTTGAAATAAGTTGTATGGATTTTGATAAAATGATGAGTATCATTCAGAAAAGAATTAAAGTACTAACATAAAAAACACACATTGTCAAGTTTTTTGGGGGGGATTGGTGTTGTTACTATTGCAGAATTGAAGCCAAGCATCTTGAGGAAGAGGTCTTTTGGTCCGAATTTGAGTTCAAGGCATTTCACTATGTGGTAATGCTCTTTTTCTAAATTCTAAGTTTTAGTGGAATTCATGTTATTTAATATAGATCCACTGTGTCTCATTTTTTTTTTTCAAAGCCACCCAGTGGATGGGGAGTTTGGCAAAACCCCTACTTGTATATATAACTAAAAAGAAAGATGTACAAGGGAGGAGGACATAGAGCCAAGCCTCTAGGAGTGAAAGAAAGTCAAAGCAAAAGCAAGGTGGTGACTCACCACCAAAAGCATGAAAAATAAATAAATAGAAAGTAGGGAATCCCCACGGAACAAAATAATAGAAAACATCAATTAAAATAAAAACTTAACGACGAACGTGAGGAGTCTGTCGAGCGTCTAAGGCGAGGATGCCAACAATCTCAGAAGGAAGGGATGACAAATCAGGGAATCGCTGATTGAGCTGTTGAGAGCAAGCCCAATTAGCCATGAAGTTTGCAGCCTGATTCGCCTCCCGCAGAACATGGCAGAGCGAGCCGAGAGAGAAGTACACAGAAGCTGAATCCGAGCAAGCAGGTAATCATAAACCCAACACCCAGTGCCCTGAGAAGAAACCCAAGAAACCACTATAGCTGAATCTGACTCCACTACCAACTCAGAAGCTCCCAAATCTGNCTCATCACCTTACCCTTACTGCCTCCTAAGTTTTCTGCCGTTATTCTCTCTCTCTCTCTCTCCCTCTCCCCCCTTTCTCTCCTGCGCCGCTCGGTGCTCCCTCTCTTCACCTTCTCCATCTCCGTCAGTCTCTTTGTTTTTCCATTGCTTTGACCATGTTTGGAATTCAATTGTAGAATTCAATTAATGATTAAAATGCCTTGCTCTCTTCGCAATTCTCTGTTAGACGCCCCCAGCTTTTGTTTATTGGAATTGTGCAACCATCGGTCTATTGCTTGATTAGGTAATTTGTTTTTAGTTAATATTTTAATACAACAATCTGCTTACTTTGATGCCGACAATTAGTATAAAAGTGTCAGCGTCATTCCTCAATTCTATATCCATATTGACATGCTTCTCATGTAATACATCGTACAAAATATTTACAAGAATTATAAGGGTGATTTTCAACACTTCTCCAAATGTAAGTCTTTCTTCACCAACGGGAATCGTATTTGCGGTCTTTTGAATTTAAAAATTATGTACGCCCCATTCATCTAATGATTATAATATGGTTTCTTGGTTTGATGTTTTAATGGATATCGCAACTTGTTTTCATGCTTGTCTTGATCTTGAACTTAGACTTCTTCAATATTAATGTGGCAGTGATTCACCTTATTACGAGAGCAGAATTTGGGTTTGGTTGGTCACTCGAGACACACATCACTACAGTGAAGCATGGGTGGTCTTTGAAGGACCAAGCTTAAATGATTTTGATATCGAAAAACTTTTCTATCAAGAACCAAAGTTGGTGCAATCCAGCTTTCATCTTAATTGGCAGAAAGTTTGTTGAAAATGAAAGAAAACCAATGGAACAAAAATTGACAAGGTCTACCACCTGATTGGTGTTTTTGGCACAATTAACATCCAAAACAATAGATGTCTATAATTTCAGTTTTTATTCTTTCGGACCATTACTTAATTACTTCATATAATATTGCATTTTGTTGTCAAGAGCAGCGATCTAGTGACTCTAACAGTATTATTTGTTTGTACTTCCTATTTGTTATTGTATTTGATATGTTTAGTCCTTACTGATAACTAGAAATTATTGCGATCAGATAGGTAACAACAGACACGACAGGTTTTCAATTCTAATTATTCCAAATTGTGTTGATTTCTAAGTCATTGATTTAATCTTTATTTAAACAATGAACATAACTGGTGCTCATAATTTGAAATAATACATCTTTTGAATTTAAAAGCCAAATTATTAGTGGAATTTGAACTTGACAATTGTTTTACAGTATTTGGTAGACTAACATGAGAAGAGTAGTTTTGGTTTTTCTTATGGGTAAGTAATAGTTTTTTTGTTAATATAACTACGAAGTTGGTTTTTTGCTTGGCTGTTAATTAGGACGAAATGAAAGAGCAAAAAGCTGAGGGAGATGGGGAACAGGAAGGGAAGAAATTCAATATGTGTGAAGAATGTGGTGCAAATCTCTTGTTTGGGTTCATCATATGTTTACTGTAGACTTAGGCGTTGATACCTGTGCCTACTTTACCGCAGCTACCATGATCACAGTTGTCTCCATTGGAATAAAAAATTTTAGTTGGATCGCTACCATGTGGGGTTCGATACAATACAAAACACTCATGCTATTTGTTGTAGGGTTCGTTTCCGAATGCTTTCTCATTTGAAGCACCATATGCAAAGCCATTCACTTGAGGTGAGTTGGAATTTCAATTTTATCCTCTTTAAGTATTTGCTTTTTATGAATTGGTATAAATTATATTTTGCCTGAGTTTAATTAATGTTGGTTCTTCACCATTGAAGTAATTGTTGACTATGTTTCGAATATGGTTGTAAGATGATTCTTGAATATTTTCATTCATGGTGCTCATGCTTAACATTCCCTTTTATAAAATATGTATGCATATGTAATTTATTTATACATACTTCGATATGCACATATGTTATTCCAGCAGTGGCAATCAGTTTTGCTGATGGTTTAGGAAATCTTGCGTCGGACTTCAGAGATGTGATTTGTAGTAAGACGTGGAGAATGCATTTTAACTATTAACTTTCTTAATATTGAAATTTGTCGCTAAAATATTAATTCCTGTTCACGGTTATTTTATCTGTTAAGTCAATTATACCCCAGATATTCCTATTAATGTCATTCTTGTCCTATTAATATTTCTATTTAGTGTCCTTAAAAATTTGCTATCACTTTTCCTTTTTTAAAAATAAAAAAACTAAAACATTTACAACATTTTAAAATCTTAGGCTAAGTGAGCTTAATGCTTAGATATTTGAAATAAGTTGTATGGATTTTGATAAAATGATGAGTATCATTCAGAAAAGAATTAAAGTACTAACATAAAAAACACAGATTGTCAAGTTTTTTGGGGGGGATTGGTGTTGTTACTATTGCAGAATTGAAGCCAAGCATCTTGAGGAAGAGGTCTTTTGGTCCGAATTTGAGTTCAAGGCATTTCACTATGTGGTAATGCTCTTTTTCTAAATTCTAAGTTTTAGTGGAATTCATGTTATTTAATATAGATCCACTGTGTCTCATTTTTTTTTTTCAAAGCCACCCAGTGGATGGGGAGTTTGGCAAAACCCCTACTTGTATATATAACTAAAAAGAAAGATGTACAAGGGAGGAGGACATAGAGCCAAGCCTCTAGGAGTGAAAGAAAGTCAAAGCAAAAGCAAGGTGGTGACTCACCACCAAAAGCATGAAAAATAAATAAATAGAAAGTAGGGAATCCCCACGGAACAAAATAATAGAAAACATCAATTAAAATAAAAACTTAACGACGAACGTGAGGAGTCTGTCGAGCGTCTAAGGCGAGGATGCCAACAATCTCAGAAGGAAGGGATGACAAATCAGGGAATCGCTGATTGAGCTGTTGAGAGCAAGCCCAATTAGCCATGAAGTTTGCAGCCTGATTCGCCTCCCGCAGAACATGGCAGAGCGAGCCGAGAGAGAAGTACACAGAAGCTGAATCCGAGCAAGCAGGTAATCATAAACCCAACACCCAGTGCCCTGAGAAGAAACCCAAGAAACCACTATAGCTGAATCTGACTCCACTACCAACTCAGAAGCTCCCAAATCTGCTGCCAACTTCAACCCAACACAAATAGCCTACAACTCCGCATACAGAATAAGCTGATGCCCCAGAAACAAGCCAAAAGCCCTAAGTGCCCGACTCTGGTGGTCCCGAATAACACCCCCTCTCGCAGATAGCCTCGGATTGCCTTTAGAATAGCTGTCAACGTTGATCTTCAAACAACCAGCTACAAGACGAGTCCAAGCAACTAAGCGAAGAGGTCGAGGTCGAGGAACCAAGACCCTAAGAGAACCTACAAACTCAATNCTCGGATTGCCTTTAGAATAGCTGTCAACGTTGATCTTCAAACAACCAGCTACAAGACGAGTCCAAGCAACTAAGCGAGAGGTCGAGGAACCAAGACCCTAAGAGAACCTACAAACTCAATTGACTCATCCCGACGCAACTGATTCGGAACAAACCCAAAAGCAAGCCCAACCAACTGCATATCGGTCATAACCCTCTGAATTACAATGAGCACCTAAAAGACCTGGCCATCGAACTTGTAAGCATTACATGCCTTTCATAAGTGCCACAGAATGAAGCACGGTAGTAGTACCGCACGTGAACTGTAGAAGGAGCACAACGCCGCCAATGAAGCATCAAAGTATAAAGAGATTGAAACGGCCAACATCTAATCCCAAACATCTGATAAAAATGACTCCACACCTGAACTGCAAGCAGACAATCCAGAAAAATATGCCGAAGAGTCTCAACAGCCCCACCACACACACACCGGGATACTACATGGAAACCCCGCCTCTCTAAGCCATCATCTGTGGCCAGGAAACCATGAAACAACTACCACATAAAGAAGGAGATCTGAGTCAGAATATGTCTCTGCCAGACACAAGAAAACCCAACTCGAATTGGAGCCACACCCTGAACATCAAAGCAAGCAGTCCTTAATGAAAAATCCCCATCCAAAGACAACCTCCACCTCATTTGATCAACCCCCTGCTCTAGAATCGGAATCTGCACAATCTGCTCAACAACTGAAGAAGGTAAAACCTCCAACNTCCTATTTAGTGTCCTTAAAAATTTGCTATCACTTTTCCTTTTTTAAAAATAAAAAAACTAAAACATTTACAACAATTTAAAATCTTAGGCTAAGTGAGCTTAATGCTTAGATATTTGAAATAAGTTGTATGGATTTTGATAAAATGATGAGTATCATTCAGAAAAGAATTAAAGTACTAACATAAAAAACACACATTGTCAAGTTTTTTGGGGGGGATTGGTGTTGTTACTATNGGGTTCATCATATGTTTACTGTAGACTTAGGCGTTGATACCTGTGCCTACTTTACCGCAGCTACCATGATCACAGTTGTCTCCATTGGAATAAAAAATTTTAGTTGGATCGCTACCATGTGGGGTTCGATACAATACNGTGTTCATCATATGTTTACTGTAGACTTAGGCGTTGATACCTGTGCCTATTTTACCGCAGCTACCATGATCACAGTTGTCCCCATTGGAATAAAAAATTTTAGTTGGATCGCTACCATGTGGGGTTCGATACAATACAAAACACTCATGCTATTTGTTGTAGGGTTCGTTTCCGAATGCTTTCTCATTTGAAGCACCATATGCAAAGCCATTCACTTGAGGTGAGTTGGAATTTCAATTTTATCCTCTTTAAGTATTTGCTTTTTATGAATTGGTATAAATTATATTTTGCCTGAGTTTAATTAATGTTGGTTCTTCACCATTGAAGTAATTGTTGACTATGTTTCGAATATGGTTGTAAGATGATTCTTGAATATTTTCATTCATGGTGCTCATGCTTAACATTCCCTTTTATAAAATATGTATGCATATGTAATTTATTTATACATACTTCGATATGCACATATGTTATTCCAGCAGTGGCAATCAGTTTTGCTGATGGTTTAGGAAATCTTGCGTCGGACTTCAGAGATGTGATTTGTAGTAAGACGTGGAGAATGCATTTTAACTATTAACTTTCTTAATATTGAAATTTGTCGCTAAAATATTAATTCCTGTTCACGGTTATTTTATCTGTTAAGTCAATTATACCCCAGATATTCCTATTAATGTCATTCTTGTCCTATTAATATTTCTATTTAGTGTCCTTAAAAATTTGCTATCACTTTTCCTTTTTTAAAAATAAAAAAACTAAAACATTTACAACATTTTAAAATCTTAGGCTAAGTGAGCTTAATGCTTAGATATTTGAAATAAGTTGTATGGATTTTGATAAAATGATGAGTATCATTCAGAAAAGAATTAAAGTACTAACATAAAAAACACAGATTGTCAAGTTTTTTGGGGGGGATTGGTGTTGTTACTATTGCAGAATTGAAGCCAAGCATCTTGAGGAAGAGGTCTTTTGGTCCGAATTTGAGTTCAAGGCATTTCACTATGTGGTAATGCTCTTTTTCTAAATTCTAAGTTTTAGTGGAATTCATGTTATTTAATATAGATCCACTGTGTCTCATTTTTTTTTTTCAAAGCCACCCAGTGGATGGGGAGTTTGGCAAAACCCCTACTTGTATATATAACTAAAAAGAAAGATGTACAAGGGAGGAGGACATAGAGCCAAGCCTCTAGGAGTGAAAGAAAGTCAAAGCAAAAGCAAGGTGGTGACTCACCACCAAAAGCATGAAAAATAAATAAATAGAAAGTAGGGAATCCCCACGGAACAAAATAATAGAAAACATCAATTAAAATAAAAACTTAACGACGAACGTGAGGAGTCTGTCGAGCGTCTAAGGCGAGGATGCCAACAATCTCAGAAGGAAGGGATGACAAATCAGGGAATCGCTGATTGAGCTGTTGAGAGCAAGCCCAATTAGCCATGAAGTTTGCAGCCTGATTCGCCTCCCGCAGAACATGGCAGAGCGAGCCGAGAGAGAAGTACACAGAAGCTGAATCCGAGCAAGCAGGTAATCATAAACCCAACACCCAGTGCCCTGAGAAGAAACCCAAGAAACCACTATAGCTGAATCTGACTCCACTACCAACTCAGAAGCTCCCAAATCTGCTGCCAACTTCAACCCAACACAAATAGCCTACAACTCCGCATACAGAATAAGCTGATGCCCCAGAAACAAGCCAAAAGCCCTAAGTGCCCGACTCTGGTGGTCCCGAATAACACCCCCTCTCGCAGATAGCCTCGGATTGCCTTTAGAATAGCTGTCAACGTTGATCTTCAAACAACCAGCTACAAGACGAGTCCAAGCAACTAAGCGAGAGGTCGAGGAACCAAGACCCTAAGAGAACCTACAAACTCAATTGACTCATCCCGACGCAACTGATTCGGAACAAACCCAAAAGCAAGCCCAACCAACTGCATATCGGTCATAACCCTCTGAATTACAATGAGCACCTAAAAGACCTGGCCATCGAACTTGTAAGCATTACATGCCTTTCATAAGTGCCACAGAATGAAGCACGGTAGTAGTACCGCACGTGACCTGTAGAAGGAGCACAACGCCGCCAATGAAGCATCAAAGTATAAAGAGATTGAAACGGCCAACATCTAATCCCAAACATCTGATAAAAATGACTCCACACCTGAACTGCAAGCAGACAATCCAGAAAAATATGCCGAAGAGTCTCAACAGCCCCACCACACACACACCGGGATACTACATGGAAACCCCGCCTCTCTAAGCCATCATCTGTGGCCAGGAAACCATGAAACAACTACCACATAAAGAAGGAGATCTGAGTCAGAATATGTCTCTGCCAGACACAAGAAAACCCAACTCGAATTGGAGCCACACCCTGAACATCAAAGCAAGCAGTCCTTAATGAAAAATCCCCATCCAAAGACAACCTCCACCTCATTTGATCAACCCCCTGCTCTAGAATCGGAATCTGCACAATCTGCTCAACAACTGAAGAAGGTAAAACCTCCAACAATCGGCCTCTGTCCCACTGTCGACCCGCCCAGTAAGTAGAAACAGGAACCCTAGAAGCTGCCCCCGGATACAGTAAAGCCAATGGGTAATCCCCCAACCAACAATCATACCAGAAGCTGACCTCACCAGACCGTATTCATTATGGGTTATCTACTATGTCTCATAACTAAGAATTAAATTTTTGCCTGAATTTTGGTTTTTTATGTGTTTTACTTTTAGCTTTTGAAGATATTGACAACATAACTATATGTTTCCGGGAGCCTAACTATATCAATCATAGTTGTTAGTATCGTACGATATGTCACAATATAGGCCTAAACCGATATAGATCGTAGTTATGTATCATTTTTGCATTGTATCGTCCGATACACGATACGTTTTTACGATACGATACGTATCGTNACAAAACACTCATGCTATTTGTTGTAGGGTTCGTTTCCGAATGCTTTCTCATTTGAAGCACCATATGCAAAGCCATTCACTTGAGGTGAGTTGGAATTTCAATTTTATCCTCTTTAAGTATTTGCTTTTTATGAATTGGTATAAATTATATTTTGCCTGAGTTTAATTAATGTTGGTTCTTCACCATTGAAGTAATTGTTGACTATGTTTCGAATATGGTTGTAAGATGATTCTTGAATATTTTCATTCATGGTGCTCATGCTTAACATTCCCTTTTATAAAATATGTATGCATATGTAATTTATTTATACATACTTCGATATGCACATATGTTATTCCAGCAGTGGCAATCAGTTTTGCTGATGGTTTAGGAAATCTTGCGTCGGACTTCAGAGATGTGATTTGTAGTAAGACGTGGAGAATGCATTTTAACTATTAACTTTCTTAATATTGAAATTTGTCGCTAAAATATTAATTCCTGTTCACGGTTATTTTATCTGTTAAGTCAATTATACCCCAGATATTCCTATTAATGTCATTCTTGTCCTATTAATATTCCTATTTAGTGTCCTTAAAAATTTGCTATCACTTTTCCTTTTTTAAAAATAAAAAAACTAAAACATTTACAACAATTTAAAATCTTAGGCTAAGTGAGCTTAATGCTTAGATATTTGAAATAAGTTGTATGGATTTTGATAAAATGATGAGTATCATTCAGAAAAGAATTAAAGTACTAACATAAAAAACACAGATTGTCAAGTTTTTTGGGGGGGATTGGTGTTGTTACTATTGCAGAATTGAAGCCAAGCATCTTGAGGAAGAGGTCTTTTGGTCCGAATTTGAGTTCAAGGCATTTCACTATGTGGTAATGCTCTTTTTCTAAATTCTAAGTTTTAGTGGAATTCATGTTATTTAATATAGATCCACTGTGTCTCATTTTTTTTTTTCAAAGCCACCCAGTGGATGGGGAGTTTGGCAAAACCCCTACTTGTATATATAACTAAAAAGAAAGATGTACAAGGGAGGAGGACATAGAGCCAAGCCTCTAGGAGTGAAAGAAAGTCAAAGCAAAAGCAAGGTGGTGACTCACCACCAAAAGCATGAAAAATAAATAAATAGAAAGTAGGGAATCCCCACGGAACAAAATAATAGAAAACATCAATTAAAATAAAAACTTAACGACGAACGTGAGGAGTCTGTCGAGCGTCTAAGGCGAGGATGCCAACAATCTCAGAAGGAAGGGATGACAAATCAGGGAATCGCTGATTGAGCTGTTGAGAGCAAGCCCAATTAGCCATGAAGTTTGCAGCCTGATTCGCCTCCCGCAGAACATGGCAGAGCGAGCCGAGAGAGAAGTACACAGAAGCTGAATCCGAGCAAGCAGGTAATCATAAACCCAACACCCAGTGCCCTGAGAAGAAACCCAAGAAACCACTATAGCTGAATCTGACTCCACTACCAACTCAGAAGCTCCCAAATCTGCTGCCAACTTCAACCCAACACAAATAGCCTACAACTCCGCATACAGAATAAGCTGATGCCCCAGAAACAAGCCAAAAGCCCTAAGTGCCCGACTCTGGTGGTCCCGAATAACACCCCCTCTCGCAGATAGCCTCGGATTGCCTTTAGAATAGCTGTCAACGTTGATCTTCAAACAACCAGCTACAAGACGAGTCCAAGCAACTAAGCGAGAGGTCGAGGAACCAAGACCCTAAGAGAACCTACAAACTCAATTGACTCATCCCGACGCAACTGATTCGGAACAAACCCAAAAGCAAGCCCAACCAACTGCATATCGGTCATAACCCTCTGAATTACAATGAGCACCTAAAAGACCTGGCCATCGAACTTGTAAGCATTACATGCCTTTCATAAGTGCCACAGAATGAAGCACGGTAGTAGTACCGCACGTGACCTGTAGAAGGAGCACAACGCCGCCAATGAAGCATCAAAGTATAAAGAGATTGAAACGGCCAACATCTAATCCCAAACATCTGATAAAAATGACTCCACACCTGAACTGCAAGCAGACAATCCAGAAAAATATGCCGAAGAGTCTCAACAGCCCCACCACACACACACCGGGATACTACATGGAAACCCCGCCTCTCTAAGCCATCATCTGTGGCCAGGAAACCATGAAACAACTGCCACATAAAGAAGGAGATCTGAGTCAGAATATGTCTCTGCCAGACACAAGAAAACCCAACTCGAATTGGAGCCACACCCTGAACATCAAAGCAAGCAGTCCTTAATGAAAAATCCCCATCCAAAGACAACCTCCACCTCATTTGATCAACCCCCTGCTCTAGAATCGGAATCTGCACAATCTGCTCAACAACTGAAGAAGGTAAAACCTCCAACAATCGGCCTCTGTCCCACTGTCGACCCGCCCAGTAAGTAGAAACAGGAACCCTAGAAGCTGCCCCCGGATACAGTAAAGCCAATGGGTAATCCCCCAACCAACAATCATACCAGAAGCTGACCTCACCAGACCGTATTCATTATGGGTTATCTACTGTGTCTCATAACTAAGAATTAAATTTTTGCCTGAATTTTGGTTTTTTATGTGTTTTACTTTTAGCTTTTGAAGATATTGACAACATAACTATATGTTTCCGGGAGCCTAACTATATCAATCATAGTTGTTAGTATCGTACGATATGTCACAATATAGGCCTAAACCGATATAGATCGTAGTTATGTATCATTTTTGCATTGTATCGTCCGATACACGATACGTTTTTACGATACGATACGTATCGTACCGATACGCGAAGTCACTATTTAATTTTTTTTTTTTTTTTGACAACCTGATTCGCACCAGAGATGAAGACACCGAAGCAAAAGCAAGAGAGATGAAGCCACTGAAACCAACAGAGATGAAGACACCGAAACCCACAAATCAGAGAATAGAGAAAATGCCAAAAAAAAGGCAACAGAGATGAAGAAGACAAGAATTACCAGGCAACAAATCAGCAAAAACATCCAAACAAAAGCAAAAGTAAAAGCAAATCAAACATTTTTGAAATTGAAAAAAATAGCTATACTAACCTGTAAATTTCGGATGAAAGCCTAAGTACCACTATTCGTCTTCTTCTTCTTCTTCTTCTTCCTCTCTCTCTCTCTCTCTTTCTCTCTTTCTCTCTCGCTCCATCGGCATCAACATTGTTGTTGCCGATCGCCTTTTGCTCTTCTCTCTGGCTCTCTGTGTTCGTTCGTGAGTCATGGGTACTGGGTAGACTGACGACTGTGGTTATAAGAATGAAGAATTATATTTAATACCCCTTACATTATAACTTTTTATTTTTAAGTATATATAAGTATCATTAATTTAATTTGATACCCTTTATTATTTTTTTAATATTAGTAAATTATATTGGTGACTTGAATAGTTAGTGGAATATTAATGAAATGTTATGTTTTTATGAGCCTATTATTTTTTTTCAAAAACATATATATTTTACAATTAATTGTTTAAAATTACATCGTATCTTACGATACACGATACGATATAATATTTTTAAAAAATGATACGTCTTCCGATACATGATTTGATAACTATGATATCAATCACTTTGTTGGTGTTTGTGTGATGATTTCACAAAATACTATTTTTTTTTAAAAGGGAAGGGGGAGGGGGACTCAAACCCTTAACCTCAAGAAGACAATGCCTTTATAAGACAAAGAGTATCATTGGACCAAAGGCCCATTGGTACAAAATATTGTGTTGTCATTGATGCTTCTACAATCGATGCTCTAATAAAGGCTAATGGATCTGACCAACCAGTCAAGTGTTGGTAATGTAGATTTACAATGAAAAAAATCAGGAGAGATTTCTCCTCCCGCCATGTCTTTGGCCAGTAAATTTCCATTTTGTATTTCTTTTTTGTACAGGTTGGTTTTTTTTCCCTAAATTATTTGATGATATATTAGTTACTTGAATTTTCTCTATTTTTTTTTGTTTGACTCTTTAATAATTGTATTATATCACTACTTCTGAAAACGTCTAGGAAAGTATCTCTTTAGTTTAAATAAATCATTTTTTTTAAAAAAAAATTCGACAGTTTCCTCTGAAAATTGAGCTTCCAACTAGCTAGTAAGAGCATCTATGTGAGAGCATAACATAATTTAAACTAATTAAGCATCCACAACATTCCTCCATCAAAAATATAATCCAACTAAATCTGGAGTGGCAATAAGAGGCCCACAAAGTCCTCCCAAACCCATATACATCCAATACCAATATATACCACAACTTAGTATACAAAGTCAACAATAATCCCTCTATGGGGTGATCTAGTGTACACCATAAATACCTCAAGACAACCTTTTCAAACACAATTTTTGCGTGCTAACATTTTTACATAAGTTCTAAAGGTAAATACAAAAAGGCTTCAAAAGATATTCTTTCTAGTTTAAACTCCCACAAGCATTCCATCACCTATGCCCAAGGATGCATGCTAGTTTCTGAAAATATTAGTAAGGGATGAGCAACCACAACTCAGTAGGATAATCCTTTTTCCAAGCATTTACAAAGTTTTAAATACCAACATTCCACAAGCCATAAGAATAAGCAATGAAAAGCTTTTTATAATTAAGTATAAGAACAAAATAATAAGTAAAACATTCATAAAAAGTCTCCCAACACCTCATCATTAGAAATGTACAAGGTATAAATTAAAGATTTATATATTTAAAGTCAAACCATCATAGCAAATACCATGCATGTCTCGCATACGGACAATATAATCAATTACACCACCGGTTCACGCATGAACCATCCCCGAAAAATCTTTTGGATCTTGTACCATAGGGTCTCATCGCCCTTCTTGCTTTTTAAGTAGAACGTGTAGAGCACAACTTGTCATGCCACATAGACCATCACTGAAACCACTACCATAATCAATCCTCATTAGGATTAGTAGTTGCCTTGGCAACGCACTCTATAGGCTCTAACCTTCTACTAACCCTCTACCTGTCAGTATTGAGCCTACATTTTCTAAAAATTATTAATTTTTATATCCATAAATTCTTTTAAAACACATGTCATAACCTTGACATTTTATCAAACATGTAGTAAGCTCAAATCTCAAAATTTACATTTTCAAAACAATATAACTATTTCCAAGATAATAAGTTATATATATTATGTACAAAATCATAGTATACTTCAAAATCCTAAAATTATAAGTTTAATAAATACCCATGACTAAAATCAAACTAGGGTTTCAAACCCATAACACTAAAATTATTTTTATGCATGTAAGTTCACAATCCATGATATATTCAACATTGAATCAAGGTTTATAACAAGTATTTTGTCATCAAACACATAGTAAACTTTAGCTAAAGAAAATACATGAGATGCACAATGTAAATATAAGAGAGATGAAAACCCCACTTAAGAATCAACAATTCCAAGCTTAATCTCCAAGATTCTCAAGCCAAGGCCAAACCCTAGAGCTCTTCTTCTCTCTTTCTCTTTCTAGTTTTAAGGTGGGTGGATGAGTTTTGGGTGAGAGATGTGACAAAAATGAGAGAAATAGGTTGAATTTGGGGTTTTAAACCCAGCAATTCCCATCAGAAAATACTGTTNCATTTTTGATTTTAGTTATGAGTATTTGATAAAACTAATGATTTGGGGGTTTTAAAGTATGTTATGATCTTGTATATAATATGACTTATTCTCTTGAAAATGGAAATGTCATAGTTTGATTTTAGTTATGGGTATTTGATTAAACCTATGATTTGGGGGTTTTGAAGTATACTACTATTTTGTACATAATATATATGACTTATTTTCTCTTGGAAATGGTTGTGTTGCTTTGAAAATGCAACTTTTGAGATTTGTGTTTACCATATGTTTGATAAAATGTCAAAGTTATGACGTGTTTTCAAAAGAATTTATGGATATAGAAAATAATTATTTTTGAAAAATGTATGCTCGATACTGACAGGCATAGGGTTAGTAGATGGTTGGGGCCTATTGAGTGGGTTGCCAAAGCGACTACTAGTTCTAAGGGGGATTGGTTATGGTAGTGATTTTCGGGGATGGCCTATGTGGCGTCACAAGTTGTGCCCTACACGTTCCCCTTGAAAAGCAAGAAGGGTGATGAGACCCTAGGGTGCAAGACCCAAAAGGTTCCCTGGGGATGGTTTATGCATGAACCGATGTGATTGATGATATTGTCCATATGCGAGGCATGCATGGTATTTGCTATGATGGTTTGACTTTAATTTATACCTTATATATTTCTATTGTTGAGATGTTGGGAGATTTTTATAAATATTTTACTTAATATCTTGTACCTGTATTTAATTATAGAAGGCTTTCATTACTTATTAGTATGATTTGTGGAATGTTGGTTTTTAAAACTTTGTAAATGTTTGAGAAAAGGATTATCTTACTGTGTGTGTGGTTGCTCATCCCTTACTAATATTTTCAGAGACTAGCATGCATCCTGGGACATAAGTGATGAAATGCTTATGGGAGCTTGGACTATAAAGAATCTCTTTTAGAGTTTTTTGTATTTACTTTTAGAACTTATGTAGAAATGTTAGCACTCAAGCANTCCATGATATATTCAACATTGAATCAAGGTTTATAACAAGTATTTTGTCATCAAACACATAGTAAACTTTAGCTAAAGAAAATACATGAGATGCACAATGTAAATATAAGAGAGATGAAAACCCCACTTAAGAATCAACAATTCCAAGCTTAATCTCCAAGATTCTCAAGCCAAGGCCAAACCCTAGAGCTCTTCTTCTCTCTTTCTCTTTCTAGTTTTAAGGTGGGTGGATGAGTTTTGGGTGAGAGATGTGACAAAAATGAGAGAAATAGGTTGAATTTGGGGTTTTAAACCCAGCAATTCCCATCAGAAAATACTGTTCATGTCAAAAAAATACATTTCGTCTAAAATTATAATTTTGCCCATAAACATCTCCAATTTGATCTCTATGACTACGTTAAGGTTTTTCGACATTCGGGATTCATTTTTAATATTATTTTAATCTAGAAATATTTAGTTTTATAATTTATCTCAAAATCAAAGTCAATTTACACCTAAAACACTAAAATTATAATTTTACCCCTCTGAATCCCTATATAAGATAAACGTCTATCCCAATATTTTTGGACCTCCAAGATTCAATGGTAATGTTATTTTGACATAAAAAAAATTAATAATTTTACTTAATTACCCTTATCAACCTTAAACACATCAAAAATTAAATTTGACCCGAAAGTTAATACGCTCGTAACTCAAACTTACGCGACTATATCTTTAATAATTATTCAAAGTTGCTCTCATCATTTTAATCATTTTGAAAATACTTACAAGTTAATATAATTTATATTTATATGAAACATGGAATCTTACAGTCTACTAGGTATTCTGGTTGGCTACTTAATCAAGAAGATGCAAGAGTTGCAGTGACAACAATGTGTAATTCATTTTCAGGATGCTGACATCAATTGTTGTGTTATTCATAATTTTGGACACTTTATAGGACATTCTTAGTCTCTAATGTAAAAAAGATGCAATATTCACATTGAATGATTGATTGCTAGAGTTTGAATAGGAACCTCTCTGCCAATTTCATTGCCATCAACAGGATGTAAGTTTATTTGAACCTTAACATGAGGGAGTGAATTGATTTCAACAAAATTCCAATAAGGGTGGGTTGGTCAATTAGGTTAAATCTTCCTAGCCTTGGAGTTGCCACGATGTTGTATGGTTACTAAGGTGAAATTTACTCAGTAAAGGCCAAAACTTTATCACTTATTATGCCTTGGGCTAATGTAGATTTGCCATTTGACTAGCCACTTTGTCCAGACAATCTCATGATCCCTTCTAACTGTCCAAAAATTTTGAGTGTTATATTAGTTACGCCATTGAGCACTCACCTTCTCCTTTTAGTTTCTAGATTTTGCAGTGCAATATCTACCAACTATTGAATAAAAAATTTGCAGTGAAAAAGCTTTTTCATGTCTTAGTTAATCAATGTGATTGTCCTTTCTAAAATTGTTGTTCCTTTTTTGGGAAAAAAATGTGAATGTCCTTTCCTCCCACTGTGAAGATATTCAGTGGTTGAGTCATTGAAAAATCTACATTCCTTTTGAGAAATATGTTTTCAGTGATTAAAATGATTTCATAGCATCCTATTCTAATGCTTATTGGCTTCTGCTTAGGGAAGAATTGTGAGATCTCATATTTCATGTAAATATAAATGATATTAACTTGATAATATTTTTAAAATAATTAAAATGATGAGAGAAACTTCGAATCGTTGTTAACAAAATACTCATGTAAGTTTGAAGTACGAACGTATTGACTTTTGGGTCAAATTTAACTTTTTGTGGTGTTTAAGATCGATAAGGGTAAATAAGTAAATATATTAATATTTTTAGATCAAAATAACATTACCATTGAATCCGAGAGATTCGAAAAACTTGGAATAGCCGTTTGGCTTATATAGCGGTTCAACGGGGTAAAATAGTAATTTTAGTGTTTTGGGTGTAAATTAATTTTAATTTTGAGATAAATCATAAAACTAAATATTTTTAGGTTAAAATAACATTAAAAATGAATCTGGAATGTCGAAAAACCTTAGGGTAGTATATGGATCAAAATTAGAATATTAGTGGCAAAATCGTAATTTCGGAAAAAAATATATTTTCAGCCCATGAACACTGGATTTCGGGACTGCTGTATTTAAAATACAGATTTCAGCCCCTTTTCTTCCATTTTTTTCATTCTACTCTCGCCCAAAACCTCTTAGAACCTAAGGAGAAGACAAAGGGAAAGAGAAAGGGGAAAAAAAGTGTCCATAAAGCTTGGAGTTTGCTTAGAAATCCTAGGAATTTGGCTTGAAATTCTTGATTCTTAGGTGGAGTTTTTCTTTCTCTTGCATTTACATTGTGCATCTCATGTATTTTCTTTAGTTAAAGTTTACTATGTGGTTGATGGCAAAATTCTTGATATAAACCTTGATATAGTATTGAATATGTCATGGATTTGTGAACCTAAATGCATAAAAATGATTTTAGTGTGGTGGGTTTCAAACTCTTGTTTGATTTTAGTTATGGTATTTGATTAAACTTATGATTTTGGAGGTTTTGAAGTATATTATGATCTTGTACAAAATATGACTTATTCTCTTGAAAATAGAAATGATTTTAGTGTTATGGGTTTGAAACCCATTTTTGATTTTAGTTATGAGTATTTGATAAAACTAATGATTTGGGGGTTTTAAAGTATGTTATGATCTTGTATATAATATGACTTATTCTCTTGAAAATGGAAATGTCATAGTTTGATTTTAGTTATGGGTATTTGATTAAACCTATGATTTGGGGGTTTTGAAGTATACTACTATTTTGTACATAATATATATGACTTATTTTCTCTTGGAAATGGTTGTGTTGCTTTAAAAATGCAACTTTTGAGATTTGTGTTTACCATATGTTTGATAAAATGTCAAAGTTATGACGTGTTTTCAAAAGAATTTATGGATATAGAAAATAATTATTTTTGAAAAATGTATGCTCGATACTAACAGGCATAGGGTTAGTAGATGGTTGGGGCCTATTGAGTGGGTTGCCAAAGCGACTACTAGTTCTAAGGGGGATTGGTTATGGTAGTGATTTTCGGGGATGGCCTATGTGGCGTCACAAGTTGTGCCCTACACGTTCCCCTTGAAAAGCAAGAAGGGTGATGAGACCCTAGGGTGCAAGACCCAAAAGGTTCCCTGGGGATGGTTTATGCATGAACCGATGTGATTGATGATATTGTCCATATGCGAGGCATGCATGGTATTTGCTATGATGGTTTGACTTTAATTTATACCTTATATATTTCTATTGTTGAGATGTTGGGAGATTTTTATAAATATTTTACTTAATATCTTGTACCTGTATTTAATTATAGAAGGCTTTCATTACTTATTAGTATGATTTGTGGAATGTTGGTTTTTAAAACTTTGTAAATGTTTGAGAAAAGGATTATCTTACTGTGTTGCTCATCCCTTACTAATATTTTCAGAGACTAGCATGCATCCTGGGACATAAGTGATGAAATGCTTATGGGAGCTTGGACTATAAAGAATCTCTTTTAGAGTTTTTTGTATTTACTTTTAGAACTTATGTAGAAATGTTAGCACTCAAGCATTGTATTTGGAAAGATTGTCTTGAGGTATTTTTGGTGTACACTTGATCATCCCATAGAGGGATTATTATTTTGGGTGTTGTAATGTAAAGTTATGACTTTTGGTACTAAGTTGTGGTATATATGGGTGTTGGATGTATCCGGGTTTGGGAGGACTCCGTGGGCCTCTAATTGTGTAACGCCCCAAACATACCCTAGATGGCATTACATTCTAAAATCATTCATATCATGAGAGCACTAATATAATCCCTTAAGAAACAAGACTTCATTTGTCATCCACGAATATTTACAACATTATCCAAAAAAATAAGCCTAAGTCATGGCTATTACATCTCAAAAATTAATTAAAGACGCGCAGCGGAATAAACAAAAGAAGCTAGACTACACAATGTTCCAACAGAATGTCCTAGTCTAGTATAAAAGGAAAGGAGGTCGCTCTATGCATCTACCTCGGGATCCAATCTCCCATCTAGTGGAGTCTCCCAAGTAGCGGGCTCCTCGACCCTTACGTCCTCCTCCTCAAGCGGATAATTTGAAAAATGTTAGCGATAGGGGGTGAGCACGAANAGGTCGCTCTATGCATCCACCTCGGGATCCAATTTCCCATCTAGTGGAGTCTCCCAAGTAGCGGGCTCCTCGACCCTTACGTCCTCCTCCTCAAGCGGATAATTTGAAAAATGTTAGCGATAGGGGGTGAACACGAAGCTCTATAGAAAAATTCTCTCAAACCCATACAAGGTTTAGAAAAGCATTTAAAATGGTCGNTATAGAAAACTTCTCTCAAACCCATACAAGGTTTAGAAAATCATTTAAAATGGTCGGTCTCAATTTTAACATAACATAGATACATAATTTGAAATAAAGCAGTGACATTTAAAAAGGATCTCAAGTTTATTTAAAAACATTACTTAAATGAATAAACGAGCACCACATACAAATAATAACCATTAATTGTCATAACCAATTCCCAACAATTCTTTCGATAGGTGGCATACTTTGTGGTAACCTCCACCCCCCCTTTAGGTCACCTTTAATTCTCAAGCATCCTTATCGAGAACCTCTTGAAAATGGTTGAGTATCCTTACATGGAACCTCTCACCGATCACTACATTATTTCTCAAGCATCCTTACCGGGAACCTCTTGGAAAGGGATGAGCATCCTTACAAGGAACCTCTCACTCATGTGCATCACAAACAACCCAACCAAGCATACAATTCCAACATTTATCTCAATTTACAAGCATCTATCCAAAATNTACATTCCTTTTGAGAAATATGTTTTCAGTGATTAAAATGATTTCATAGCATCCTATTCTAATGCTTATTGGCTTCTGCTTAGGGAAGAATTGTGAGATCTCATATTTCATGTAAATATAAATGATATTAACTTGATAATATTTTTAAAATAATTAAAATGATGAGAGAAACTTCGAATCGTTGTTAACAAAATACTCATGTAAGTTTGAAGTACGAACGTATTGACTTTTGGGTCAAATTTAACTTTTTGTGGTGTTTAAGATCGATAAGGGTAAATAAGTAAATATATTAATATTTTTAGATCAAAATAACATTACCATTGAATCCGAGAGATTCGAAAAACTTGGAATAGCCGTTTGGCTTATATAGCGGTTCAACGGGGTAAAATAGTAATTTTAGTGTTTTGGGTGTAAATTAATTTTAATTTTGAGATAAATCATAAAACTAAATATTTTTAGGTTAAAATAACATTAAAAATGAATCTGGAATGTCGAAAAACCTTAGGGTAGTATATGGATCAAAATTAGAATATTAGTGGCAAAATCGTAATTTCGGAAAAAAATATATTTTCAGCCCATGAACACTGGATTTCGGGACTGCTGTATTTAAAATACAGATTTCAGCCCCTTTTCTTCCATTTTTTTCATTCTACTCTCGCCCAAAACCTCTTAGAACCTAAGGAGAAGACAAAGGGAAAGAGAAAGGGGAAAAAAAGTGTCCATAAAGCTTGGAGTTTGCTTAGAAATCCTAGGAATTTGGCTTGAAATTCTTGATTCTTAGGTGGAGTTTTTCTTTCTCTTGCATTTACATTGTGCATCTCATGTATTTTCTTTAGTTAAAGTTTACTATGTGGTTGATGGCAAAATTCTTGATATAAACCTTGATATAGTATTGAATATGTCATGGATTTGTGAACCTAAATGCATAAAAATGATTTTAGTGTGGTGGGTTTCAAACTCTTGTTTGATTTTAGTTATGGTATTTGATTAAACTTATGATTTTGGAGGTTTTGAAGTATATTATGATCTTGTACAAAATATGACTTATTCTCTTGAAAATAGAAATGATTTTAGTGTTATGGGTTTGAAACCCATTTTTGATTTTAGTTATGAGTATTTGATAAAACTAATGATTTGGGGGTTTTAAAGTATGTTATGATCTTGTATATAATATGACTTATTCTCTTGAAAATGGAAATGTCATAGTTTGATTTTAGTTATGGGTATTTGATTAAACCTATGATTTGGGGGTTTTGAAGTATACTACTATTTTGTACATAATATATATGACTTATTTTCTCTTGGAAATGGTTGTGTTGCTTTAAAAATGCAACTTTTGAGATTTGTGTTTACCATATGTTTGATAAAATGTCAAAGTTATGACGTGTTTTCAAAAGAATTTATGGATATAGAAAATAATTATTTTTGAAAAATGTATGCTCGATACTAACAGGCATAGGGTTAGTAGATGGTTGGGGCCTATTGAGTGGGTTGCCAAAGCGACTACTAGTTCTAAGGGGGATTGGTTATGGTAGTGATTTTCGGGGATGGCCTATGTGGCGTCACAAGTTGTGCCCTACACGTTCCCCTTGAAAAGCAAGAAGGGTGATGAGACCCTAGGGTGCAAGACCCAAAAGGTTCCCTGGGGATGGTTTATGCATGAACCGATGTGATTGATGATATTGTCCATATGCGAGGCATGCATGGTATTTGCTATGATGGTTTGACTTTAATTTATACCTTATATATTTCTATTGTTGAGATGTTGGGAGATTTTTATAAATATTTTACTTAATATCTTGTACCTGTATTTAATTATAGAAGGCTTTCATTACTTATTAGTATGATTTGTGGAATGTTGGTTTTTAAAACTTTGTAAATGTTTGAGAAAAGGATTATCTTACTGTGTTGCTCATCCCTTACTAATATTTTCAGAGACTAGCATGCATCCTGGGACATAAGTGATGAAATGCTTATGGGAGCTTGGACTATAAAGAATCTCTTTTAGAGTTTTTTGTATTTACTTTTAGAACTTATGTAGAAATGTTAGCACTCAAGCATTGTATTTGGAAAGATTGTCTTGAGGTATTTTTGGTGTACACTTGATCATCCCATAGAGGGATTATTATTTTGGGTGTTGTAATGTAAAGTTATGACTTTTGGTACTAAGTTGTGGTATATATGGGTGTTGGATGTATCCGGGTTTGGGAGGACTCCGTGGGCCTCTAATTGTGTAACGCCCCAAACATACCCTAGATGGCATTACATTCTAAAATCATTCATATCATGAGAGCACTAATATAATCCCTTAAGAAACAAGACTTCATTTGTCATCCACGAATATTTACAACATTATCCAAAAAAATAAGCCTAAGTCATGGCTATTACATTTCAAAAATTAATTAAAGAAGCGCAGCAGAATAAACAAAAGAAGCTAAACTACACAATGTTCCAAAAGAATGTCCTAGTCTAGTATAAAAGGAAAGGAGGTCGCTCTATGCATCCACCTCGGGATCCAATTTCCCATCTAGTGGAGTCTCCCAAGTAGCGGGCTCCTCGACCCTTACGTCCTCCTCCTCAAGCGGATAATTTGAAAAATGTTAGCGATAGGGGGTGAACACGAAGCTCTATAGAAAAATTCTCTCAAACCCATACAAGGTTTAGAAAAGCATTTAAAATGGTCGGTCTCAATTTTAACATAACATAGATACATAATTTGAAATAAAGCAGTGACATTTAAAAAGGATCTCAAGTTTATTTAAAAACATTACTTAAATGAATAAACGAGCACCACATACAAATAATAACCATTAATTGTCATAACCAATTCCCAACAATTCTTTCGGTAGGTGGCATACTTTGTGGTAACCTCCACCCCCCTTTAGGTCACCTTTGATTCTCAAGCATCCTTACCGGGAACCTCTTGAGAATGGATGAGCATCCTTACATGGAACCTCTCACCAATCACTACATTGTTTTCCAAGCATCCTTACCGGGAACCTCTTGGGAAGGGGTGAGCATCCTTACAAGGAACCTCTCACTCATGTGCATCACAAACAACCCAACCAAGCATACAATTCCAACATTTATCTCAATTTACAAGCATCTATCCAAAATTCCCAAAATATATCATATAACAATTCCACAACCAACTAAGAAAATACATGAGATCACAATAACATCATTTTTCTACCCAACACAAAGCACTAAGGTTTCGAAATCCATAATAAAGAAGCATTTAGGAAGGAAATACATCACTCTTCAAAAATTAGGGTTTTAAAATTAGGAAGGAGATTTCATGGGTATTAAACCCTACTTTGTTCAAAACATGTAATCCTTGNGTGTTTAAGATCGATAAGGGTAAATAAGTAAATATATTAATATTTTTAGATCAAAATAACATTACCATTGAATCCGAGAGATTCGAAAAACTTGGAATAGCCGTTTGGCTTATATAGCGGTTCAACGGGGTAAAATAGTAATTTTAGTGTTTTGGGTGTAAATTAATTTTAATTTTGAGATAAATCATAAAACTAAATATTTTTAGGTTAAAATAACATTAAAAATGAATCTGGAATGTCGAAAAACCTTAGGGTAGTATATGGATCAAAATTAGAATATTAGTGGCAAAATCGTAATTTCGGAAAAAAATATATTTTCAGCCCATGAACACTGGATTTCGGGACTGCTGTATTTAAAATACAGATTTCAGCCCCTTTTCTTCCATTTTTTTCATTCTACTCTCGCCCAAAACCTCTTAGAACCTAAGGAGAAGACAAAGGGAAAGAGAAAGGGGAAAAAAAGTGTCCATAAAGCTTGGAGTTTGCTTAGAAATCCTAGGAATTTGGCTTGAAATTCTTGNTTATTTTTTTTTAAAAAAAATTCGACAGTTTCCTCTGAAAATTGAGCTTCCAACTAGCTAGTAAGAGCATCCATGTGAGAGCATAACATAATTTAAACTAATTAAGCATCCACAACATTCCTCCATCANTAATGATTTATCTCAAAATTCAAGTCAACGTACAACCGAAACACTAAAGTTTCTATTTTATCCATCCGAATCGGCTATTAATGAAGTTTTGNGTTTACTATGTGGTTGATGGCAAAATTCTTGATATAAACCTTGATATAGTATTGAATATGTCATGGATTTGTGAACCTAAATGCATAAAAATGATTTTAGTGTGGTGGGTTTCAAACTCTTGTTTGATTTTAGTTATGGTATTTGATTAAACTTATGATTTTGGAGGTTTTGAAGTATATTATGATCTTGTACAAAATATGACTTATTCTCTTGAAAATAGAAATGATTTTAGTGTTATGGGTTTGAAACCCATTTTTGATTTTAGTTATGAGTATTTGATAAAACTAATGATTTGGGGGTTTTAAAGTATGTTATGATCTTGTATATAATATGACTTATTCTCTTGAAAATGGAAATGTCATAGTTTGATTTTAGTTATGGGTATTTGATTAAACCTATGATTTGGGGGTTTTGAAGTATACTACTATTTTGTACATAATATATATGACTTATTTTCTCTTGGAAATGGTTGTGTTGCTTTAAAAATGCAACTTTTGAGATTTGTGTTTACCATATGTTTGATAAAATGTCAAAGTTATGACGTGTTTTCAAAAGAATTTATGGATATAGAAAATAATTATTTTTGAAAAATGTATGCTCGATACTAACAGGCATAGGGTTAGTAGATGGTTGGGGCCTATTGAGTGGGTTGCCAAAGCGACTACTAGTTCTAAGGGGGATTGGTTATGGTAGTGATTTTCGGGGATGGCCTATGTGGCGTCACAAGTTGTGCCCTACACGTTCCCCTTGAAAAGCAAGAAGGGTGATGAGACCCTAGGGTGCAAGACCCAAAAGGTTC